>CM064497.1:64125589-64690691 GCA_032716605.1 Paralithodes platypus | reverse complement strand
ACATATACCTTTCATTTTTGTTCACTTTATCTCACTTTTTAATTCGTCTCCACTTCAATTTTTAATAACTTATTACTCAGTGTTTCAAATCATTATTAAATCCGAATATAGCAACGAAACTGTTCCCTGAACGTTTTGTTCATTTTTAGCTTGAAGAATATTGAAAATTAGAGCTGGAGCTATCTCTCTCACTCTTTAATATCTGTCTAACTATCTATCTATCCTGTATCTATTTAATCAATATTAATATATAATATATAAGATATATATATATAGATATACAGTATATATTGTATATATATTCTGACATAACGGAGCCCTGTAGGTTTATGTAAGAGTTAGAATTAAGATTTGAAGGATGGCGCCAAACTAACCCTGGCGGCGAAGCAGACCAGCGAGCGAACCAGCGCGTGGGAATACCCAGCTCTTCCCCATACCAGCAAGACAAAGCCTTCACACCTGCGTGCGTCATAGGGGACCCTGCACAACTACTCGGATGACCCTACGCTATGATCATGATCGAACGCCAGGAGACTCCATTGGGACCACGCACCTTCCTCGCAACTCGAGGAAGCTGTGATTGATTGCGCGCAGCAGCCTCGCCTCCTGATTCGGTTTTCCTACACCATCATTGCTTATTAGGTAAAGACAACCGAGTACTGGGCATTCAAATTCAGGCCTCATTTGGAGTTGGGGAAGGTGAACCTTGGCAGCTGGAGGAAGACGGGGTGAAGTATTATAATGGGATTTGTTGACTGTCAGTCAGATTATTATAAGTGTGTGTTAAGTGTGTTCGGTGTGTATACACTTTACGTTATGGTTGGTTTTAGTGAGATATGTGATTGGGAAGTAATGTTAACACTACTAATTATGCACCTTTAACTATTTTTAGGGACTAAGCTTGTGGACTAAAAAGGCAAACTCTTTAAGTAATTGGGTTTATGATTAAAAAAGGGAATACTAAGGTTGTTTTGTATATTGAAGATTCTCTTTACGAGTTGTCTTTTTCATTTGCTTACATTGCCTTGATAAGAAAGGAACGGTGATACTATTTGTATCTATATTAGTAATATCGCCCTTAGACTAAAACATGGCATGTTTTTTGAATGTCACGTCTAGCGATTTCCTAAGCTGAAAGACAATTCTTTTAGTTTCAAAATAGTATGTTTTGCTTTTTCATATTAGTTGAGTGAGACCTGCAGCGGATCTATGACGCGATCCGGTAACTTAATTTACGCATAATCAAACCTCAATGTTACGTGGTTAAGAAATACATTTATCTAATTATTAAATATATATCTAACTTTTTATGTGACTTTGATATTAATCCTGATAATAATAATAATAATATAATACTATTAACGTAAGACAAGAACCAAGAATAATAACTACATTAAATATAAATAAAAGGAGATATAGAAAACTAGCTATTCATTTTAAAAAGTTCAAGAGACAGAAGTATTCTTACCTTAATATTTATCTTTCAACACTTATATAATTAATAGTCCTTCTTTAGATATAACTTATTCGGTTCATAACCATAGCCTACTAAGCTTCGGTTAAAATAATAATTCTTTATAAATACTATATGACTTTAATTAGTTTCAGTATTTTTCCATAATTAAAGAGTATCAGTCAATAAAGGATACCAAGTCCTAAGATCCAAAAGGAAAGGAAGCAACAACAGGAAATAATATTATTAGATTTTACTTTCGTTTTGCCTTCAGCTGACTGATACCTTAATATATATCTCTGTGCTATCTAGATTCATCAAGTTAACCACTTGAGGATCAAGATACGTAACGATATATATATATATATATATATATATATATATATATATATATATATATATATATAATCTCCATCTTTTACCATTACCTATTAATTTTTCTGTCATGCACATAGTTCAGTTTTCAATATGCTCTAACTAACCACACTACAATATTTACCCTCAACATAAATACAATACCCAACTATGTTTTGTCTATGTGGATGAGAGAGAAAAATGGCAAAACTGCCTGTGACGAGTGCCTCCCCCAGACTTGAAGAGTGACAGGGCCAAAATCAAGGAATGTTCGAGCCAAAATGCCCGGACACACAGAGTTTGAAGCAATT
The DNA here is from genome assembly GCA_032716605.1 of Paralithodes platypus. Lineage (NCBI taxonomy): Eukaryota > Metazoa > Arthropoda > Malacostraca > Decapoda > Lithodidae > Paralithodes > Paralithodes platypus. The sequence continues at coordinate 64,688,573 of CM064497.1, read as the reverse complement.
TAAGTTATAGAATGAGGGAAAGATTGATTCAAGGAGAGAGTTCCAAAGCTCAACTGTTGAATAGAAGAACGATAGGGAATGTCTCTGGGGTTGAAGAATTGCACAGAGTAGGTGTGAGATTGTGTTGCTAGTCGGGTGTTACGTGCTCTACGAAGAGGAGGTAGTATACACTGAGAGAGCTCTGATGAACACTAATTATTAGAATAGCGAGAGAGATGCAACTCTGTGGCGAAAAGATAGAGATTGCAGAGAATCAATGAGTGGATATGAATTAATGAGACGAAAGGCTTTCTTTTCTACTTTGTCTAGAAACGCTGTGTGAGAAAATCCTCCTCACACATGCGAACAATACTTAATACATGGACGCAGATACAGAGCAAGAAACTGTGTAGGGGTAAAGAACCCTCGTTGGCAGTTGAGCACACCCAGCTTCTGGGAAACTGTTTTTAGCAAGAGTGGTAATATGGGTTTTCCAAGAGATATCAAAAGAGAAAGAGACATTGAGAATATTTGGAGAAGATGAAAGGTTAATTTGTATGTTGTTGAAGAGTAAGTGATAGTCTTCTGGAAGATTGTGACGAGTAGACAGATGGAGAAATTGAGTTTTGGAAGCATTGAAGGTAATCAAAAAAATGTTTGCCCCAGTTAGAAATTGTTGAAAGATCAGATAATAGGCGTGCCAAGGTCCTGTTATGTGAGTTTTGGAGTGATTGTATGCAAGGTTGATGTGAACAAATAGTTGAATAGTGTAAGTTAGAGTCATCAGCATATTAGTGGATGGGACTAGAGGTACAGTTGACGAGATCATTAATGAATAATAGAAAGAGAACTGTAGAAAGGACAGACCCCTGAGGAACACCGGAGTTTATAGGTTTAGGAAGTGAGCGATGCCCGTCCACAACCACAGCTATGGAACAGCCACAAAGGAAATTAGAGATAAAGGCACAGATGGAATAATAGAAAAAACGAAGGAGGGTAGTTTAGAGATTAGAGATTTGTGCCAGACTCTATCAAAGGCCTTCGATATGTCTAGCGCAATTAACTAAAGTAATCAAAGTCCTGAACGGAGGATGACCAAGAGTTAGTAAGATAAGAAAGAAGATCACCAGTAGAAGGACCCCCCAAAAAAGCCATACGGGCAATCTGAGAGTAGATTATGAGAAGAGAAATGCTTAAGAAATTTTGTAGTAAGAAGAGTTTCAAAAACTTTGGAAATGCAAGCAGTGAGAACAATTTGACAATAGTTGGAGGGCTGGCATTCTTTGGGACAGGTTGAATGAGAGCAATCTTCCAGCATGAAGGGTAGACATGAGAGGAGAGACAGAGATGGAAGGTTTTGGCTAGGCAGGGATTAAGCATGGAAAAACAGTTTTTTAGTACAACATGAGGAACATCATCTGGTCCGTATGCTTTCTTAGTATTAAGCCCAGAGAGGGTAGAAATGACATCTTTAGAAGATATTTGAATATTAGGCATAAGTAGGAGAAAGGTGGGTGGAAAGGGAGGTATAGCACCGGAATCCTCCAATGTGGAGTTTTTAGCAAAAGATTGGGCAGAGAGTTCAGCTTAGACTGAGGAAGAAGTGACGATACCTCCGTCAGAGTGGAAAAGGGGAGGGAAAGACGAGGAACGAAAATTGTTTGAGAGGTTTTTGGCAATATGCCAGAAAGCTTGGGAAGAGCTAGAATTAGATTGTTCAGTGCATTTATTGGTGATGAAAGAGTGTTCGGCAAGTCGAACAACAGATTTGGCTTGCTTCCGGGCAGAAACAGAAAGAATGAGACTTGAGTTTAACAGCGACGGTACCGTTTGAATGCTTCCTCCATATCAGAGAAAAGATCGACAGTATGAGCGGAAGTGTTAAATGTTTGAAACAAGCCAAGAATGTTGAGCCGATCTCTTAAGCTGTCTAGAATAGTTTCTACCCATCCATGGTTGTAAGTTGGAATAAAGAGATTTTGAACTAATATATAGTATATACAAACATTTTCACATATATAATCTATTCTACCTGGAGCAAACATTCTACAGAAGTTAACGATAGTGCTTCAGTAAGCAGTTCAAGAAAAGGTTAAATGAAACTTTGCACATCTTACAATTAAATTACTGCACTATATTATATTCTTCCTACATCAATAGTATCCTCAGAAATAGGCCGCGAAGCCTTCGAGACACTAACTATTCCTTGGCACTCCTTATAGCACACCCTGTTTCTCTTTATTCAAATTGCCATGGTTCATTTTTCTCTTTACCCTTTCTCATATGTCATTCTCTTGACTTCTGCATTTTTCTCATCCCTCATTCTGACGCTTACTATCTGTTACATTTTATAATCACGTTCTTCCTCATGTCCGCGTTGCTACGTGATCATTCGTATTGTCGTATATTTTGTGTTTAACTCTCGTGAATCAAGTCATGAAAATTTCCACCCTCTCTCTCTCTCTCTCATGTTTTCCTCATTAAATAGTATGGGAATATACTATACGGTAATAATATCTCTCCAATAAATTCTACATGTTATCGTAGAATTATAATGCATATCTACGCAGATCTACTGAAAGTTTCTTTAGGCAAGTAGCATCGTCAGATATAATGTTTGTTTGTTATATACTCATTATACATAGCTAATATTTTGTTCTTAATTTCCATTTCATCTACATTTGTGTGTATATTTGATCTCCCTCTTCTATTAATCTCTTCATGACCAGTCTTTCCTTCCTTCCCCAGCCTCTCTCTTCGCTCTTTCCTTTCACCCTTGTCTTCGTGTTCGCTGTCCTCTGTGTCACATATTTTCTTCGCTCCTTCCCTCGTTCCTTCCTCCCTTAAGATCCTGTGTCTAACTGTTTCTCTATTTCACCCTTTCTTCTTTATATTTTGTCCTACACTTTGTGTCTTCTCCATTCACACCTTCATTTTTTTTCTAGTCTTTTTGGTAATTTGCTTTGCACTCCATTCACCTCATTCCATCGACCGTGTGTGTTTTTGCTTGTCCTAGTTTCCACAGAATCTCTCTTCCTTTCTCATTTCCTTTCCAATTGTGACTTATTCCCTCCTTTTGATCAATCCATTTACATTTTATTCGTTTCCATTTTGCTTAATCTTGCCCTTTCCAAAATTGTCTAATTCTTAGTTTACACTCTTCCATAATCGTTGTATATTCCTATTCACCTCTTTATCCACCTCTGTCTCTCTCTCTTCCACTCATTCATTCATACTGTCTACAGTTTTTATTCTTACTTTTCCATTCTTGGTTATTTCAAATATTGATTTCTCCACCATTCTATATTCTATTTTCTTATCTTATTCAATTGTTTCTTCCTCCCTCTTTCTTGTCTTGCTCATTTAACTAATTCTTCCCACTGTTGTTCTTCTCCCTTATTCTAACCCTCTTCCCTTTTCTCTCGCGTCCATCCTCCCTCTCTTCTTCCCTCTCTCCTCCCCAGAATCTTACGTCGTCTCCTACTCTTCCTACTGCCAGAGTCTTAAGTGAATTGACGACTATACAGGGGTGAATAGGAGGGCCTAGAAAAACTTGTGTGAGGACGATTGTAAAACTTGGCTTTCAACTCAAGTGCAGAGACGACGGGATGAGGGGCGGGGACCAAGGCGTGTGGATGGGGATGTGGATGAGCAGGTGGATGGATACGTGGGTGATGCAGGAAATAGGACAATGGATTGATTGAAAAACAGAAATAATAAAAAATAAAACTTGTGTGCGAAAGTGAATAGGAGGACGGGTGGAAATGTGATAGAGCTGGGGAATAGCAAGATGGATTGGAATACGAGTGAATGATTTGAATGTGAAAGGGATTGGGAGATAGACCATCACGTACAATAGATATACTGTATATTTGTCGATCAGTTGGGGAGTAGAGACATGGATTGAATACGTGATGAACTTGGACGTGAAAGTGGATAGGTAGATGGATTGAAAAGTACAATCGTGGACTGGAATTTCTGGACACTTTTTAGAGGCACTATTCCGATGCACTGGCAACCTATTTTGATAAACTACTTGAGCCAGAGAGATCAGATTACTAGAATTCACTAGGTAATGCCAACAGTCTTGTGTTTATCATTAGGAAGTGGTCAAGTATTCTTGACCCCGACTGTACATGTATTGGATGGATAGGCTTTATCTATGAATCGATACGTCGGTGGATCGGCAAATCTAGGAAAACAAAAAGAACATTGGATGGAAGCTTGATAGGGTACGTGGAATATGAGATAGGATGTAACTGTTTATGCTTACTGTATATATGTGTCCCTAAGGTTCAGGCTTGTTGGATAGGATGTAGCTTTTATGCTTACTGTATATATGTGTCCCTAAGGTTCAGGCTTGTTGGATAGATTTATGAACAGGCTCACTTTAAAAATAGTGCAAACCAACTCGAATACATAGACTGTAAGACAAATGTAGAAATATCTATTCTAATGTTATAAATACATCACATTCCGTAACAACTCATTAATGATAGTAATAGTAAGTTTGTCTTTGATGTAGCTATGCAAAAGCAATTATTACACACTGCTTATGTGTACTAAATTAGTTACAGCCAGTGTTCCATATTATGCACATAAATAATGGATATGAAGGTGGGTGAAGATGTTGGATACAAAGGAAAAAGGTCGATAGGTGGATTGGGTAGAACTAGGAAAATGGAGAGTTCTGACCGATATACTGTATATATATATAATATATACTGTATATGAATGTGAATTTGCTCTCATATTATGTTAAAATAACAAATATTTCCTCAGATTTTAAGTAGTTTGCATAGTTCTCATATGCTCTCACAAGTTTGTGACCCTTCCATCCTCTTTCATATACATATATTTGGAATAATTATTAAAACATGTCAAATTTATCTTGGGCAATATTTTTCACGAAGTACCTCATCAGTCATTCTAGTTACATAATTGAGGACGTTATATATATATATATATATATATATATATATATATATATATATATATTACATGATGCTGAAGTCCACAGGGAAAGAAAGAAACACTCTGTTCTAACCCCTGAAGATGTAATACACGAAAGCGCTCCATGGTCACTCTTCCACTTACAATTTCCTGTTACTCTTTAACTAGTGATGCTTAAATAGCTACTCTCCCTTAATAGCTAACATAATTGTGTGTCCCATAATTGTGTGTCTGTAGGCTTGTCTAATCTAATAATACATCTCTCCTCTCTTCTATTTTTATCGAAACTCTTCTATATTATGAAATTCCTGTGTACAATCAAGATCACATAGACTAACGAAATTTAACATTATAATCAAGCATTATAATCGTTTTTGCATAACATGATAATACCATAATATAGTGTTCTATGTAGTCAATGCGAAATGAGTAACAGTGTTCTCCATGTTATATTTATATGTTTACCAGTTTGATTCAGTCTATATGTTTTAGTGTGCTTACAATATATTTTACTGTGTAGTTACCCTCCCTCTACCTTCGCTCTTACTTCTATCTATTTCTTCTTCTTCCCCTCTAAGTCATTCCCAAGCTCTTTCTCTCTTTAGATCTTTGTGTCTCTTATTTTAGTTTGTTCTAGATCTTATTGTTTATTCGTTTCCCCATTTATTACCCAGTTTACAATCTGGTATCTACCTCCTTGTTAATTTATCAAACTCCGTCTAGGTCTAGCTTCCCTGTCCAATATTAATTAATCTAACACCTCTCGCCTCCTGCTGCTGTTATTGCTATTGCTCTCTCTCTCTCTCTCTCTCTCTCTCTCTCTCTCTCTCTCTCTCTCTCTCTCTCTCTCTCTCTCCAACCTTGCCATCCCCATCAACTGTGACCCCTTCAATCGGACGACACTATCTATCGATCTATCTATTGCCTGACGCCGTTATCCCCGAAGGGGTGGTCACGAACACAACGCCCCCATGTACCTCTGTCCCCAGTCAGTCGACTCCCCTCCTCCCAACCAGCACCACCTTCATTTATATACTTATTCACTCCATCCTTCCACCTCTCTCTCGGTTTACCTCTCCCTCTCTGTCCTTCCACCTCGCTCTCGTACACCCTCTTAAGGTCGTTGCACACTGACACGACAGCCAATTCAAGATTAGCACGAACACCCACGACATGTACAAATCCTGTGTCTTGCCGAATTTACTAGAGATCGCGGCGAAAATGGCTGGCATCGTTAGAGTCGTATCTCTACCGTATCTCTTCCGCACGACTTGATAATACTCTAGCGATGCCGATACGGTGGAGAAACGAATGCTACGAAGAAGATAGGAAAAGTCGTGTGAAGGGTACACGAATAGTTCACGGAAAAGATACGACCCAAAAGACTGCGATACAACTCAGAAGAACCGTATCGACGCCGTATCGACGCCGTGAGACGTGCAACCGGATTGAGGCTAGATGCGCGGTTGCCAACTCGACCGTTGCCAATTTTCCGCACGGAAGAGATACGGTCCACATGGTACTCGGAAAAATAGGCACCGGAAAAAACGGCACAGGAAAAAAAGGAACTGGAAAAAAAGGCACAGGAAAAAAAGGCACTGGAAAAAATGTCACAAGTTATTGACTAGGAAAAAATGGCACATAAAACAAAATGTTGTTGTTGTTGTTCCCCAAGCTGCCTGGCCGAACAGCCCCAAGGCCCCGAGCAAGGCCAATGCCATAACCGAGCGCCCCCACAGAACCCTCCCTGCCGACCACAATAAAGCCTGGGTGACCGAAGCCACTCCATGGCGGGGAGCTGAGCAGGGTGCGGAAATGCCCAGGAAACGAAAGCCCCACCCAGGGCCCTGTGCCCCTCAGCAATTATGAAGAGAAAGTTAAGGGGCAAAGGAAAAATGTGACGCTTTGGCTTCCAATCTTGGTAGATTGGGAGGTCAATCCACGGAGATAGTTTACCATATAACCCAATCTTACTATGCAGTCTAGGCTTAGCCTAGACTGCCTAGTAAGATTGCGAAGACTGTAGCCTACACCAGATTGAATGACGAGATCTTTAATTGTACAAGGGTTTAATCATCATATAATGGAGCAAATTAACTCATGAAGGATATTAATGGTGAAGATAGAAAGAAGCCTTTGTCCTGTAGTGGACGAATTTACTAATATGTCCTGACAATAATGACCATAAACTATAATGTGTAGCTACCAAAGTTACCAAACTAAACCGTCGGACCGTACCATTCCAGTCTACCGTGCACGTCTTGCTAGTTTCAAATATTGTTGTAGAAGAACAATGTCTAATAGTGAAGGCATTACCTTAGATCATCATCCAGGAAACCAGAATACCATACTCAAAGCCTCAAAGGCGGCCAAAGCTTTAAAAGGCCGCTAATGTTGGCTTTTGCCGACCTACAGACTACAGAACTTTCGTCTTCATGTAAACACTAAACAGTGGGATACGTCACACAATATTTACGTAAGAAATTTAGCTGACAACGAGCCTAACAAATTACTACATCAATAACATCATAACATATTATATTTGTATGTGTTTAGTATATATAATATTCTATCTTATTAAACATTTCAGTGACTTCTATCTAGTTTCTAGTATATAAAACTTGGTGAAAAAAGTTGGGGGGACACTCGATATGTTGTCCCCCCCTGAATGAAAAGTGGGGGGGATATGTCCCCCCGGTCCCCCCCGCAGATGACGCCCATGGCTGGCGCTTCATTCCTTACATTCAGCAATTCGTTGAAGAACTCCCTCCATCTTTCGACTCTCTCTTGCTTCTTGGCTAGCACTTGCCCATTCTTGTCTTTCACACCCTTGCTGTTTCCCTTGCTGCCTTCCCTAACTTTCTTGACTTTTTTCCAGAACAGTTTCTTACACTCCCTCCATTTTACACTCAGATTCCTTCCAAATTCCTCGTCTACTCCTCTCTTACTTTCTTCACCACTCTCTTTTTCTCCAAGTATCTCGCTCTTTTCTGTTTCTCCAAATCTTTATTCCCTCTACTACCCAACCACTTTCTATACGCTTTCTTCTTGTCTACCACAGCTATTTATAACTCTTTTGTCCACCATGCTGTACCCTTCACTCCCTTCCCTCTTCTCCTCAAACCTCACACCTCCTCACATGCTGCACAGATCTCTTCCTTAGACACTTTGCTCGCCTTCTCCACTTCCTCCATACCTTCCAGGTCAAACCTAGCTAGTCGTCTTTCTACTGCTCTCCTGAACTCTTTCTTGATTTCCTCCTTCTGCAACCTCTCCACCCTCCTCACCATTCCATCTTCCTCTCACCTCGCTCCAGCTCTCCTCACCCACTTCTTTTGTATCCTAAGTTTAGCTACTACTACTTAATGGTCAGACAGACCCCCTCCAATACCCCTATATACCCTAGCATCCAGCACAGACTTCTTAATTTGTTCATCCACACATATATAATTAATCAGTGCCTTTCGTTCCACCACTGTCTCATCCTTCTTCCTCCACATCACTTTCCATGTGTACCAGTGTATCATTTTGTGTCGAAAGAAGGTGGTGGCTATCCACAGCATCTTCCCCCCACATACGTCCACAAGTGCACTACCATTCCCATTCACCTCTGATGGTACACCCCACCCTCCCACCACTCCATCAACTTTCTTATCACCCACCTTCCCATTCATATACCCAATCAGAAATATTCTTTCACTCTTGCCAAACTTATCCAGGCATGCCTCCACATTCACCCAGCACTCCTCTTTCTTTCTTACAGTTTTATCCCCTGTCGGAGCATACACACACACAAGCACTCATGTTTGTATTCCTACTTTCATTCTCACCCACACAATCCTTCAACCCACAGACCCATAGTCTCTTGCACGCTCCTTCCATTTGTTTCTTAAAAACAAACACGCACCTTGTTTTGCTGTTCCCTCACTCACTCCAGCACACACACCCAATCCACACTCCCACACCTGTACCCCTCCAATTTGGTCTCAGTCATTCCACATACATCCAGCCTGGCATTCACTAACACTTCCAGGACCTCTCTCTCTTTTGTGTCTTCATTCAAGCCTCTTACATTCCAAGACTGTCTATGGTAGGTCGGGGTTTGTCGACATTAGTTCTGTCCACATCTGGGGCTGTTCGTTCGTTCATCGTTGCAGTAAGTATTTTTCACGGGTGGGGGGTCGCAAGCCCACCGACCCAAGCTCTTTAGTCGTCTTTTAAGACACGGAGGAGGCACATGGGGCATATTCTATTCCCTTATCCCAAGGGGGGCTTACTTTTACTTAGCATTGGAATTATAGGGTTAAAATAATGATCTCTCTATCCATCCCTCTTAACCTGCGATGCTCTTGTGATGTTCCATAATATTGTTTGAGTGACTAAACTATAATGGAGAAAGGGATAATCCTTTAACCATAACTCCTACTCAGCTAAGCCCGATCTGCTCTCTCCCTCTCACCGCCCCTCCCCCCACCTCTCTCTCTCGCTCTCTCTCTACCCCCTTGAATATCTATTCCTCTTTTCATAGCTAACATTTGTATGTGTCCTATAATTTTGTATCTGTAGACGTGTCCAATCTCATTATACATCTATTCTTCTCTTCCTTTTTTCTCGAAACTCTTCTGTATTATGAAATACTTATGTGCCATGTAAGTCACACAGACTGTAGTGAAGTAGAACATTATTAAATAGAGTCTTATAATCGTTTTTGCATACCATATTTATAGCAATTACTAAAGTGCGTTCTGTAGTGAATGCCTAATTATTGAAGGTTTCTGTCGATTAAATTATTGTTTTTTATTGTTTACCAGTTTTGTTTCAGGCTATAATGTTATAGTATGCACACACTTCTTACAGCGAAGTTACCATCCCTCTTTCTCCGCTCTTCCTTCTATCTATTACCTCTTCTTCCCCACTAAGTCATTCCCAAGCTCTTTCGCTCTTTAGATCTCTTTATATCCTATTTTAGTTGGCTGTATTTCTTCTTGTTTATTTTAGTTGGCTGTATTTCTTCTTGTTTATTCCCTTCCCCATTTATTACCCAGTTTATTAACCCCTTGCAATCTGGTATTTACCTTCTTGTTCATTCATCAAACTCCTTCTAGGTCTAGCTTCCCTGTCCAATGTTAATTAATCTAACACCTCTCGCCTCCTGCTGCTGTTATTGCTACTGCTCTCTCTCTCTCTCTCTCTCTCTCTCTCTCTCTCTCTCTCTCTCTCTCTCTCTCTCTCTCTCTCTCTCTCTCTCTCTCTCCCCCTTCACCCCTTCAATCAGACGACACTTGTTTGTTTATTTTAGGCTCCACCCGTTACTTTTATTAATCATTGGAATTATAGGGTTAAACGACCTCTCTATCCATCCCTTTTAACCTACGATGTTCTTGCCCAGTTCCATAATATAATATTGCTTGCGAGTGACTAAAGTATAATGGAGATAGACGTAGGGGAGGTATGGCAGAGTGGTCTTGCCACTGGACCGGTAATCCAATGGACCCGGGTTCGAATCCCAATATGTCAATGGGAAGATATTATTGGAATGGAATTTGTGCTGTACCTAGTTTCAGTGCATTACCACAGCACACCGAAATGCCAAAACAATATACCCTCATTGTTCCTCGATTAACCCGCTGAGTACCAGCTAAATATTTATAAATGTACCACCCAGGACCGGCTGATTCTGATTTTTTTTTTCCAGAAACAATAGCGAATGGGTTAGGAATGAAGGAAAAACCAAGAAAAAACGATAAAAAAGCTCAAAAAATGGTCCTACAGAGCCCCCACAAACGGATTTTACAAGAGTAAAAAATTGAAGGCAATTTCCCCAAAAAAACATGATTTTGCGCGCTCACGCGCACGCGGTTGGACTTTGAGAGTTTTCAACCATCGGCATGGATGCGTGGGATACTTACACAGTTCCCATACAAATCTGAGCCCTCTAGGTGCCATAGGACCGGAGTAATTGGGACCGGATAAACACTGACGCAGACGTCTGCGTCGCTGGGGTTTAGCGTTACATACATTACCAACGCACTGTTTGCGTCGCTGGGGCTCAGTGGGTTAAATAGCACTGCATGAATATTCCCATATTCAAAATATGCTACTGGGGGCCAATGCCTAGTGAGTTAATTGCTCAATAGGTGGCGTTCTGAGAGTGAGGGTCCGAGCCTGGGGAGTGAGACTGTGAAGCGCAGAAGCGAAGCAGCTTCAGAGATGGAGTTGGGTTCGAGCTGTGAATAGGTGCTTCGCATGTTTCACTCCCTAGACTGGAACAAGATCTCACGGGCCTCACCGTATTCAGCGGTAGAGTGTAAAGGCTATCAGCCTATGCCCGAGAGGGAGTAGTTGGAATATAGAAAAAAAAAAAAAAATTGATTGAAAGGGATAATCCTTTACTCCTAACTCCTACTCAGCTAAGCCCGATTTGCGCTCTCCCTCTCATCTCCTCCGCCCCCTCTCTCTCTCTCTCTACCCCCTTGAATAGCTACTCCCCTTTTAATAGTGTTATGCCAGGTTTTTGCTGGGGTTAACTGGAGTATTTAGGTAGGTTCTTACTCGACTGGAGAAGTTAAAACCACATGAACACATGCACAAAGGTAATAGAGGATAAATATAATACAGCCTACAAGCATAGACTATCTTATTCAACGTAACTATAATGTTTATACAGAGTTACATTCACACATGGATAGGTATATACACAATTTCATAGCACGATCGAGGATCCACAATAAGTTCCAGGGGGATGACACTATGCACTTCCGTTGATAACACTATAGGCACTTCCGGTAACGTTGCACTTCCATTGCACTTCCGACGAGGTTCTTGGGCCGTGGTGGTGGTCCTGTCGTATGGGAATGACAGCAGGATGGAAGACGTTGTAGAGCTCTTGGGTTTGGGGTCCTAAATGAATATGCTACGTTCTACCAGTGTTATACATAACTTATGATCGGATTAACGTGAGGAGAAGTTACACCAGCGTTATACTGTCTCTCTCAACTATCCTGACCTTTATAAGAGTCTTAATTAAGAACCTTTACAGTACTCTTGGGTTTGAGGTCTTAAATGCATACGAGTCTGTTCTGCCAGTGCTATACATATCGTATCTTTGGACTAACGTAGGAGGGTTGGGATGCCAGTGCTCTCCAACTTCACTTAACTGTCCTGACCTTTATAAGAGTCTTCAAGGGACTTTAGATGGGTTTATATTTTGGGCCTTGTCGCCAGTGCCTAGGACAGCATATCGTAAGGACTCTATGCTAAGTGCCTTTATGCCAGTGCTACAGTATCTCGCGTGCCCTGACTTAGAGAGAAGTCAACTGCCAGTGCATCATCTTCTAACAAGCCTTAATGGGGTTAGGTTTACTACCATTAGAGCGCCACTTTCTCTAGCGACAGTAATTCCTGGTGATCAAGGCGAGGAATTGTTGTTGAGGTGCCACCATGGTAATTCAACACGAATTCCGTAGAGCCAAGATATAAAGATCTTCGGTAAGTTAACTTAACGTCAGTGCCTTAGTTATCTTACCGTATATAACCCAAATCTTCCAGCTCTTAAAAACCTTCCAGTGAAGTGGATTTAAGAGCTTTCCAACTGTACTGGTCCCTGTTCGGTCTGTCATAGTCTTAGTAATGGTGGCGTTTCTCTGAGTGGTCCTTCTCGGTGTTAGAAGGGCGGATGTGCTGGGAGGAGAGCCTGGGCCGGCTGGGGTATCCCCTCTGGGTTTCCTGGTCATGGCGGTGGTGCGGCTTGGAGCAAGAAGGGCGATTGGTGGTATAAGACTTGTGCAAAGTCTTGCTTGCCTTGCCTTCTTTCTGGTCCTTCTTGGTTCTGTCGCTGCCAGGATTGCTGATGGTGACGATAATGTTCTTTCCTGGTGTTGAGGGAAGTGCGGGTGTCATGGAGGCGACTCGGGCGCACTCTAGTGGTGCGGCGCTTGTGTCTTCTTTCCTAGGTGGTGTGGTGGCAAGGGTGGTAATGTTGGCGCTTGGTGGTGTTGTGTTTCCATCATCTTTCTTTGTTATTTCAAATAGCTAAATTTTTTATGTGTCCTATAGTTTTGTATCTGTAGGCGTGTCCAATCTCATAATACATCTCTCCTCTCATTTACTTTCTCGAAACTCCTCTGTATTATACAATACTTGTGTATCAAGTAGGTCACACAGACTGTAACGAAGTAGAACATTATTAACTAATGTTATAATCTTTTCTGCATACCATAATAATAACAATGACTAAAGTGTGTTATGTAATGAATGCCTAATTTATGAAAGTTTCTGGCGTTTAAATTATTGTTGTTTTAATATTTACCAGTTTTGTTTCAGTCTATATGTTATAATATGCAACACATTGTCATAACGAAGTTACCCTCCCTCTTATCTATCTCCGCTCTTCCTTCTATCTATTTCCTCTTTTTCCCCACTAAGTCGTTCCCAAGCTCTTTCTCTCTTTAGATCTCTTTATGTTATATTGCAGTTGGCTGGATTTCGTCTTGTTTATTTCCTTCCCTATTTATTACCCAGTTTAATGTTTAGTGTGCGGAATTTCGGTGTGAGTATCCTAGGTTCGAGTCCTTGGGGTGCCACATGTATTCATTACTTTCATTTATCTCATTAGTTAGGTTTATTTGTAATTTAGTTTGTGGGTTAGTGAACACAAATTATGAATCTACCTCCTTGTTAATTTATCACACTCCTTCTACGTCTAGTTTCCCTGTCAAATAATAATTAATCTAACACCTTTCGCCTCCTGCTGCTGTTATTGCTACTGTACTCTCTCTCTCTCTCTCTCTCTCTATTCTTTTACTTATCCCTCTTCGCATATTTCCCCAAATTTAACTCGTAGTATCAATTTACACTCTTATATATTCTTATGTAATGCTTACCCCACGTTTTCTCAATCCAGCTCAACTTTGTATAATATATCTGCATACTCTCTCTCTCTCTCTGTTTCCGCTACTTTTCTGCACTGTCACTTCCACTAACTTTAAGCAGCACCCCCACCCCCCGGCCCGACTCACTCCGGACAAACACACGCCACACGTCCCTCCAATCACCACCACCTCGGCCCGATAAACTTTTGTCCAGCCTCATCTAGTTATACGCTCGGCTCCCTTACTCTAATGAAGCTGCTGGGAAGAGGGTCGAGGAAAGGAGGGGACGGTGGGTGACGAGTGAGTCAGAGGAGTAAGGGGAGATAGAGTGAGAGTGGGAATGAGAGAGAGAGAGAGAGAGAGAGAGAGCAAGTGAGAGCGAGAGGTGGGGGGGGGGAGGGGGGGGGATGCGGAGAGAGACGGATAGATGGACACAGACAGTCTAAGAGAAACATTAGACTGGGTTGTTCTAGATTGGGAAGTTGTGGGGTAAACATTAAAACAAGAATGAATAGGAGTCAAAAGAGATACTTTGAGATATGTATTGGGAAATAAGCGAAGAGCGAGAGAGAGAGAGAGAGAGAGAGAGAGAGAGAGAGAGAGATAGAGAAGGAGGAGTGAGAGAGAGAGGAAGGAGCAGATCTGGCTTAGCTGAGTAGGAGTTAGGGGTAAAGGATTATCCCTTTTAATCCATTATATTTTAGTCACTCAAACAATATTATGGAACTTGACAAGAACATCGTAGGTTAAAAGGGATGGATAGAAAGCATTTAACGCTATAATTCCAATGATTAATAACAATGACTGGTGGAGCCTAAAACAAGAAAACAAATGTCGTCTGATTGAAGGGGTGACAGTTGGTGAAGACGGAGAGAGAGAGAGAGAGAGAGAGTGTGTGTGTGTGTGTGTGTGAGAGAGTAAGAAAGAGAGAGACAGATGTCATTAATCGCTTTTTTTCTTTATGTTCTGCATATTGATGTTCTATTTGTCTAGCGAGGGTATGAGAACAGAAATGAAGGTATATTTATTCAGTAACGTGCTTTTATATTGTCATTTTATATCATGAATGGGTGAGTTATCTAGAAGTCAATTAAAATGGGAAGACCAAAAAATAATCGATAATAATCCATGTTTTCCCCGCTCTCTCTACTATTGGTTCTGTTTGTCTGTCTGTTTCATTTGTGTACACAGATTTTCATTGTATGTCAACAGTACTTTTGTTATCCAGACGTAAGATGGAGGCATTGTCTCCCTTTCGTTAACCCTTTCTGTACACTAGGACGCTCCCTCACTTTACTATAGGTGACATTAGACGATTTTACTTTTGCTTTGGAAAGCCCTCTCGGAGTGAAAGTGGTCACGTTTGTCTAGTTTAACCCTCTGGCTCCCCCAATTCCATCTTGAACTTAGTAAAATCGTATAATATTAGCCAGAATTAAAATAAGAAAGGCGTTTCATATCCTGAAGGGGTTAACTCTGTCTTCCTGTGTCTGTCTGCCTGTCAGTCTATGTTAGTGTACACGTGGGTGACAGCTCTCTTACGTGTTTCAGTTTGTTAAGGAAGTTTGTTTAGAAGGCATCGATATTTTGTAACAGAAATACATAATACCTTACAGTTACCTTGTACAGTTACCTTGTACAGTTACCTTGTACAGTTGACCACATGAGTTTTGTAACAGAAATACATAATACCTTACAGTTACCTTGTACAGTTGACCACATGAGTTTTTGTACACTCCATGATAATCGTTATGGGAGGAAAATTAGTATGATTGAATTAAGGGTCTAATTGTTGATGCATTAGTTATTTGTTTCTATTATTTAACAGATGTATAGCAAATTAGCTCTGTAAGTCAGTCACACTACTTTTATTTCCATACTTAAAATCACCAATTAGATACAAATAATTTGATGCATTTTACTAATATATCAACGTCTACAGGTTGACCTTCCTTCTAATAATCCCGAAACTCACTAGTGATTATATTCAAAAGACTAAACGGTAGGGATAATAAGATGACCCATTTGTCCATGTTTAGCTGATTTTTACCTCTATTTATTCGCTACCTATGCGCTGTATTTTGTCTTTTGTGATAACTCATTTATCATGTCAACAGCTGCCAGCTCTGTCACTCACTATTTTTCAGTTTGTCTGATTGAGTGTGAATAAATTGCACTTTAGCGTAATCATTTTCTTTTCATGAAAATAAGCCGACATTTTTGTTTACTCATATACTCAGTATGTTGCTGCCTATTATCTGCCTGTCTATCTGGCTATATATTGCTCAGCCAAAGCTATAAATGTCGCCCTGTGCACGTGATTTCAAAATCTGAGTTTTCTCTCACTCAATCAGCATGGATTATGTTCTGTCAGTTTGAATCTAAGCCTTTCAGATTTGGAGGAACCATTCCTCCCTTTTAATGCCGCTGTCATTAGACTGGTATTCAGTTTATAAATGGATTATGGAAGCAAATGGGGACCTTCCAAATCTAAAGTCGCTTAATAATAGCCAGATAATATTGAAAAAGAGCGTCCTGGAAGGTGGACAGCCTAAGTATCTGGTGAAGCTCTTAACTCCTTTCAATGGCATAACTGATATGAATTTGCACAGTTGGAATAATGACTACATGAACCCAGCCATGTTCAAGAGCCCTCGTATGTACTGTACAGTAGGTAGATCGTTTAGAATTTACTGGGCCTGAAATGTACAAACGATTGTCACTGTAAATAAGCCAATTAACCCCTTCTGTACTGGTGACGTCTCTTTAAATAGATTCTAGACGATTGTCTGAAGTTTCTGTGGTGGTAAAATGTGTTAAGTGAGATAGTTCGAAGCCTGTAATTGCTGGTGGCCCTTTTGAAACTGAATACATTCGTCTAAAAGTAACCAACATATAGTTAAAAGGACGGCAGCGGTACGGAAATGGTTAAATGTTAATCATACAAGTTTTGAATAACTTAAACTCATCCCTCTGTTTACAGGCATATGATACAACAAATGGAAATACCAAGGGAACTAAGACGACCTAGTGTGGCTAATTTGATGTGATATTTTGAAATTACTAAATTAAGTGTTGATGAATATTCCATTTAAAAGGTTTTCTGCATTGCATAGGGGTGCTGTTATTTTATTTTATTTTTTTCTGGGCTCCCTTGTCCTTTATGCTTAGACCCATTAGTTTTGAGATTATAAGACCTTTGCCCCATTAGTTTGGTAATTTTAAGACCTTTCGTGCCTTTTAGGTCTCAATTTGATTACTGACGAACGAAATCGAGCCGGCAAAATATGAGACCGGGCCATTTTTTCCACCTAAAGATGCAAGTATTTACCTCGAAGTATTTTGGGGGCGTATGATTCTAAGCTTGATGGAGGTCTAGGTAGGAAAGTAAACACAATATTAAACAATTAAATTAATCAATGAATTAATACAAATCTGCCTGTAAGCAGAGTGGTTGTAGTCCTCTAGACATTGGCCTGGCAAAGGTCGGTCTATAATCTGCCGGGGGTTCGAGTTCACTAGGAGCTGGTCGAGTTTGTGGGGATGGGTGCTCAGATGTTAACGCCTACTCCACAACATAGCCTAAGAACCTCAACCATGCCATTGAAGCTACTACTGTCTTTTGTTTCACCTCCTGCACCTGGTATCTGTCCAACTCTATAAGGAAGATCCCACTAACCTTCATCACGCTCTTCCTCCATTAATTCTCCATTGTATAGAAAGGTGTATGTGTGTGTGTGTGTGTCTGTTTTTGTTTTCACTGTTGTTTTGGTCTTGCTGTCTTTTTAATTCAGCTTCATTCATAACATATTATGCTTGTTATTTTGCATTAATTTCCTACAAACGCCAATGAATATGTTTTGAAAGAGGTGCCGCTTATGATTAATAATCCTATTTTCTTCTTCTTCTTCTTCGCCTTCGCCTGTTGTTGTTGTTGTTGTTGTTGTTTTATATATATATATATACAGTATGTATTGGTTACAGATGACATTTGTAAATATTTGACCCATAGGTTATTCTTTTGGACGCCGAATATATTTTGTTATATTTACACTCAGTTTATCGTAGCCATAAATTACGGAAAGCAGTATCACTTCAGCAGGAATGGATGTTTCGCTTTACCTGGCTAGTAGTTTGGATCGCCCATAATTTTGTTCGATGCTTTTGGTATAATTCTATATTACCGCAAGTATTTTATAAATCGAACATATATTTCGTTTGAATTATACAATTTGCACAACTGCACGTGAAATATAAACTGTGCAGAATATTTTATATACGGAACTAAGTATAAAAACTATCATTAGCTTATTTTAATTCGGTGATTTAGCAGAGCAGAATGCAGGGCCTATTTACCATTTTATAATGATTACGCTCTGTATCATCATAGTAGCTGTAATTAAACGTTTCTAGCAGATAATTATGCTTAACATCGTACTTAACACCAATAAACCCCAAATGAAAATAATGAAAGCATGTGATTCTCTCAGGATTCGAACCTAGGATATCACATACAAAATATACACGCTCTAACCATTACACCATCAAGACAGCTATAAGTACAGCACATGACATACGATTATTACGGTCACGGTGGCCAAGCACGTTTAGTCACGGTATTGGGAGTGCTCGCTCTGGTGTCGGTGGTTCGATCCCACGTGCCGACACGGGAAATTCTATTAAAACCTTTCCCTGGCCGTGAAGACTAGGTCTGGACGGACCGTCTCAGGGGACACACAAAGTTTCTTGCCCACGTCCTACTCCTTTGGGGTTACGTACGCGCTCTCGTTAGCAACCAGGGTCGGTCTGTCAATCCTCTAGGATAAGATCTAGGTTACATCTGTGTATTTTCAGTTTCGTTGGCTGCTGGTGTAAATTATACCGATTGTTATAATTATTATTATTATTGATAAAAATATACTTTGAAAAGTAGACAGAATGCAAATATACACCATGCGAGGAAGAGCACTTTATTGATAACGTTTCGCATATAGCATCATTGGCCTGATGAAGCTATATGTGAAACGTTGTCAATAAAGTGCTCTTCCTCACATGGTGTTTATTTTCATTATTATTATTATTATTATTATTATTATTATTATTAATATCGAATACTAGGTATCAATAATATCATGTACTGCACTCAACTGCACTATGAATAGCCTAATTTTTATGCGAGAGGAAAGAATATTTTATGGGGCACAGATCACAATATAGGACCGTAGATCTCGCTACAAAATATTCATGAACCTATTGATATTATTTTTAACATCGTTTTTAACACCAATAACCCCCAAATGAAATTAATGAAAGCATGTGATTCTGCCAGGATTCGAAACTAGGATATCACATGTAAACGTACACGCTCTAACCATTACACTATCGAGACAGTCAAGACATCAAGACAGATAAGAAAGGGCGTATGAAAAAAGTACAAGGTTATTGCTAAACTCAATGTATCCCTCTGGCTTTTTCAAGGCCTTCCAAAGTTGAATAAAATTGTCTACTAAAAGTCAGAATAAAAGGATGACAAGTGTGATCGCATACTGAAATGGTTAATTTATATTTTGTTTTATTCATACACATCGCATGGTGTAAGAATCATATTGATGTTCAGTTTTACAATTGTATCATTTAGTTGTCTCAGAATTGCAGCGTCTATTCATGATCAATATTTATATACCGTAATTCAATTATAGAAACATTGCAAAATTAATATATATATATTAAGTTTGCAATGTTTCTATTATTGTATTACAGTAACTAGACAATGGCCCTGTAGGCTTTATTGGAGATCGATATTATTGGAGATCGGTATTATACCCACATGACGGACAGAAGGACAGACGCTTTATTGTAATGACTCGACCGGAAAGGACACATCTGAACAGGTCTCCAGAGAGAGCCGAAACTGGGGGACCATCACTATAAAACGTTATATCCGTCATGTGGGTGGGTATACTTTCTATGTTAAAGTATTCACGGCACTGTTAAATTAACTTCAAAGATGCTTGTTTATATCATTATTTTTTTAGAGTTTTATACCAAATATGTGAAGCTAGTTTGTGAATATGTCCGTTCAAAATTATTAATTCGCCGACAACATTGCTTATGAACTGTATAATTTTAAGTTATTATGACATTCTTTTGACAGTCCTCCCGTGTTTACCATAGACCATGATTAGTCAATTTGATTAAGGCTGGAGGGGATATTTATTTGTGTATATATTTATTACTTTGTTAGTATTTGTATTATAGTTTCTTCCCAAACCTTCATCAAGCTTAACCCTTATTTAGCGGGGCTCGACTCTAGTCCGTATAGAGAACACCAGCACAAAGAGCGGGGCCCGACCTGAGTCCGTGTGCAAATTTGGCGCAATATTGGCTCTGAGAGAGAGACGAGCAACGGGAGGAGCATAGGTTGCCTCATGACCGCTCGCCACGGCCGCCGTGGGCCTACTGACATTTATTCCACTCACATCCACCCTCCCTCCCTCGCTACACACGTAATTATGTAACGAAATGACCGTATTTTAGCAATTTTGCCCTTCGGTTGCACGATCGTTGCAAGACAAACAGTGATCGTAGAAGGATGGTTCAGGTGTCATTGGAAAGCTCAAATAACGCCCTTTCAGGCATACATAATTGTATTACGCTCTGGCTCTTGTTTATGCATGAAAAAGAGAACGGAAACAAGGCCATTTATGGTAAAAAAAAAACGCTCGGCGGCACGGTGAAATATACTCCATCACCCGTTCTTAGGGTGTTAAGAAAATACCCATAAGATCCTCCTTCAAAATAAATGTGTACATTTTTCGGCAGAATAATGTCCTGGCCGAAGGCTGGTTCCTCCTAAATTGCATGCTCCTATCGATCGCCAGGATAAAATCGACGCCTAAATAACACGAAAGTTCTTAAAATTGATCAGGAAATTGGTAGAAAATTCGTTAAATAGCCAAAATAAAGGAACAAACATCTTAAAATATCATAACTATAAAGGGCCCTTCTCACAGTCAGGAGTGCGAGCTAGAATCATTAGGAGTAATGACTCCTGTTGATTCCTGGGAATATGACCGCGAGTGTCCGAAATTCCATGTGCCCTCACGACTGAGTAGGAGTCAGCGGGAGTGTCCCTTCGAGTCACAAGGAGTCACTGGGTGTTATCAGAAGTCACCGGGATAAAACCGGGAATGAAATGCAAGTTATTGAAAATTGGAAAATTGACGGTTGTTTTTTGGATTAGTGCAATGTACGAGTCGATACGAGTAATACAGGAGTAACTAAGAGGTAGATAGGAGTCACTGGGAGTCACTGAGCATCACTGGAAGTTATTAGGAATGAGATGAGAGTATGCCAGGCATGGCCCCCATTGTGCACAGCCCCTATATAAGGGGCCCCCAAGCTCTCCCATGCCACATGCACACTCACCACCGCCACATGGACACCCACCACCGCCACACGGACACCCTGCAGCACCCACGCAACATGTCGAGGATGAGGCAGGATGAGCTGCTGAGGCTGCACCTACTGGAACTCCAGCTGCGGGTGCAGAACCTGGAGGAGGAGGAAGAGCGTCAACGCTAGGCCATCGACCAACATCGCAGACAACGGAGACCAAGGACAGTGTGGGCAAGGAGCTGGCTGCTGCATCGTCCCGAGCTAGGGATGTATGAGCAGCTGATGGGTGAGCTGGAGCGAGAGGACGTCAGAGGGTTCAGGAACTTGTTGCGCGTCGACTGTGCCATGTTTCGGGAGTTGGTGGCTCGTGTTGGTCCCAGGATCGAGCGACAGGACACCTTCTGGCATGAGGCACTATCACCTGGCATACGTATCGCCATCACACTGCGCTACCTTGCCACTGGTGATACGTATGCCAGCCTCATGTATGCCTTCCGTGTGGCCAGGAACACGATACCACAAATCGTCCCGGACACCTGTGAGGCCATCATCGAAGAGTACCAGCCCGAGGTGTTGCGGTGCCCCTCAATACCTGCCGAGTGGAAGGAGCTGGCTGACCTGTTTGCTGCGAAATTGTCTGGGGAAGGGGAGAATCCCCAGCTAGGTAGGCTCGCTTTGCTAACCACCCACACCCATGAATAGTGGGCCCTTTATTAAATGTGCGCCCACTACAGGTATCTCTGTGGGCGCCCCTGCCTCTTGGAGAGCATGCTCGGTGACTCCCAGTGGCTCCTGGTGGTTCCTGGTGACTCCCGTCGATTCCCAATGACCGTCAGTGACTCGCATGTATTACCTATCTATATCCCAGTGACTCCCGGTGAAACTGAGAACTGAAACTGAAACAGAACACTGTCCGTGATTTAGATAGGACTCACTGGGAGTCACTGGGAGTCACCAGGAGTCACTGGGGTGTCACTGGGAGTCACCAGGACTCACTGGGAGTATTCCGACTCGCGGCGAGAACGTTAAACATGGTGAACATTTTGTCGGACAGGGCCAAGCGCCCACGACTGGTCGGGAGTCACTTGGAGTCTGACAGGAGTCACTAGGAATCGCTAGAGTTACTAGAAGTCATCGATTTTCACCGCGAATAGGCCCAGGAGTCCGAATTTTTACCTACTCCTAGTCATTCTAGCTCGCACTCCTGACTGTATGAAGGGCCATTAACCCTCTCCGACATATGACGCAATTTTGAGCCAATTGGAGATACTTTAAAGTCTTGTTTACCATCAGGGGTATTTAGAAACCTTTAGTTTAGTTACTTCAACCTCTGCAGTTGTCTTTGAGTTAGCAGTGGGCAGAAAACTAATTTTGGAGAGGTAATTATAAGAGTGAGAGAACTCTAGTTCTTATTGCTACTCTGGCAACCTCTGCATCATAAATGCGTGAAAGGGTTAATGAGGCTAAACATGAGGGAGACGGAGCTACAGAAAAAAACCCTCCACCAAACATCATAGAAGTGTCGATTTACCATCCTTCTTCCTAATGTTACAACGCATTATCATTAAAAGTTTTCTGCCAATTATTGATTTTGTCTGTCCGCTAACTTAGAAACAATTACACAATGGATCTGAACACTGTTAAGCTGCAAACAAACCCAGCTGCAACAAAAGCACTTGCAACTTTACCAACGTCCGGGATGACACTGAAACTCTCTCTCTCTCTCTCTCTCTCTCTCAAATGCAATTATCCGTTCTAATTACACAAAGATAAGAGAGGCCATATTCGTAATGCCAGACCCTCCGTAATATGTTATGTATTTTATGTACTGTATTTTTGGAACGTGATACATTATTGTCCGTGGTCTGGTTGCAGAATATTGTAGCGTATTCCACTAATCTCATGCCGTTTGTTTCCTCTGCATTTTATATGACTATTGACAAACACACACACACACACACTCAAACACACACATACACACACACACACACACACACACACACACACACACACACACACACACACACACAAACACACACACACACAGCCCGTAGCCTAGTAGGTAGAGCTCTCGTCTCACACACGAGGGGTCGGGGGTTCAATCCCCCGGCCGGGCGGAGACAAATTGGGCTTGTCTCCTTTCATGTGTTAGCCTCAGTTCACCTAGCTGTAAATAGGTACCTGGAATAAGTGGACGACGTTGTGACGTCCCATCTGGGGTTGGCAAAAATGGTACAAGGCGAGATGGGTATCATATGGTTCACCTAAGCTGATGGCTACCTAAACCTTCGGGCGAGACGGTACCGTCTATAGTGAGAATGGTACCATACAGATCCACCCTAAGCCTTCGTTTCCGTTGTCGCCAATTGGCTAAATACAGACTACACACACATCCACAGCCATTCCAACAGTACATAAAACACTTAACATGCATTTCACGCAATACATTCCCAGTTAAGGAGGCGCGATAATAATGAGCTTAGCTCTCATTGCGTGGATTCCCCTTGACGAACAAGTAACTGAGTAACACAGTCACTGCCGATGAAATGTTATTCGTGTGTCTATGGAGTTGTTTATGATGTTTCACTACACAACGATAATATCGCTGAGAGTCTCCTGTTTATTAACAATATCTGGTCCGACGCCTTGTTGGTTATTGGGGGTGTCTGGTGTTGTGGTGAAATTAATAAAAATAAAGATTATTAGTAGGTTCAGGGATATTTCGTCGCGAGGCCGGTCTATATGATCTGTGCCCCATGAATATTCTTTCCTCTCACTTAAACAGTTGTTGTTGTTGTTGTTCCCCAAGCTGCCTGGCCGAACAGCCCCAAGGTCCCGAGCAATTCCAAGGCCATAACCGAGCGCCCCCACAGAACCCTCCCTGCCGACCACAATAAAGCCTGGGTGACCGAAGCCACTCCATGGCGGGGAGCTGAGGAGGGTGCAGAAACGCTCGGGAAACCAAAGCCCCACCCAGGGCCCTGTGGCCCTCAGCAATTATGAAGAGAAAGTTGAGGGGCAAGGGCAAGGTGTCGATTATTTCTTGGGAAGCGATAGTGAGCCTGCAATTTTAAGAGGAACCGGCCTTTGACCGTGAAATTTTTCTACCGAAAAATGTACAAATTTATCTTGAAGGAAGGTCTAAGAGGTGGTTGTCTAAGTTTGATGGAGTTCTAGGGAGGAAACTAAAACAATATATGAATACATTAATTAATAGACCAGACAAACGGCCAGCCTTACCCTTAAATACATTGCATCCCGTACAGTGTAAGTGAAGTGTAGCATATGTGATGAAGTGTGGCGTTAGATCATGTTACGAACTTTGTTGTGATACTGCATTGAATGTATACGTATATTTTACATTGGTATTTATTGTTATTCCTTTCGCACACACACACACACACACACACACACACACACACACACACACACACACACACACACACACACACACACACACACACACATGTAAGCAACGGTTTTTGTATCGGTACAAACGCAAATTATGCATGATTACGAATACATTCTACATTTGTTTCAAACCCCAATATAACTCTCCCGATCAAGCTTAACTTAACCTAACCTACAGAACCAAAACTATCCTAGCCTACTTACCCATACCTAACCTAAGCAACACTCTACTTAAGCAATGAGTGTCTTGTACTATCAGTTTAATCTACGTTTACACATAAACCTACAAAATATCATGAAATATGTTCCCATGAACCCACCTATGCTGGTCTACACATGCACACACACATACACACACACACACACACATATATACAAATTTCCCCACGTTCTAACCTCAATTTGAATATCCTTGAACTCACACACGCGTAATACTCTCTCTCTCTCTCTGTGAACGTGTGTGTGTGTGTGTGTGTGTATGTGTGTGTGTGTGTGTGTGTGTGTGTGTATATCTTGATAATGCCTTATTGAATGTAGGTAATCAGGCGTCTGAGTGCATGTATAAGCTTGGGTATTAATGCATACTGAGGTAGGTGGTGTAATGTTATTGCACGCACACTGTCGTACCAAGCCAGAACTCATGCATAGTACATAACACACAGAATGCAGGTGGATTGTATACCTGTCATACAATTACTATGTATGTATGGTTGTATATTATATACTCAGGTACATACCCTATATAGCCGACTCGAGACAGAGCCCGAACAGAAACATTTAAAATTATAATTCTTAGGGTCCGGGACCACTTCGCGTTCCTTCACCCCTTTCTCAGTCTCGTTCAGTAGGAAAATTTTACAAGGGGAGGAGGAATCCAAGCCTCCCGCCCCCGAGATTGGAAAAGTAGTACAGGAAAAGAGACAAACATAAACGGCTAAGGTTGGGTAGAGGATGCCAAACCTCAATCAGGATAAGACCAACCCTCACCTATTTATATGTTTATGTATATATATACAGTATATATATATATATATATATATATATATATATATATATATATATATATATATATATATATATATATATATATATATATAAATATATATATATATATATATTATTATGTTACCTCCACCAACCGACTTTACTCCTAAACTCAATTAATGAAATCAACAAATACATGTGGCAGTCTAGGCATTCAAACCTAGGATGCTCACACCGAAATTCAGTGGATTTATCCATTGTGCTACGAAGACAGTGAAGACATGAAATAGAGAGAGAGAGAGAGAGAGAGAGAGAGAGAGAGAGAGAGAGAGAGAGAGAGAGAGAGAGAGAGAGAGAGAGAGAGAGAGAGAGATTATATCCTGACATACTGTGGACAGCATAACAATGGGGTGCTTTCCCAACTCAGACTCTCCTGCAATATTAGACCATTTGTGGAGTTCTGTAATTTGTCATACTATGTTTCTGAGTCGTTTGTAGTGTATGATATCTAAGGTAGGTGGTGTACAAGAATATTTAACACTTCTAATGTATATTTCATTAGGGAAGATCCATAATTGGTTGTACCTATTTTAGTCCTTCTGACGAGACTGGCCATGACTTCTGAAACAACTGGTCTCGTACCAGTCGAAGAAATATGGAACCTCTCCAATAAGTCTAAATATCCCCCTACAGCACGTACATTAGACGAGACGACATACACTATTAATGACTGAGCAATGTAGTATGGCAAATTACAAAATTCCATAGATGGTCTAATATGGCGGGAGTGTTTGAGTCAGGAAAGCAAAACGTAATTGCATATTTGTTAATCTGTAATCTGTTATCAAGATCGCCACCTGCAAGTTTCAAAGCTTACCTTGGCAATTATTTTCATACATGCAAATCAGACTTTTGTGTTTTTATACTATAGTTGTATTCGGAAAACAGTCATTGGGTGCAATAACTTGTTCTGTACACTGACAGTATAGCATTTGACGTGTTTATCATTCGTTCCAATAATTACCATGTCATTAACTGCCTTGATGGTGTAATGGTTAGAGTGTTTAACATCTATATGTGGTAACCCAGATTCAAATCCTGGTGGATCAAATGCTTGCTTTCATTAATTTAATTGGGAAGTGTTTGGTGTTGGAGTGAAATTAATAAACATAGGTTAATTACATGCACTTATATGTAGTTGTTCAATTTCCAGTGTTCTTTCGTGGTAAATATAATTTGTCTTTTTTGTTTTTGTTGGAGATTCAACCACAGTTAAAGTAATCTAGGTAGAGCACATGCACATTTGTGGTCTGCTCATATTGTCCAATATGTTATAAAGCAACTGTCACTATACTGTATGTGAAAGTATTATTGGTTTACAAGGCTAATTACCAAAATGGTTTCGGTTGTAAATCTACACATGCATAATTCCAAACATAGGAGGTCCGTAAATTATAATAATTGACAAGTGACCGCAAATGGCCTCAGTTGTGCTACTACACTTATGACCCATAATGTAAGGGCCACAGGTTTAATATCTATTGGTGGTCAATATTCAAGGTTTACTAACTATTGGCCTCAAGTTTATGAAGGGAGACTATTTAACCAAGCCATTGATAGTCTGGGCGTAACTAATATAGCTTTACAGTTTGTTGTGTCATTTGTTTTCCTGGCGTAAAAATCCTAATAATGAGTGTCAAAACAAAACAAACCAGACTCCAAATCGGTAACAGCAAGAAAAATCACTATCCCCTACTTAAATTGAAACTGATTTATTTTTATTTTGCCAATCAAACACAATATATGTTAATTTTACAATAAAATAATATCATGGCTGCGCCTTTTGAGAACAATCTTTCTTAAAGGCACCTTGAATGCAACTCGATGGTTATTTTACATACAGTAAGATTATTAAAACATATAATATTATATAATTATAGCTAATGAGGCACAGCCCCAGCCCCGCAGCCACAGCAAGAAGGGATTCGGAACAGTGGCCAGGTATAATTACCTAGCCACCACCCCGAACCACCCCCCACCCAGACCGCTGTGGGTAGAGCAAACCCCAGCCTTATAATACAGTACGGTACCTACATATTGATCAACACCAGAACAGTATCTTAATTTGTTTCCGATATAAAGGTGGCTGTAATTTAGGATTGTGGCAGTTTTATTGTCAAATGTTAAGTAAGATTAATATTTAGACATTTTAGTGAAGATTTGAGTGATATTTTGAAACTAGACAGGGTGGGGTTATTTTGTAAGTCAGGAGACAACTGATTCCAAACTTTCGCACCATGGTATTTTATTGATGTCTGGGATTGTCTAGAGGTCCCTAGGGGAATATTTAAAGAATTGATGTTTATTAATGCATACCTTTCATTTTCACGATGTCTAAATAATTCCACATTGTTATGGCCATTTAATGCTTTGTATACAAAGATAGCACTGCAAAAGATGTTAATATCTTCAAATTTTAAGAGATCAAGTTGTCGAAATAGTTCTTTGGTATGAGCATATTTGGATCTAAATGTAATTGTTCGTATAATTTTTCTTTGTGCAAATTCAACAGATTGTAATTTACTTTTACCCGTCGCTTCCCATACTGTATGACAGTATAGAGAAATGTATAAATTACTGAATAATATAAAAGCTTTAGGGCATTTAAGTCAAGACATTGGCGTGTTAAGTACAGTATACCACATTGTTTATTTAGTTTATTTGTTACATCCTTTATGTGTAAGTTCCAAGACAGTTTTCTGTCCACCGTTATCCCCAGAAACTTAACGCTCTCCACTTCTCTCACTGATGTATTACCAAATTTAATTGGTTGCATGTCATTTGGAATTATTTTGTTTCTGTGCAAAATTATAAAGTTAGTTTTATCAACATTTAGTGTAAGTTTATTGGTAGTTATCCAATTATGAACATTCTTAAGGTCATTGTTTATAGAAACAATAGGAGAGCGCAAGTCCCGGTGACTGGCATACGCAACTTATCCTAACAAAACTTACTCTAACTTTACCAGGCCTTCGCAATTCTAGCCAAATGATTTAACCTAACCAAGTTTAGACTTATCTAACCCAACGTAGCCGAGGCAGTTCAGGATTGTTGATGGTTGGTGTGCGGTCGTTTAGGAGTGTGGCCGTTTAGGAGTTCGTCCGTTTACGAGTGTGGCCGTTTAGGAGTTAGGGCATTTAGGAGTTTGGCTGTTTAGGAGTTTGACCGTTTTGACCTGCATTCGTTATATATACTCACACGCATAAAGCAGAACCTATATAGTTATTAAAGTTGATCTCATTTGGCCTTTATGCAATTTCTAAAAGTTGTGATAGTAGTGTGAAGACTTCCGTGTGTAGTATTGTGTGGGTTATAGTTCTGTTGGCCCCCATATATCAGGGTGTTATTGCTCAATCTCTCTCTCTCTCTCTCTCTTTCTCCTTCCCTCACACTCAGAAATATGTCACACAACGAGGTATCATAATAACCTAATTACTGTTTAATAAAGAAGATAAATGGTAAATGACAGAACAATGGATATGTTGAGATGAGCAAATATTTGTGTTATCTTTATTAAAGAGTGTACCAGTCTTTAATAAAGATATATATATATATATATACTGTATATAAAAGGTTTCAATATTTTTGTTATTTCAAAGCATTAGATTTACGGTTTTGGTTTGGAGAGTTTAATAATATTAGGTGTGTCATTGACAAGTTATCGACTATTATGTTATGTTCTCTCTATCTATTTATCTATCTTTTCCCTCGCTACATTTGCAATAAAATTTAATACTCACGAAAGTAGAAAATACAGGATAAATATATAGGGAGATTAAAAGACTTTTGTAAATTTTCCAGCTTACTTAGTGTTGCATTACACATGTACATATTGATATAGCGATATAGCCGGATAGCGATCGCCCTGCTCCCTCCCAAGAGCCCGTATCCCTCATAAAGGTGAAATTATAAATTTCCAGCCTTCTACAGCATAAACTCGGGGAAAACCCGTGTTTGAGATCAGAGGAGCGGCGAAGTATTAGTCCACGACCGCTGATTGACCAGACCAGATGGCCCATGCAGCCTCTACACTCACTCAACCTTTACCAGCATTAACCCGAGGGAAATTCCAAATTCAAGATCGGAGGAGTAGCAGGAAATTAGGCAATGACCTTGATTGGCTAGTCCAGACTGCCCAAGCAGCTTCCTGGACACTCTCCCAATGTTCACCAACATCAGTTCGGGGAAAGCTCGGATTCAGGATCATCAACTTAGGTAAAACCCAATTTCAAGATGAAGACAAAGTTTGGGGATTTGATCTCGCCTTTCGATTGGTCCAGTCTGTTACAGCAGGAAGGCCATCCAATCCCGGGCTGGGCCTTATAAGCCCTGCATTCGCCGAAAGAAAGTCAGAGACTTCAGTACTCGCCACAGGTCCCCCTTTCCCTTTGGAACTTGCACTAGCCCCTCTTCCCTTCCTCAGCAGCAGCACTCCAGCCTGGTGGACGGCACTAGTGACATAAGAGAATTTTTGAAAAAGTGAAGTGACAGACGTACAGCTAACAACCCTTCTTCTGAAAATGAAAATGAGACAACCTCTAGGCTGCTGCAGCCACCCCTGGATGCTGATCTGCCCTCACAGTACCCGAAGATAAACAAGTTAATGTGATGCGAATTTCCCCTGACGAGCCGGACTATTTCAAGCAGCTCATCCGAGAGTGGAAAGAGGAGCTTCCCCGAACCCTCCAAGCCTGGCGAGAGGGCACACCAGTGTCGGGAGCCAAGTCAGAGTCAGAGCCCTTGTAGTGTCCACCTTGCTCCTGAAATAGTAGTAATTCCTAAAGCAGTAGGCGATGTTGAAAATTGCCACGACTTCAGCCATCGCTCCTGTCCCCTTGTTCCTGACACCGAGAATTGCCACGACTTTAGCCACCGCTCCTGTCCCTTTGTTCCTGACGCCGAGAGTCGCCACAACTTCGACCAAAGCCCCTGTTCCCGGGCATCTTATCCCACCACTAGTTCCTAAAGTAGCAGTATTTCCGGAAGCAGTAGCCAATGCCGAAAGTCACTACGATTTATACCACCACCCCTGTCTCCTTGTTTCTGACGTCGAGAGTTGCCATGACTACAGTCACCGCCCCTGTCCCCTTGTTCCTGACCCCACGACTTGGTCACTGCCAAGGCAGTGTTGTATAAATTTCCCCTGTATTTTGTCTGTGTATTTCCGTTGTGATAGTATATTTATTGAATATATTCTTGTCTGTAATAATAAACTATTATCTCGTGTATATTGTTCGTGTTCTTCTTTCCCAGTCAAGCACTCCCGATAAGCGCCTGAATAATATTGCCACTTCTGTATATAAATACTGTATATGATTAACGTAATTTTGGATAAAACACTTTAGTCAATGGTTTCAGAGTTAGGTATTCAAAACAGTGTGTTCATCGTTCTGTCGTCGTCCATGTGGTGGCTATTAAATATATCTCTCTCTCTCTCCACACGCGAGAGCGAGAGAAAGTAAGCGGAACAATCTCCTAAATATATCATATAGCGCTATATTTTTGTTTCACCTAATGAAAACAAAATTACAGGTAATCCAGTCGTTTATAAAGCATAATGATTACGATAATATTTTGTTATTAATACGATTACGTCAATGTTGGCTATATAATAGCTACCTTCACATGATTTTCTTCAACTATGGATAAATCTGTTTGTATCAACATTAATTGATGTAGTACTGTATTTAACCAGTTATCTGGTTGGCTCAGTTGATAGCGTCATAATGAAAACAAAATTACAGGTAATTCAGTCGTTTGATACCATCCAGCAGACTTTCGTCCAATTCCCGATCAGGTTGCAAAGTTTTTCTGAGATATAGCCGGTGGTTACCATCTCCCCTTGAACAAGGGAGATGGGTATTGGTCTCAGCTATTACATAAAATTTCCGAGTGCTATATAATTTAAAGGTTTCACTGACCAAACATTGCTCCTAAAGAACTGTATTGAGTAGTCACAGAGTTGGGTTTGTAGTACAGTACTAGGTGTTATATTGTTCTGTTATTGTATCAACGTATTATTGCTCTCTCTCTCCCTCTCTCTCTCTCTCTCTCCTTCCCACACACTCAGAAATAATTATGTCACACAACGAGCTATCATAATAACTGAATTACTTTTATTTAAGAGAAATAGTAGATGACAGAACATTGGATATGTTGAAATGTGTAAATGTTTGTGTTATCTTGATTAAAGAGTGTGCCGTATATGGTGTCAGAGTTGGTTATGTAATATAGTATGTGCCATTGTTCTGTTGCACACCATTTGTCAGGATATTATTGCTCACACACACACACACAGACCTCTCTCTCTCTCTCTCTCTCTCTCTCTCTCTCTCTCTCTCTCTCTCTCTCTCTCTCTCTCTCTCTCTCTCTAAGTATAAGTGATAAGGTTATAAAAAGATAAATATTTTACATGACAAATGAAAATATCTAGATTGTATGATACAGGTTTACAAGTGTTTCTTATTATTTAGGGTTTCAATATTTTGTGTTTAAAAAAAAGAGATTTACGGTTTTGCTCTCGAGAGTCTAATATTAGAAGCGTCATTGTCAAGTTATTGACTAATACAGTATATAAGGGTGTCATTTCACACACTCTCTCTATCTATTTATATATATTTTTCTCCCTCGCTAAATTAAAACAAAAAATAATATTCACAAAAGTAGAAAATACATCAACTATATAAAGGGCACTTTCTGTGAGTCTGCCGGTCTGTTTCTTCACGAACTACTCACTCAGTGTTCAAGATGGAGTCCCATACTTGGCATGCATACTAAGGGGGTGCCAGAATGGGTTTTAAGCAAAAACAAATGTTTACCCTCATCTCCCCTCAAATCCCTTAGTTTACAAGATGGAGAGCCCATACTTGGTATGCATACTAAGGGGGTGCCAGAATAGGTTTTAAGGGAAACAAAATTTGTCCCCTCCCCCCCCCCCACATGGGAAGGGGGAGGAGGACCCCAAATCCCTCAGTTTTCAAGATGGAAGGCCCATACTTGGCATGCATAATAAGGGGGTGACAGAATAGGTTTTATGTGAACATTTTATTGTTGTGTCCCTTTACCCGCCGGGGGCCCAACTCCCTCAGTTTTCAAGATGGAGAACCCATACTTGGCATGCATACTAAGGGGGTGCCAGAATGGGTTTTAAGTGAATTTGTTCTTGCACCCTCAACCCGCCCCCCCCCCCCCAACTCCCCCAGTTTTCAAGATGGAGAGCTCATACTTAGCATGCATACTAAAGGGGTGCCAGAATAGATTTTAAGCAAATTTCCTGTTTGTCCCCTCACCCCCCAGAGGGGGAGGCCCTCAGTTTTAAAGATGAAGAACGCATTCTTGGCATGCATACTAATTAGGGGGTGAGGAACAGTCTGAGTCAGAGCCCTCGTAGTGTCCAACTGTCCACCTTGCTCCTGAAATAGCAGATATTCCTAAAGCAGTAGCCGATATCGAGAGTTGCCACAACTCCAGCCAACGCTCCTGTCCCCTTGTTCCTGACGCCGAGATTCACCACGACTTTGGCCACAGCTCGGGCCTGTTCCCAAGCATCTGATCCCAGAACTATTTCCTGAAGTAGCAGTAATTCCGGAAGCAGTAGCCGATGCCGACAGTCGCTACGACTTAGACCACCACCCCTATGTCCTTGTTTCTGACGTCGAGAGTTGCTATGACGTAGGCCACTGCTCCTTTCCCCCTGTTCCTAACCACATGACTTGTTCCTAAAGTAACAGTAATTCCGGAAGTAGTAGCCTGCGACGAAAGTTGCCATGACTTCGTCCATATATCCTCCCTGTCCCTTGTTCCTGACCCCACAACTTGGTCACTGCCAGGGCAGTGTTGCATACATTTCCCCTGTATATATTCTGTGTATTTCTGTTGTGATAGTATGGTTATTGTATATATTCTTGTCTGTAGTAATAAACTACTGTATTACCTTGTGTATATTGTTCGTGTTCTTCTTTCCCAGTCAAGTACTCCCGATAAGCGCCTGACTAATATTGGCACTTCAATATATAAATACTATAGCCTATAATCCTATATGGTTTCCGTAATATTGGTTAACAGACTTTAGTCAATGGTTACAGAGATAGGTATCCAGAACAGTGTTCATCGTTCTGTTGTCGTCCATGTGGTGGACATTTGTTCTCTCTCTCTCTCTCCACACGTATACACACAACATGGGAGAGAGAGAGAGAGAGAGAGAGAGAGAGAGAGAGAGAGAGAGAGAGAGAGAGAGAGAGAGAGAGAGAGAGAGAGAGAAAGCAGAGAAAGCAGAACAATCTCCTAAGTAAATCATATAGCGTTATATTTTTGTTTCACCTAATGAAAACAAGATTACAGGTAATCCACTTGTTTATTATGCGTAATGATTACGGTATTATTTTTTCTTAATGCGATTACGTCAATATTGGCTATATGATAACTACCTCCACACGATCTTCTTCAACTATGGACAAATCTGTTAGTATCAAAATTAATTGAGGTAGAACTGCATTTAACTGCATTTAATTAAGGCGGGTGCCCAACCCCGAAAGGAGTTGACATAGGGGAGCTATCCCCCCGCCAAAGGCGGCTTTCTAGGGCCTTTCCTAGCTGAAGCTGAGAGGATTGGGTTCTAGTCATGTGGTGATGGGCTGGTCTATCAGAGTGAGATTTGAGCGTTCTCTGCCATACCCATAGCTTACTCTGACTGTTCCTTTTACTTATATATTTTCTAGATCTCAAGTGATGGCGTCTCTTCCGTGGATTGACCTCCCAATCTGCCAACCTAGAGGTTGGCAGATTGGGAGCCAAAGCGTCACATTTTTCCTTTGCCCCTCAACTTTCCCTTCATAATTGCTGAGGGGCACAGGGCCTTGGGTGGGCCTTTGGTTTCCTGGGCATTTCCGCACCCTCCTCAGCTCCCCGCCTTGGAGTGGCTTCGGTCACCCGGGCTCTATTTGTGGTAAGCAGGGAGGATTTTGTGGGGGCGCTCGTTTATGGCCTTAGCCTTGCTCGGGACCTTGAGGCTGTTCGGCCAGACAGCCTGGGGAAAAACACAAAACAACCAGTCGTCTGGCTGGCTCAGTTGTCAGCGTCCCTGCCTCCCATCCAGCAGACTTTCGTTCAAATCCTGATCATGTTGCAAAGTTTTTCTGAGATATAGCCGGCGGGTACCGTCTCCCCTTGAGCAAGGGCGATGGGTAATGGCCTCGGCTATTACATACAAGTTCCGAGCGCTATTAAATTTCCTCGAAGGTGGAGAGAAATGGCGCTTATTAAATTACTTGATATTTTTTGACATCATTATATTAGTCAAAACTTGATTCAACATGCTTAGGAATAACATGTAAAACGTCAAAACACTCGTGGTTTAAGTGAAGAGTTATTAAAAGATGTTGGCTACCATTTGTTGCTTGGTATTGTGGGTGTGATATTGTTCTGGTGTGGACAATATGTCAGGGTAATATTACTCTTACTTCACCTTTCTCCCTCTTATATATCTTGTTTAATCTCTCTCTCTCTCTCTCTCTCTCTCTCTCTCTCTCTCTCTCTCTCTCTCTCTCTCTCTCTCTCTCTCTCTCCATATATCTATCTATCCATCCAACTATTTGTCTATTTCATCTATCCATCTCTTGCTCTCTCTCAGCACTCAGAAATATAGCCAACATTCAATCAGAATTATATTAAATATAAGTACAAATGCAAGGAAAAATCATTCCAACGAAAGAAACACCGACCTCCAGTACGTTTTCCATCTCAATAAAGTGTGTCATCGTATCTAAAGGTTTCACTGGCCTAATATTGCTCCTAAAGTACTATATTAAGTAGTCACAGAGTTGGGTTTGTAGCACTGGGGGATTCATTGTTCGGTTACTGTTTCAGGGTATTATTGCTCTCTATATCTCTCTACTTCTATCTATCTATCTATCTATCTATTTATCTATCAATATTGTTATATATTAATAGACAAATATATACTGTATAAGGGTATATACAGTTTATACTGCATGTCATATGAAAAATATCATATACAGACAAATTATTAACAAAACTACAAAAGTGAGGGGACATATTTTCAAGTCTTTCAAGATACGTAATAGTTGCAATAACATTAATTACATGAAACTAAATCATACTGTTGCTTCTGTTTTGTGTGCATTGTTGTGCGTGTCAATGTTTTGTGTGCATTGTTGTGCGTGTCAATGTTTTGTGTGCATTGTTGTGCGTGTCAATGTTTTGTGTGCATTGTTGTGCGTGTCAATGTTTTGTGTGCATTGTTGTGCGTGTGCGTGTCAATGTTTTGTGTGCATTGTTGTGTGTTTGTGTGCATTGTGTGTGTGTCAATGTTTGGTTGTTGACCATATATCAGAGTAATATTGCTCTCACTCCCCCTTTCTCTTTGTTAGCACTCGAGTTCTATTGCTCTCTCTCTCTCTCTCTCTCTCTCTCTCTCTATATATATATATATATATATATATATATATATATATATATATATATATATATATATATATATATATATATCTATCTACATGTCTGTCTGTCTGTCTGTTTGTCTATCTATCTATTTATATATCTATCTATCGATCTATCTATATTTCTTTCTGTCTTTCTTGCTCTCCCAAATATTATATTCTAGGGAGGTGCCCAGGACTTGAATCTTAATAGATACAAAAATCTTGCGATACAAATTGTCTATTGCCTATACACACACAGTGAATTGTTACTTTGTAGCATTGGGCATCAGTCCATTTCTGAGAAAGTATTTTTGAATCTCCATAAGAGGTACCTCGGTTTTAGTGATGAGTGTTTCAAGAATATGCATACAATCAGCATGGATAAACTGTGTATCACTCTACTATGCCGGTATATAAGTTAACTGTGTATCACTCTACTATGCCGGTATATAAGTAAACTGTGTATCACTCTACTATGCCGGTATATAAGTTAACTCGTCAATAATTTACATAGATATATTGGTCCAAGAATGGATCCTTGAGGTACACCATAAGTTATTGTATCCTGCATAGAGACTCTTTTGCCTAGCCGCACGCGCCATATTGACCTCTATCACCCAAATACCTATCTAGCCAAGAGGAATCTACTCCAAGATCAGCACACTTTCTTAGAATGAAGTTGTAACTGATAATATCAAAAACCTTTGATAGACCACATAACGTTAGTAGCGATATTAATAATCTGTTCATGATATCATAAGTAGCATCAGTGATGGTAGTTAGAGCGGTTTATGTGCACAGTTTAGGTCGAAATCCGTGTTGTGTGTTTAAAAGCTGAGATGCTACTATTGTTCTAGGACTTTAGATAGGATTGGGAATTTTGAAATAGGTCGATAGTTGTTAACATTGTTTACATCACCTATTTGTGCAAGGGAACTACTATTGCATGCTTCCAGTTGTTGGGACAGTGCCAGTTCCCAAAGAGGGATTTATAATACATGTCAGGAAAAATGCAATCACATACAGGGCATCCTTTATACATCGAAGAGATATGCCATCTGATCCAGTGGATTTAGTTCCTTTTAAGTGTTTATTGATTAGTATAACCGTGCTTACACCTACTGGTTTGGGTCTACACTGATTGTTATCATTTAGATCTTGAGTGTTCATAAAGGTTTACTGAAATTTATCAAATGTGTTCTTACCAACGTTCGCGATATATGTATTAAACTGTGCGGCCTGTTCTTGTATATTATCAAAGTCAAGTAAGTTGGGAGAGCTTTAATCATTAGGAACAATGTCTCTGATGACCTTCCATGTACCTGATGTATTACCTTTGTTTTCATTAAACTGCTTTAGATAATAGTAATTTATCGCTCTACTGATGGAGGAATTAACAATTTTCTTTTTATCTTATAAACTCTTGATGGAGTACATAATTATATTGATCAGATTTGAACTCCTTTTGTACGGTATTTCCATCCATCACAGCTCGGCAAACAGCATCAATAAGTCATGGTCTGATTTTCTTGGAGAGAGAGAGAGAGAAAGAGAGAGAGAGAGAGAGAGAGAGAGAGCGAGAGCGAGAGAGAGAGCGAGAGCGAGAGAGAGAGAGAGCGAGATCTAAAAAAAAAACGGAACAAACTATTGCAGTTAATAACAAACTTCCTTCGCTATAGAAACGCGCCACACGGAAAATTCCTAGTCCCCAAAAATAGAAATTACCCAACGAGTCAAAATATACAGAAATCCCTATCCAGCACCCAAAATAGCCACAGCAGCAACGGTCTAGGATATCCACACACCTTCCCTGACGGATGAAATAATCAGTGAGTTTAAAGGAGACACACACACCTAGATCTACCTGACTCTCCTTTCCCTCTCACACACACATTCATATACAGATACTCACACACTTATATAATTATACTCTGACACTCACCTTGATCTTACTGACTCTCTTTTCATTCACACGCACTCTCATATGCAGACACAGATAGATTCTTATTATCACACACTAGCAGGGGCACCCGGCGTTGCCCGGGTAATCACCATAATCACCATCACTACTACCACCACTACTACTACCATAATCACCATCATCAATCACTACTACCACAATCATCACAATACTACTACTACCATAAACACCGGCCACTGTGCCTCATTAAACGGCGACCTCGATTTCGGCCGCTAAATGACCTCCGATTTTGGATCTGACCTCATCTGTAGCCCCATTTTGGGGGGCTGCGAACAACTTTCGTTCCATACACCTTTTCGATCGGAGGCCTCCTTCTGCCCCAAACGGCCATTTTTTTCGCATTGTTTTCGCTCCCGTATACTACATAAGTTCTGCCAAAAATTGTATTAAACAAAAGTGTCTCTGATATCCACTAAACTCGCCTAAAATCATCTCCAAAGCCTGGGCTTTCCAACGGTGCCCCACACTCCCACCTGGCACCAAAACTGTGGGAGGAGTTTAGTAACAAAGGTCGGGTAACTGACAAACAGACAAATATTGACCTTTATTTATTAAGATTCACTCACACACACCTAGACACACACCTTGATCTACCTGTTTTTGTTTTGTTTCACTCTCACTTACACTCACATACACAATATCTCAGATTTCACACAAATTTGTATAATAATGCACACTCTCTCACACACATTTTACACATCTTTTCCTGCAACTCACCTGTCTCTCCTTTCACTCACACACACACACTCATAATCAGACAGTCACCCATTAACAGTATATACACTAATGTACACACCCATACGCACTCTCACACACCTGCCTCTCCTTTCACTCTCATACACACAATCATATACTCACACGCTAACAGTATATACACTCACATACACACACATACTCTGATACACCCATGCACAATATCACAAACTCGCTTACACTTACCATGATTTGCGTGCCTCTCCTTTCACTCACAAACACACACACACACACACACTCAGATGCTGACATTCACACACTCTCTCACATACTGCTATACACGCTCAGACACACATCTCCATCCACCTCTTGCTCCTTTCGCTCTTATCTACACTCGTATACATACTCACACACTCTCACACACTTCTTCCCACACACATACACTCAGAAACACACCTTGATTTACTTGTTGCTCCTTTCAGTCTCACAAACACTCACACACTTATAACACACTATAACACGTCTATTTCTGTCCAGCTGATGGTACATTGCTACGTTACTCTCTTGGTTACTCAGCTATTACGTAGATTTTGTAGCGAAATGTGTTTATAATTAAGAAAACTTGGCATTAATAAGACCCAAAGCCATAGTATATTCACATTTTTCCATTAGGTATCGATAAATCAGTTGCTAAGGGATTGGATTTACCATCAGGTGAAATAAAACCGACTATAGTCCATACAATCTCATACACAACTCACACTCTACCAGCATATTTAAACACACACACACACACATACACCCACACACACACACACACACACACACACACACATACACACAAACACACATACATACACACCCACACACACACTCACACTTATCTACTGCACTCACATACGCTTCCCGGAGTATGCCAAGAATATCATACAGCATTAATGTGTAAGTCACATAAAGTATGGCAGACTCATGATAGGCTGGGTTCCAGGATAGCCATTGAAGCAGATAAGTTTAAGGGGAGATGGTTCGTTTTCCTGGTCCTTCTTCTTCATGTTTAGTCCCATTAGTTTTCAAATTGAATGACGTTCGGCCTATTTGTTTGGCGATTTTAAGACCTGTCGCCCCACATCTTTGTCAATACTAAGAATGTTCGCTTCATTTAGATGTCAATTTTTTCATGGCGATCGATAGCGAGCCTGTAATTTAAGAGGAACCGGCCTTTGGCCGGGAATTTTTTCGATCGAAAAATGTACAAATATATCTAGGAGGGTCTTTTTTTTTTTTTTTTTTTTTTTTTTTTTTAAGCTTGATGGAGGTCTATAGAGGAAACTAAAAACAATATGAAAATATATATAAATGAGGAAATAAATACGCTCATCCCACCTTTAATGACCTCCATAATTGGTTGTCATCTGCACACATGACCTGCTTTGATCTGTTACCATGTGAAATTGTATGAGATGTAAAATCGACTCTGCTCTTTAGTTATTTTATATTAATTATCTGTGTACAGTGATAATATATTGTTGTTTTTCTGATTGAAAGTATAGATAACAGGGCTTGTTAATTGTTTATTATGTACTCTACCCTATAAACATTTGATAAATAATATTATATTAAAATTATTTTCAGCTACATTTGTTTTTGGTGTACTCTAACTCACACTTGACTATGTTTTGGGTGTACTCAACTCACACTTGACTATGTTTTGGGTGTACTCTAACTCACACTTGACTATGTTTTGGGTGTACTCTAACTCACACTTGACTATGTTTTGGGTGTACTCTAACTCACACTTGACTATGTTTTTGGTGTACTCTAACTCACACTTGACTATGTTTTGGGTGTACTCTAACTCACACTTGACTATGTTTTGGGTGTACTCTAACTCACACTTGACTATGTTTTGGGTGTACTCTAACTCACACTTGACTATGTTTTGGCTGTACTCTAACTCACACTTGACTATGTTTTGGGTGTACTCTAACTCACACTTGACTATGTTTTGGCTGTACTCTAACTCACACTTGACTATGTTTTGGGTGTACTCTAACTCACACTTGACTATGTTTTGCGTGTACTCTAACTCACACTTGACTATGTTTTTGGTGTACTCTAACTCACACTTGACTATGTTTTGGGTGTACTCTAACTCACACTTGACTATGTTTTGCGTGTACTCTAACTCACACTTGACTATGTTTTTGGTGTACTCTAACTCACACTTGACTATGTTTTGGGTGTACTCTAACTCACACTTGACTATGTTTTGGGTGTACTCTAACTCACACTTGACTATGTTTTGGGTGTACTCTAACTCACACTTGACTATGTTTCTTATCTTAGGAAATACAGTTGGTAGGAAAAAACACGTATTAAGGGGAGGTATTCAGTTTATTCCCTAGACCTCCATCAAGCTTTAAAATACGCCCCGTTGACCCCTTTTCAAGATTAATTTGTACATTTTTCGGTAGAGAAATGTCGTGGCTGAAAGCCGGTTCCTCTTAAATTACAGGCTCGCTATCGCTCGCCAGGATAAAATCGACACCTAAATGGCACACAAGGTCTTAAAATTGACAGAAATGGGTTGAAAGTTCTTAAAATCGTCAAAATAATGGGGCAACCGTCTTAACATATCAAAAGCAATGGGGCTAACCATGAGGGAGAAAGTATTGGTAATGCTAATCATTGGTTGGCTGTTTTGTTTAGTCTATTACATTATTTATTCATATATTTTAGTCTATTACATTATGTATTCATATATTTTTTTAGTTTCCTCGCTAGACCTCCCTCAAACTTAGAAAAACACCCCCTAGACACCTTCCTCATGATACATTTGTAAATTTGTCAATAGAAAAATGTCCCGGTTGAAGGCCTGTTCTTCATATAATTACAGGCTCTCTATCACTCACCAGGAAAAAATCGACACCTTAATGGCACGATAGGTCTTAAAATTGCCAACGAAATGGAGCAAAGGATATTAAAATCGGCAAAGTAATGGGCCGAATGTCTTAATATATCAAAAACTAGTGGGGCTAAACATGAGGGAAAAGGAGATCCAGAAAAACGGCCTGTCTCGGGTGGCGAATAGGTAAAGCTAATGCGTGGAAGTGTAATATATATGGCTTATATTGCTGTTTGACCCCTTGAGTATTATGATGCGTCTTGGCAGTGTATTCTGGTTATCATTAGACGATTTTCATTAGAGTAGGACGAGTATATGGACCTCAGAGGGTTAATTGGGCTGTTCCTTACCACTTTAACTCTCACAAGTCCTTCATAAGATGTATAAATCGGCTAAAGAAAGCCAGAATATACTGTTAAAATACTTTATAACCCTGAAGGAGTTAACTCTTATAATCCGATGAATTATATTTCCGTTTCATTATGAATACTTTCTCGCGATTTTATTCAAATATAAAAATAACTTGCAAGACGTTAATTATACAATAGTCTTTAACCTTTTCTTTCCTAGACATTTTCATATACTGTACTAATTAGAATATTCTGAAAGTGAAGTTAACCCTCTCCGATTTATGACGCGATTTTGAGCCTATTGGGGATATTTTGAAGCCTTGGTTACCATCAGGGGTATTCAGAAACCTTTAGTTTAGTTACTTCAACCTCTGCAGTTGTCTTTGAGTTAGCTGTGGGCAGAAAACTAATTTTGGAGAGGTAATTATAAGAGTGAGAGAACTCTATTTCTTATTACTAATCTGGCAACCTCCGAGTCTTAAATGCGTGAGAGGGTAAATAAAGTGAACAACTCGTCTGCTTGAAGGTGTTAATCATCGTCCTTATACAAATCAACATCATTAAAGTGACTTAAAAATGAATTCGGCTTGGTTATTGACTACGGTATGATCAGTATATCATATATATAAACAAAACTACGGTAACACTCTATCGGAAATATATATGGTCCTTCCCGTGCTGGTAAAATGTTTAGTGGTGGTTAAAATACATTTTGTTTTAATGTAGCTACTATAAAATACTTATATATATATATCATCTCATTGTTCTTCTTCATCATAAGTCAATATTATTGAGTATTTCTACTATCCCACACATTGCCCATGATTAGGACAAGCCTGCTAGATTCTATGAGTTGTTATGCTATACAGATTTAGCTGTACTACTTTAAACTATGAGACAGGTAAATATGTAAATGACGCGCTGTGACACTAGTCACTACTGTATATTCTGGGCATTATTTGGCAATCTCATTCAGATTAAGAACAACATTATGGGAGAGAGTTAATTGAGATCATTTTTACTTCTTTGATTCCTAGAGATCCTTCCCAAGTTGTATAAAGTTGTCCAATTAAGGATAACTGGATGCAAGTTCGAACATGCGTCCTCAAAGACTGACAGAGATAAGTAATACATTAATAAGTAACACCCCGTTCTCAACATAAATAAGTAACACCCCGTTCTCAACATTAATAAGTAACACCCCGTTCTCAACATTAATAAGTAACACCCCGTTCTCAACATTAATAAGTAACACCCCGTTCTCAACATTAATAAGTAACACCCCGTTCTCAACATTAATAAGTAACACCCCGTTCTTAACATTAATAAGTAACACCCCGTTCTTAACATTAATAAGTAACACCCCGTTCTTAACATTAATAAGTAACACCCCGTTCTCAACATTAATAAGTAACACCCCGTTCTCAACATTAATAAGTAACACCCCGTTCTCAACATTAATAAGTAACACCCCGTTCTCAACATTAATAAGTAACACCCCGTTCTTAACATTAATAAGTAACACCCCGTTCTCAACATTAATAAGTAACACCCCGTTCTCAACATTAATAAGTAACACCCGTTCTCAACATTAATAAGTAACACCCCGTTCTCAACATTAATAAGTAACACCCCGTTCTCAACATTAATAAGTAACACCCGTTCTCAACATTAATAAGTAACACCCCGTTCTCAACATTAATAAGTAACACCCCGTTCTCAACATTAATAAGTAACACCCCGTTCTCAACATTAATAAGTAACACCCCGTTCTCAACATTAATAAGTAACACCCCGTTCTCAACATTAATAAGTAACACCCCGTTCTCAACATTAATAAGTAACACCCCGTTCTCAACATTAATAAGTAACACCCCGTTCTCAACATTAATAAGTAACACCCCGTTCTCAACATTAATAAGTAACACCCCGTTCTCAACATTAATAAGTAACACCCCGTTCTCAACATTAATAAGTAACACCCCGTTCTCAACATTAATAAGTAACACCCGTTCTCAACATTAATAAGTAACACCCCGTTCTCAACATTAATAAGTAACACCCCGTTCTCAACATTAATAAGTAACACCCGTTCTCAACATTAATAAGTAACACCCCGTTCTCAACATTAATAAGTAACACCCCGTTCTCAACATTAATAAGTAACACCCCGTTCTCAACATTAATAAGTAACACCCCGTTCTCAACATTAATCATCAACTACAAACCCCAATGTACTTGAATAAACTAATTAAAGCATATGGTCCTCCCGGGATTCGAATTCGGGACACCACACCCAGAACATAAGCACCTAAACCATTACACCACCAACACAGTAAACAATACAAAGCAAAAGCCTGTTCCACATCCAAGGCTTCATTATACAAAGCAAAAGCCTGTTCCACATCCAAGGCTTCATTATACAAAGCAAAAGCCTGTTCCACATCCAAGGCTTCATTATACAAAGCAAAAGCCTGTTCCACATCCAAGGCTTCATTATACAAAGCAAAAGCCTGTTCCACATCCAAGGCTTCATTATACAAAGCAAAAGCCTGTTCCACATCCAAGGCTTCATTAGAGTAAGTGTTGGTTCTTGGGTGAGCCGAGGTGATAATATTATTGTGTGTTCCTACTTGAAGAGGGCTGCTTTATACTCTGTAAGGCAGGAGTCTCAGCTTCATTAAGGGGGTACTACGGGCTTTTCATGGACCCCCTTCTCTCTCATGTTTAGCATATTAGTTTTGAGGTTTTAAGACGTTCGTTCCGTTAATTTGGCGATTTTGAGACTTTCGCTTAATTTTAAAGTCAACATTAAGAGCTTTCGTGCCCTCCAGGTGTCGATTTGTTCCTGGCGAGCGAAAACGAGCCTCTAATTTATAGAAGGAATCGGCCTTCGGCCGG
Source organism: Paralithodes platypus (assembly GCA_032716605.1). Lineage (NCBI taxonomy): Eukaryota > Metazoa > Arthropoda > Malacostraca > Decapoda > Lithodidae > Paralithodes > Paralithodes platypus. The sequence continues at coordinate 64,643,649 of CM064497.1, read as the reverse complement.
GACATTTTTCTACCGAAAAATGTATAAATCTATCTTGAAAGGGGATCTAGGGTGTGTTTTTTAAAGCATGATGGAGGTCTAGCGAGGAAACTCCAAAACAAATAAATAAATATATATATATACCAAAAACCAAGCAGTACTCCCTTAAGCATATTGCCTTTGCCGCTCAGCAAGCTACCATGTGTATAGTGAAGATCTCAAGGCATGTAGCTTATCAACATCTCAGTATTTTACTATTATTTACTTCCTCATACAATTCTTCAAATACCATATTTAATTTATAATTTATTCTCTTATTTTACATCCATTGATTACTGAAGGTAAGTGGTGAACATTGTAGTTTTCACTCACAACATTCGTTCCTTACTGTGTTATTTCTGAACATGTTGGCAAAATATATACGTTTGTATATATTTGTTTTCGTGTAAACTATATCCAGTGATATATCACATGTCTCAACTTATATGATTGAACACTTGCAGTTTATAATGAGGCTATTTTTTCCCATTTATTCAGGTTATCAGTAGATGATTCTGTTTAGGTAGGTATTAATGAACTTTGCGAGTTAGCAGTTAATTGACGTAGATTTTAACCCTTTGATTCCTAGAAAGCCTTCCACTGATTAGTAAGATCGTCTATTGCTACCCTGAACATATGGTTAAAAGCGTCATTCTATACAAATAGTGTTATTTGAATTGACATATTTAAGGTATTTTGGGTAATACAGCTCAGACGATACTGTTTCCTACTAGCCAAGCAACTTCCATGTGTATCCAGAACCACATTAGTCTTGCTATTTCTGTAAATATGTGTAGTATACGGTCGCGTAATTCTCCATTGCGTTCTGGATATAATTAGACGATTCTATGCAGCTTAGGAAAGATCTGTGGGAGTAAAAGGGCTGATATAGATACCTAATATAATGTAACAAGGAATTATTCTATACTGAAGGTGTTATGCATGATGCTAGTAATCTGGTTTGACAAGGTTCTCAGTCTTCGTGTACTCTTCAGGAAAAACAAACTTACGCGTGGCTGACGTGCAAGAGAAGAACATTATACAAAGTTAACCTATTATTTGTCCATATTATTTTAGTCACCCATAAGTGATTTTCTTGAATTTGGGAATTATCTCTAGGGATTATATAATTAGTTGAAATGTAATTTTACCCTTTGAGTATTTTATATTGATCAACAGATGCACGAACTCGTCTATTGGTTGGGAGAATGATACAAACAAAAACAAGCCTCATCTGATAAAAGTGGTCAAGTGCTTAAAGATCAAGCTTTCCTGTCATTCTCTTACTAAATATTTCTGTGCTGTCAATCTTTCCCCTAACTCCACCAACTTTCCGAAATTCTTTGACTATCTAAACTCTACAGTGGAACACATTCTATCCATTTCTCCTTTCTCAGATATCTCCATCTTAGGAGATTTCAACGTTCACCACCGCCATTGGCTCTCCTCTCACACTACTGATCCACCTGGTGAACAAGCCTACGTCTTTTCTATCCTAAATGACCTAGAGCAGTTAGTTCAGCAACCCACCCGTATCCCGGATCGCATCGGAGATCGGCCCAACATTCTTGACTTGTTTCTAACTTCTAACCCTTCTTCTTATACTGACGATCTTTTCTCTCCTCTGGGCTCCTCCGACCATAAACTTATCTCTGTCACCTGTCCTATCTCTCCAGTACAGCCACCCGATCCTCCTAGCCGGCGGCGCTTGTGGCACTTTGGCGCGTGCGACTGGGAGGCTCTTCGGCAGTACTTCTTTGATTTCCCATGGAATGATTTCTGCTTCCATGGCCGAGGACCCGCGGAGAGTGCTGAACGCATTACCGAGGTAATCCTATCGGGCATGGAAGCATACATTCCATTCTCTTTCTCTCAGACTAATGCTAAAAAATCTTGGTTTACTCACGCCTGTTCTACTGCTGTCCGCAATAAGGAGGAAGCATTCAAACGGTACCGACGCCTTAAACCTCAAGATTCTCATTCTTCATATGTTTCTGCCCGGAATCAAGCCAAATCTGTTCTTCGACTTGCCAAACACTCTTTCATCAATAATAAATGCACTGAACTATCCAACGCTAGCTCTTCCCAAGCTTTCTGGCATCTAGCCAAAAACCTCTCCAACAATTTCTCTTCCTCGTCTTTTCCTCCCCTTTCCCACTCTGATGGCACAAACAAACAAAGCTAAACTCTTCGCTCAAACTTTTGCTAGAAACTCCACCTTGGATGATTCCGGTGCTATTCCTCCCTCTCCACCCTCCTCTCTCTTACTTATGCCTAATATCCTAATCTCTTCTAAAGATGTACTTTCTACCCTCTCTGGGCTTAACACTAATAAGGCGTATGGTCCGGACGGTGTTCCTCCTGTTGTTCTCAAAAACTGTGCTTCCGTGCTGACTCCCTGCCTAGGCAAACTCTTTCGTCTCTGTCTATCCTCTAACGTCTTCCCTTCATGCTGGAAGTTTGCTCACATTCAACCTGTCCCAAAGAAGGGTGACCGCTCTCAACCCTCCAACTATCGTCCAATTGCTCTTATCTCTTGTCTTTCTAAAGTTTTTGAAACTATTCTTGCTTCCAAATTTCTTAAGCATTTCTCTTCTCATAATCTGCTCTCAGATCGCCAGTATGGCTTCCTTAAGGGTCGCTCTACTGGTGATCTTCTTTCATATCTTAATAACTCTTGGTCATCCTCCTTTCGGGACTTCGGTGAGACTTTTTCTATTGCACTAGACATATCGAAAGCCTTCGATAGAGTCTGGCATAAATCTTTAATTTCTAAACTACCCTCCTTCGGTTTCTATCCCTCCATCTGTGCCTTTGACTCTAATTTCCTTTCCGGCCGTTCCATAGCCGCGGTTGTGGACGGCCATTGTTCACTTCCTCACCCTATAAACTCCGGTGTTCCTCAGGGCTCTGTCCTATCTCCTATTCTCTTTCTAATTTTTATAAATGATCTCCTTAACTGTACCTTAATTCCCATCCATTCATACGCAGACGACTCAACCTTACACTACTCCATTAGTTTTTCAGAACGCCCCAGCCAGCAATCCCTCAACGACAAACGTAATGAAGCCATAGAACTCTTAAATTCTGATCTAAATACTATTTCCAATTGGGGCAGAGAAAACCTTGTTAACTTTAATGCTTCCAAAACCCAATTTCTCCATCTATCTACCCGTCAGGATCTCCCAGCGGACTATCCCTTATTCTTCAACAATACAAAAATCAACCCTTCATCTTCTCTCAATATTCTTGGTGTCTCTTTTTCTTCTGCTCTCATTTGGAAGGACCATATTTCCAGTCTTGCTAAGGCAGCCTCCCAGAAGCTGGGTGTGCTCAACCGCCTTAGGGGGTTCTTTTCCCCTGCACAGCTTCTTGCTCTGTACAGGGGCATAGTGCGCCCTTGTATTGAGTATTGTTCACATGTGTGGGGAGGTTCCTCTCACACCGCTCTCCTAGACAAAGTTGAAAGGAAGGCCTTTTGTATCATTAACTCCCGTCCACTCACCAACTCTCTGCAATCTCTCTCTCTCCGCCGCAATGTTGCATCTCTCTTGCTATTCTATCGCTACTATAATAATCAGTGTTCCTCAGAGCTATCCCAGTGCATACCACCTCCTTTACGTAGGGCACGTGGTACCCGTCTTGCAACTCAATCCCACCCCTACTCTGTGCAACTCTCCAACCCAAGAGTGAAACGTTACTCTCAAACTTTCTTCTACTCAACAGCTGAGCTCTGGAACTCTCTCCCAGAACCAGTCTTTCCCTCTTCCTATGACTTAAATTGCTTCAAACTCCGTGTGTCCAGGCATTTTGGCTCGAACGTCCCTTGATTTTGGCCCTGTCACTCTTTCAACTATGGGGGAGGCACTCGCTATAGGCAGTTATGCCTTTTGCCTCCCTCAATCACATAGAAAAAAAAAAAAAAAATTCCTGCTTATCTAAGAAATTAAAGAATGTCTAACAAACGTATTTTTTTTTTTTTTTTTTTTTTTTAAGAGACAATGAACGGAGGAAGGAAAAACACAGATAAAACAAAAAGGTCCATGTGCCTAAAGGCATCCTCCATTCATAAAATGTTTGTAACAACTGGATTTAAACATTTGTTGATTGTAAGTTTGTGGAAAGCAATTCGAGGGAAGTGAATTCCAAAGAGTAGTAGCTCTGGGGATAAATGAATTCTGATAAGCAGAAGTTCTGCATTGTGGAGGAGAAAGTGTAAATTCATGGGCGCTCTCAGCTGCCCTAGTTCTACGGGGAAAGATGTGGAGAGGCGGCACAATTGAAGCAAGTTCCTCGGAACAATTGCTGTGAAAATATCTGTAGAATAATGCAAGGGATGCAACGTTTCTTCGTATGGCTAATGTAGGAAGGTCCTGTGTGATTGCAGGGTTATTGATTAATCTAATAGCTTTATTTTGAATTTTGTCCAACTGCCTCAATGCAACCACTCCACTTCCACCACACAGAGGTGAACAGTAATCCATCTGAGAGCGCACATGACTTTTATATATTACGGCCAACTGCTCGTCAGTGAAGAATTCTCGAACTCTGTACAGGAGTCCCAGTTTTTTAGAGGCATTCTTAGCAATGCTTCTAACATAATGTGTCCAGCTCAAGTTAGTAGTTAATGTTACACCGAGAATGTCAATACTAGGGGAAGTGGGAATATTTACATCATTAAAAAATATATGGGAGTCAGTGAGATTCTGTCGGTTAGAAAATTGAATGTACTTGGTTTTCTGTGCATTAAAGGAAACTAGATTCTCTTGTCCCCATTCATTAATTCTAGAAAGGTCCCGGTTCAGAGAAATTGCAGTGTTTATTTTTGAATTTATAAGATCGGGTTGGGTGAAAGAATTGGTAAATGTGAAGGAACTGTGGAGTGTTGAGTCATCTGCGTAGGAATGTATTGGATTATGAGTGGTAGATATGAGATCATTGATATGAATGAGGAACAGAGTTGGGGCCAAAAACTGATCCCTGGGGAACACCAGCATTTATTGAGTGAAATTGAGAATAAAGGCCATCTACCATTACACGTATTTTTCTGTTATGAAGATAAGAAGAAATTAGTGGAACTAATGATGCAAGGCCGTAGTGTGACATCTTCGACAATAAGGATTGATGCCAGACTCTATCAAATGCCTTTGATATATCCAGTGCTATTGTATGTGTTTCACCATGTTGGTCTGTAGCTTGGTTGATTTGATGCGTAAGAAGGCAAAGAATGTCTGCAGTTGATCGACATCGTCTAAAACCATATTGCCTATCACTGATTAATTTATTATTCTCCAGATGCTTAATTATGTGATTATTTAATATAATTTCAAAAACTTTGCCAAGAGTGGAAGTTATAGCTATTGGTCTGTAGTTTGATGGATCTGAAGAGGCACCTTTTTTAGGAACTGGATGGATGTTTGCTTCTTTCCAGGGTACTGGGAAGCATGAGGTATGAGTACACAGACGGAAAAATTTTGCCAATACAGGAGCGAGCACCAAGGAGCAATTCTTAAGTACTATTGGAGGAATTTCATCTGGACCAGGAGCCTTATCTACTGAGAGATTCTGCAAAATAGTTTTGACATGTCTGGTGTGGATCTTAAGTGAGGGAATTTCAGGTGAATTAAAATTAAGTACAGGGACATCTTGATTTATTTCATCTAAGGTTGAGTTGGTGGAGAAAATATCTGCAAGAAGGTTAGCTTTACCTCGTGGGTCACTTACAAGATTGCCAGTCGGAGATTTTAATGGTGGAATGGATGAAGCAGTAGTGAAGTTGGATTTGAATGAGTTAAGAGTAGACCAAAATATTTTGTTATCATTTGGATTATTTAGAAGTTTATTTGCCTGCTTATGGAGAAAGTTTGATTTAGTTAGGTTTAATACAGTTTTGGCATGATTTCTGATGTTTCTAAAGTAATTAAAGGCTTCATGTGTTTTTGATCTTGTGTATGCATTGTAGGCTATTGCTTTTTGTTCAGTTACTCTAGCACAATTATGGTCAAACCATTTAGGTGAATTAGATCTTTTACTGTACTTTTGATGAGGAATAAAAGTTTCCATTCCAATTTTTACAAAATCTTGTATGTGGCTCAAGGTGGAGTGTGCATCATTAGAAAAGAAAGAGGTCCAGGGAACATCAATAAAGAAACCTTGAAGACCCTCCCAGTCTGCCCTATCGTAATGCCATTTAGTCACCAAAACAGGTTCAGAGTGGGAGGGTGTGGTAGGTGATAGACAGGTGGCCTGTATCAGACAGTGATCAGAAGATCCAAGTATAATAGTCAGCTCGATTAATTATAATTAGTTCATGATAAATAGATGACTTCTGTATATTATATATATAGTGTGTATAATGTGCATACTAAGTACCGGTATATAGTATATAACAGAATACACTAAATAATACCTTCTCTTTCGAAAAACATATTTTCAGTTCAGTGTCATTGTATATCAAAATGCCCTTATTACCAAAAAGATATAGACAAGCTAGAACGAGTTCAACGTAGAGTTGCCAAAATGATACCTAGCCTAAAGAACAAACCATACGAGGAGCGTCTTAGAGAATTAAATCTATTTCCTTTAACCCAGCGCAGATTAAGAGGCGACTTAATTCAAGTGTTCAAAATCATCAAAGGCATCGACAATATGAACTGTAGTAAGTACTTCACTATCGACCAATCTAAGTACACGCGGGGAAACGGTTGCAAAATTATTGGTAAATCTTTTAACTCACACGACCCAAAGAATTTCTTCTTCAATCGAGTTGTCAACTTATGGAATGGGCTTCCCCGAGACGTTATAGACTGCAGCACCGTTGATTCATTTAAACTTAGCCTAGACAAATATCTTGCATCAAACCCGCGACTGACTGCGTTTGTAAATGAATAACTTTATTTTATCCTCCCCTCAGTTACTAACCCTTCTGTCCCCTAGTAACTTCCTAATCCTGCCACGGATTTTAGTTCCAGGGCAGTAGTTCCCTTTCCAATGTTCCCTTACCCACTCTAAACCACTGTTTGGACACTTGATCCTCAGTATTTTGGAGGACAAGCAGCCTTGAAGGGTCACTAGAACTGTTGTTGCTTGATTTCCTTTGTACACCTTTGTACTTTGTACTACTTGAAATTTAATGTAGGTCGAGTAATGCAATGTAACGTAATTAATAGGAATATATACTGGTATATACTGTACATATATTACACAAAGGAAAGGAATGTCATATATTTGGTCAAGTAGAAAGAGTCATAAACAAACAACCAAATATAGCTACAACTAACAAAGACACACACGGGTAACAAAGGCCAGACTGTTACAGGTGTGATGAGGAACATAGGTGATGGTCGAGCCAAATTACCAAGAACTATGAAGGAAAGTCAACAACATAAGGGAGACAAAGAAGACAGGTGGGTTGAGAGAGGAGGGAATGTGTGAGGTGGAGGAGTAGTAGGAGAAGATGGGGGAGGCACAACAGTTGGTAAACAAAGCCTAGGGGATCAGTGCGACGTGAGACAAGGGAGAGTGAGAGAGAAAGAGAGAGAGAGAGAGGGGGCGGAGGGGGGGGGGGTCAGAGAGAGAGATTGAACGTGAGATAATAATATTGAGTCCGACAGAGATTTAAAGATAGATAGCTGGATGAGTAGACAAATTCTTTCCGTTTTCACTAATGAACATTTGGTACAGTTTCCAGAAGTCCGTAAGGTATATAGCGATTGTATAGAAAATAGGTTAAGTACGGTTACTATAAGTAGAAATGATGTGCTTAAGGAAATTGACAGACTGAAACCTCATAAATCGCCTGGTCCTGATGAGGTATATGCTAGAGTATTAAAATAATGCAGAGAGGAGTTAAGTTACCCATTAACATTTCTATTTAACAAGTCATTAGAAACAGGTATAGTTCCAGAAGCTGGGAAGCTTGCAAATGTAGTTCCGATCTTCACAAAAGGTGATAAATCAATAGCATCCAATTACCGTCCCATTAGTCTCACTTCAATCATAGGAAAGCTACTAGAGTCAATTATTGCTAGGAAAATGAGAAACCACTTAGACACATTTAACTTAATCAATTCTTCTCAGCATGGATTCACTCAGGGACAGACCGTCCTTACAAATGCCTTACAAATTTGCTTAGTTTTTTTCTCAGAGGTATATGAAGCAGTAGATAATGACAAGTCATATGATATTATGTTTTTAGATTTCAGTAAAGCTTTCGACAGAGTCCCTCATGAGAGATTGATGAGAAAGGTTGAGGCACATGGAATAGGTGGGGCGTTGTTAGGATGGATTAGGTCATGGCTAATTGGTAGGAAGCAGATAGTCAGCATAAATGGTACCAAGTCAGAATGGGGAGCAGTCAAAAGTGGTGTCCCCCAGGGATCTGTATTAGGTCCTCTGTTGTTTATTATATACATACATGACCTTGATTTAGGTATAACTAGTAGGATAAGTAAATTTGCAGACGATACCAAAATGGGGAGAACAATTGATTCAGATAGAGATATAGAGTGTCTGCAAAGGGATCTAGATACATTACACGAATGGTCAGTAAATTGGCAGATGAAGTTTAACATTGACAAATGCAAGGTATTAAAGATAGGGAAGATGCATACAAATGTTATATATAAACTAGCTAATATGGAATTAGAAAACTCAGACTGTGAGAAAGATCTAGGTGTGTTTGTTAGAAATGATTTGAAGCCTAGACAACAATGTATAAGCGTTCGTATCAAGGCAAACAGGATTCTCGGGTTCATATCTAGGAGTGTGAGTAACAGAACTGCTGATGTTATCTTAAAACTTTACTTGTCATTAGTGAGACCCCATATGGATTATGCTGTTCAATTTTGGTCTCCTTATTACAGAATGGGCATAGATTCATTGGAGAGAGTACAACGTAGAATGACAAAAATTATCCATAATATTAGAAATTTTCCGTATAAAGAAAGGTTGAAGAAATTAGGCTTACATTCGTTAGAGAGACGCAGAGTTAAAGGGGATATGATAGAGGTATTCAAGTGGGTTAGTGGTATTTATAAAGGGGACATGGAAAATGTACTAAAGCTCAGTGATAGCGAAAGAACTCGTACAAATGGTTTCAAATTAGATAAATTTCGTTTCAGAAAAGATATAGGCAAATATTGGTTTGGTAACAGAGTTGTAGATGGGTGGAATAGGCTACCAAGTGATATGGTGGGATCAAGAACGATAGGGAGCTTTAAGATAAAATTAGATAGGCATATGGACGAGATGGGTTGGGTGTGAGGGGGATCTACCAGGTGTGGGCCAATCGGCGTTCAGCAGACCCCCGTAGTTTTGTGATAATCCCTGACCGTTTTGGTGGGGGCAGTACTCAAGGTATTAGTGAGTTGGGCCTATAATTGGGCCTTGTAATTGGGGTTGGGTGTGACAGGGATCTGCCTTGTGTAGGCCGATCGGCTTTTTGCAGACTCCCATTTTCTTATGTTCTTATGTTATGTTCTAAATAGATAGATAGATAGATAGATAGATATATAGAGAGAGACTAAATCATTGTTGATGAGCAAACTGTAGTTTAAGGTGTAGTCAAAATTAAAGAAAAACAAACACAGACAAAAATACAGGCAGAGGAAAGCACAATAACAACAGTAAAAGAAACCGGTAAGAAAACAAAAAACACGTAAAGAAAGTGAACCTCAAAGAAAGCCCCAATGGAGAGAGAGTGGGGAAGACACGAAAGAAGACAACGAACGAGCGGGTGAAAGTAAGTTAGGAGCAACAAGCAGCAAGGGAGACGAGTTGTTCTGGGGAGGAAGGTCCAGAGAGAGATACCGGGAGAAACACGTGGGGTTGATTTGAAATGTGTGCAAATAACGCAGTACAAGAAACCAGTAAGCACAGGGGAAAACAGAGGGGAAAATAAGGCGATCAAACAAAAAGAGAGGGAAATAAACAGAACAATTAAATCAATTAAATAACAACGTAGACAATTATAGGGTTAGTTAGTATCCAAGCCCACACTCCCTTAAAGGGGTAGAGAGGATCAGCCAGAACAGGATTGCTGATCCGTTTAGTGGGAGAACATTCTGGAGGTGGGATTCCCATTCCGAACCTCCAAGGGCTATCTGTGTCACAAAAGTGACGGGCGATGGGGTCGCCACATCCCTATGCCAACAATATTATATGGAACAAATAAATGACAACTAACAAAGACATACAGTAATGACAACAAACAAAGACATACAGTAATGACATACAGTAATGACAACAAACAAAGACAAAGACATACAGTAATGACAACAAACAAAGACATACAGTAATGACAACAAACAAAGACATACAGTAATGACATACAGTAATGACAACAAACAAAGACATACAGTAATGACAACAAACAAAGACATACAGTAATGACAACAAACAAAGACATACAGTAATGACAACAAACAAAGACATACAGTAATGACACATACAGTAATGACAACAAACAAAGACATACAGTAATGACAACAAACAAAGACATACAGTAATGACATACAGTAATGACAACAAACAAGACATACAGTAATGACAACAAAAAGACATACAGTAATGACAACAAACAAAGACATACAGTAATGACAACAAACAAAGACATACAGTAAGCTTGAGAGAAAAGGAAACACTAAGTTATTAAATCACGAATAAATATAAAGACAACAATAGTGATACAGAAGGGTTTATACTTAACATGTAGCTCAGCTACACTATCTACTATCTAGTACTCTATCCATCGATTTCTGCAACATCGCGGCCTTTCCTCTAATTTTCTCTCTGCGGAACACAATCTCTCTCCTACCAAACATGATTTACTTTTTCTCACTGACACACAGTTGTCTAAGGCAACAAACAGCAAACCCTTCTCTGTATGCTCCTACTATCTCAATCCTCAATTCAAAGCCAAAGGTGGATGTTGTGTGTATGTACACCACAATCTTTCTTGCTCTCGTGTTCCCTACTTTGACTATTCTGAATTCTCAACTCTCTGTCTTAAGCTAACTTGTCACTCTCTCACTAAATATATCTGTGCTGTTCATTTCTCCCCTAATTCTTCTGACTATCCAAAATTCTTTGACTATCTTACTCCTAAAGTGGAACGACTTCTATCCATCTCTTCCTTCTCTGAAATCTCCATCTTAGGAGATTTCAATGTTCACCACCATCAATGGCTCTCCTCTCATTTCACAGACCATCCTGGTGAACAAGCCTACATATTTCTATCCTAAACAACCTAGAGCAGTTAGTGCAGCACCCCACCTGTACCCCGGACCACCCTGGAGATCGGCGCAACATTCTTGACTTATTTCTAACCACTAATCCTTATCTAATGATAATGTATTACAAGGTTGGGAGAGAGGTATCCTGACCTGGATTCGAACCAACTCACTCCAGGTATATTTGTTCCGAGAGGTTCTATAATAGTACCAGGACGATTACAATTGTATAACTTAACAGAGTTGGCGAGGGGGAAGTGTAAAATAGTCATGGTGAAGTCTAAAAAACACACCACGTGTTCAAAGGCATAGTCCACCATGAGACTATAACCTGGTTCTTCAAATAAGAACTAAGGTTGCTTTTCTTACATCCGCTCATGGCCGAGTGGTTAGGTGCCCGACTCTCACTAATCCTTATGCTTACACTGCAACTCTTTTCCCTCCGTTGGGCTCCTCCGATCATAACCTTATCTCTCGCACCTGTCCTGTCTTCTGTACAGGCTTCTGACTCCCCCAGCCAGCCGCGCTTGTGGCAATTTGGCACTGCCGACTGGGAGGCTCTTCGGGAGTATTTCTTTGATTTCCCATGGAATGATTTTTGCTTCCGTGGCCGGGGATCCTCAGAGAGTGACGAACACATTACTGAGGCAATCTTTTCGGGCATGGAAGCATACATTCCATTTTCTTTCTCTCAAACTAACTCGCAATAGTTTTGGTTTACTCACTATTGTTCTACTGCTGTCTGCAATAAGAAGGAAGCATTCAAATGGTACCGTCGCCTTCAAACTCAAGAGTCCTGTACTTTATAATTTATGTCTCTGCCGGGAATTGAGCCAAATCTGTCCTTCGAATCGCAAACAACTCTTTCATCCAAAACAAATTCTCTGAACTTTCCAACTCTAGCTCTTCGCAAGCTGCTTGGGATCTAGCCAAAAACCTCTTTAACGATTTCACTTCCTCGTCATTCCCTCCTCTTTTCCACTCTGACAGTATCACTGTCACCTCTTCCTCTGACAAAGCTGAATTCTTCGCTCCAACTTTCGCTAAACATACCACCTTGGATAATTCCGGCGCTACTCCTCCCTCTCCACCCCCTCTCACTTAGTTATGCCTAAGATCATAATTTCTTCTAAGGATGTACTTTCTAGTCTCTCTGGGCTTAATACTAAGAAGGTGTACGGACTAGATGGTGTTCCTCCTGTTGTACTCAAAAACTGTTCTTCGGTGCTGACTCCCTGCCTAGGCAAACTCTTTTGTCTCTGTCTTTCCTCTACCATCATTCCTTCTTGCTGAAAGTGTGCTCTTATTCAAACTGTCCCAAAGAAGGGTGACCGCTCCCAGCGCCCCAACTATCGTCCAATTGCTCTCATTTCTTGCATCTCTAACGTTTTTGAAACTATTCTTAACTAAACATTTCTTAAGCATTTATCTTCCAATAATCTACTTTCAGATCGCCAGTACGGTTTCCTTAAGTGCTGCTCTACTGGTGATCTTATCTCTTATCTTACTTACTCTTGGTCATCCTCCTTTCGGGACTTAGGAGAGACTTTTTATATTGTGCTAGATATATCGAAAGCATCCGATAAAAGTATGGCACAAATCTCTAATTTCCAAACTACCCTCCTTCGGTTTCTGTCTGTTTATCTGTGCCTTTGTCTCTAATTTCCTTTCAGACCATTCCATAGCTGCAGTTATGGACGGCCATCGCTCACTTCCTCAACCTATCAACTCTGATGTTCCTCAGTGTGTTGTCTTGTCTCCAATTCTCTTTCTAATATTTAATAATGATCTACTTAACTGTACCTCTATTCCTATCCACTCATATGCTGACGACTCTACACTACTTACACTTACACTATTCAACTAGTTTTTCGCATAAGCCCAGCATGCAAGCATTCCAAAACAAACGTGACGAGGCCACAGAACGCCTGTCTTTGAAACTTTAAATTATATCTGATTATGGTATAGCAAATCTTGTTACTTTCAACGCCTCCAAGACCCAGTTTCTCCCTCTATCTCTCCATCACAATCTTCCACATGACTATCAACTTTCCTTCAACAATACACAATTCAACCCTTATCTTCTCTCAATTTTCTAGGTGTACCTTTTTTATCCGCCCTTTCTTGGAAAGATAATATTACCACCCTTGCTCAAGCAGCTTCCCAAAAGTTAGGTGTGCTTAAATGTCACCGTGGGTTCTTCATCCCCTCACTGCTTCTTGCTCTGTATCAGGGCACAGTGCCCCCCTGTATTGAGTATTGTCCGCATGTGTGGGGAGGCTCCACCCATACCGCACTTCCCGAAGAGTAGAATCAAAAGCATTTCTTCTCATCTTACTCACTTCTTCTTAATAGTTCCCTACAATCTCTTTCTACAAGCCACAATGTTGCATCTCTTTCACTCGTCTATCGCTATTACAACAATCAGTGTTCTTCAGAGAGCTCTCTCAGTGTATCCCCCCTCCCTTGCGGCGAGTGCGAGGCACCTGTCTTTCAACACAGTCCCACTTATATTCTGTCCAGCTCTCCAACCAAAGAAATGGCAAGTTTTCTGTCTTTCTGCTACTCAACAAATGAACTCTGAATCTCTCTCCCTCAATCAATTGTTCCTTCATCCTATGACTTAGACTGCTTTAAACTTCATGTGTCCAGGCATTTTGACTCCAATATCCCTTGAATTTGGCGCTGTCACTCTTTTCGCTTTGATGGAGACACTCGTTACAGGTAACCAGCATTTTGTCTTCTCTATACACATAGAACAAATAACATATGATAGATATTCCACTATTTTTGCTCATATAGTAAATGTCTTATTCCCTGTATCTTTTGTTCTCTTTGAATACTTTCCGTAATACAATTATATTTGTAACACCTTTCCTCCAGGTATACATTATCGTGTGTTATGTTACTTATTTGTCCTTGTGTGTGTGTGTATGTGTTTGTGTGTGTGTGTGTGTACTTACTCTAGCTGTACTTACTCTAGTTGTATTGCGGGAGTGAGCATGCTCGTTATTTCCCGCCTCCTATATGTGTAGGCGTTATATGTATCGTTGGAATGGCTGTGGATGTGTGTGTAGTCTGTATTTTAGCCAATTGGCGACATCGGAAACGAAGGCTTAGGGTGGATCTGTATGGTACCATTCTCACTATAGACGGTACCGTCTCGCCCGAAGGCTTAGGTAGCCATCAGCTTAGGTGAACCATATGATACCCATCTCGCCTTGTACCATTTTTGCCAACCCCAGATGGGACGTCACAACGTCGTCCACTTATTCCAGGTACCTATTTACAGCTAGGTGAACTGAGGCTAACACATGAAAGGAGACAAGCCCAATTTGTCTCCGCCCGGCCGGGGATTGAACCCCCGACCCCTCGTGTGTGAGACGAGAGCTCTACCTACTAGGCTACGGGCTGTGTGTGTGTGTGTGTGTGTGTGTGTGTGTGTGTGTGTGTGTGTGTGTGTGTGTGTGTGTGTGTGTGTGTTTACATTTTACCGGTTTATTTGTGTTTTACCTTTTTTCTACCGTGTGCACTGGTTTGTTTTTCTTGTTTTATAAATAGTTTTTTTTTGTTAAGTTTTCTTTGCACCTTTCTTTATTTCCTTATTTGCTTCTTACCTAATCCTACTGCACTACGTTGTTGCTTCTAAAGCGTTTCTTTTCCTCGGTCGGTTTATTATCTCTTGTATTATTCTATGTTCCTTTCATTTGTGGTTTTGTTATAGTATTGTCACTTTTCCATCAGGCTTATTTTTCTTGTTTATTTATTGTTTACTTATTTGTCCTTCGGTATATATTCGTTTCCGAGTTTACGCGTTTATTTTCTTGTGTTTCTTTGTTCTCCATTGTACCTAATGGTGTTGCTGTTCTTAGTACGTTTTGTGTTCTCCTTGCGATTCTCAATTGTTCCCCGTGAGAGGACCGTCCCCGTCGCTTTTACCTGAAAGGAAAGTATTTGTATTTTCCGGAACCCCCTTCTCCTTTATGTTTAGCCCCATTAGTTTTCAAATGTTAAGACTTTCGCCCATTTCTTGATCATATTATGACCTTTCGTGCCCTTTAGGTGTCGATTGTTTCCTGCCGAGCGATAGCGAGCCTGTAATTAGGAGGAACCAGCTGAATTGTTCTACCGAAAAATTAAAACAAATATCTCGAAGGGCAGTCTATGGGATGTTTTTATTTAAAGCATGATAAAGGTGTAGGAAGCTAACTTAAACAAATATACCTACCAGTAATAATAACAAAATAAATAGATAAATCAAATAAAGTCCCCTTAATGTCCAAATGTTACCTTATTGTCACGTATTCCTGGTCGTGTATTACCTTCTTACCTCTCTCTGTCTGTCTGTCTCTCTCTCTCTCTCTCTCTCTCTCTCTCTCTCTCTCTCTCTCTCTCTCTCTCTCTCTCTCTCTCACGTTCCATCTATGCATATATATTACTTTTTGTTTGTTTTCTATATTCCAACGACTCCCTCTCAGGCATAGGCTGAGAGCCTGTACATTCAGCCATTATGCACGGTGAAGCCTGTGAGGTCTCGTTCCAGTCTAGGGTGTGAGACACATGAAGCACTTCTAGCTGCAACCAGCCCCTGCCATCTTGCCTTCGCAGGATGCATGGAGCTTAGTTGCTCACTCACAGCACGAAGCAGCCCCATTTCTGAAGCTGCCTTGCTCCAGTGCTCCACTGTCTCACCTCCTTGACTCAGACCCTCACTCTCAGAACGCCATCTATTGAACAATGAACTCAGCAGGCATTGCCCCCCTTTAGCACATTTTTAATATGGAATATCCATACAGTGTTATTTAATCAGGGAACAATGAGGGTACTGTATTTATTTGGCGTTTCGGTGGGCTTTGTGGTAATGCACTGATATAGGTACAGCACAAATTTCATCCCAATAATTCTTCCCATTGACATATCAGGATTTGAACCCGGGTCCATTAGATTACCAGTCCAGTGGCAAGACCACTCCACCACACCTCCCCTGATTTAATATAGACAGAGTACCCATTATACACAAACTTTTTCAGTACTTTTGGTTGCCATTTTGTTATTTCAATTATTATTATTATTATTATTATTATTATTATTATTATTATTATTATTGTCCCCTTATGTTGATTCTCTTCTTGTATTAGTGGTTTATATTCTAGTGTCCCTTTCATTTTCACGCTAAAATATTTCCCTTTCTTTTGCGTTATTTTCCTGTCCTTATTCTCCTTATCTCCGTGTGTTCCTCCCTCTCCCTCTCCTTCTTCCCTGAGAGAGCTTACACGTCTCTCTGGCTCTTACCCTAATCCTACAACACTATACCTTGTTGCTCTTAAGGGGGGATGGCGCATTTATTTGCTCATATATACAGTATATAGTTTTACTATTCTATTTTCGTTTTCTCCCTAGACCTCCATCTAGCTTATAAAAACACCCGCCCAAGACCCTGCTTCAAGATAAATTTGTAAATTTTTCTATCGACAAATGTCTCGGCCGAAGGCCGGTTCCTTTTAATTTACAGGCTCGGTTTTGCTCGCCAGGCAAAAATAGACACCTTTAAACAACACAAAAAGTCATAATATTGACAACAAAATTGGGCGAAAGGTCTTAACATCCCCAAACTAATGGGCCGAACGTCTTAAAATCTTAAAACTAATGGGGCTAAACATGAGGAAGCAGGGGGACACGAAAAACGACCCATCCCTCTTAACGTACTTCTCCTCGCCCGTCCATTGGTCTTTGTGTGTCTTCCCTCTTTCTCCTTTGGGCTGTCTTTGATCTTCTATTTGTTTGTGCGTTCCCTTATCGCGCTGGTTTATTTTCCTTTTAACCTTTAACCCTTTCAGCACCATAACGCCTTTTTACCTCTGGTACTGGCTAAAATTAGATGGTTTTATGCAATTTCAGAAGGACCTATGATACTAAGAGGGTTTATTGAAGTCGTATTTACCCATTTGAGTCGTATAGGTAGATTACAAACTGAAGACACTTGTCTAATGGTAACCAGAAGATGATGACAATTACGTCATGGTGGTGAAGGGGTTAACTGTATTGATATCGTAATGGTTACTGCGTGGAATTTGATTGTGAGTATCCAAGGTTCGAATCCTTGGGAGTACCACAGGTATTCATTACTGTCATTGATTTCGTTAGTTAGGTTTATTCGTAAGTTAATTGGTGGGTTGGTGAAAATATTTATTAATTATCTGATTTATTGTGTGTGTTTCACTTGTTTTCTTTTTTTGGCCGTCATCTTTCCTGTATCCATTCATTTGTGTATGTTATTTTGCAGTAATATTAACCCCTTCTGTACCATCGACATCATTTGTATTCAATTCTGGTTCATGCTCATATTTTCTATTCAGTTTAGGAAGGATATCTGGCAGTTATATGGCTCCGAACTATCTCAATCAATCCTTTGAACTACCACAAATTCTTCCTAAGCTTCATAAAATTGCATAAATATAACTAGAATAGAATATGGCAGACGTCTTTGGTACAGAAAGGGTTACTTAGCTTGCATATTCTTACTTCATATTAACGAGGATGAAAAAGCGGGTTACGAGCAACAAAGTAGGGCTGGAGGATTAAGAAAAGAGCGAAGGAGAAACACAGAATATATAAGTATTGTTTACAAAATAAATAATAAATATATAAATAAAGAGAGAGAGAGAGAGAGAGAGAGAGAGAGAGAGAGAGTAGGTAAAACAAAACAAAAATCAGGATCTAGAACACGTATTAGAACAGCACTAGCAAATACCTCAGAAAACTCCTTCTGTACCATCGATATTATTTGTATTTCATTCTGGCTGCTGATAATCGATTGTATTCAGTTTAGGAAGGATATCTAGCCATTGTAAGGCTTCCAACTATCTCAATCAATCATTTTAATACCACAGACCCTTCCTAAGCTATATAAAATCGTATACATATAATTATAATAGAATATAGCAGACGTCACTGGTACAGAAAGTGTTATATAGCTTGCTTATTCTTACTTAATATTAACGAGGAAGCAAAAGCGATTTAGGAGCAACAAGGAAGAACTGCAGGATTAGGGAAAGAGCGAAAGAGAAACACAAAACACATAAGTACTGCAGAGAGAGAGAGAGAGAGAGAGTAGGTAAAATATTGTTTGTTTCAAGGTCTAGAAAACATAATAGAACCACACAAGAGCATACCCCAGAAAACCCAAGAAGAGACAAAGAGACACGAAAGATGGCAATAGACCAACCGGAAAAAAGAACGTTAGGAGCAACTAGGTGATGCAGGAGGACTAAAGAAAAGGTAAGGGCAATGGAAGAAGGAGATAACCAAAGAAACACACGAATATGAAACTACAACAAATAAATTAAAAAATAGATGTATCTAGGAGGAAGCATACCAAAGAATATATCGGAACAAGGTGAAACCCAAAGAAATATATGGAAAAAGGGTTGGGGAAGGGGGAGGGGGAGGGGGGGTAAAGCTGTATCCAGAAGGAAATATTCCGAACATAAGAAGGGAAAACACGGGATATATACGAACACATCTGTGGGAAGAAGATAAACAAAAACATGTAATACAAACAAATACTATTGCGCCTAATGAACTGAGTAATGAAACACAACGATAAGCACACGATGATAAACACAAATGAAATCAGGAACAGAATAGGAAACCAGCAAGTAACCCTAAATTAAATTGTTACGAAAACAAGTGGACAGGAAGAGATATACACGAAAGAAAGCATTGAACAAACAATGAACAGAGAAGAGATTTAAGAAAAAGTGGATGTGGCGTGCCTCTCTTGGGGAAAAGGTGAGACAGAAACACATGGAAAACAGGAAAACAATATAACAAATTAATTAAAACCAAGGCACATCGAAGGAATGACAAGAAAAAATACCTATCGCATATTTGGAGAAAAGGAAAGAACAAAGAAACAACAAAACAACAACATTGAGATGATCAATAAAAACGGAACGAGAAGCCTTCAAGAAATAGTACCACTAAAAGGTACTTCACACAGTCAGGAATGCGAGCTAGAATCACTAGGAGTAGCTGAAAATTCGGATTCCTGGGCCTATTCGCGGTGGAAATCGCTGACTCCTGGTGACTCTAGCGATATCCTAGTGACTCCTGATAAACTCCCAGTGACTCCAAACCAGTCGCGGGCCCTGTCCGACAAAATATTCACCGTGATTAAAGTTCTCGCCGCGAGTCGAACAACTCCCAGTGATTCCTGGTGACTCCCAGTGACTCCCAGTCAGTCCTGGTGATTCTCGGTGATTCGTATCTGATTCACGGGCAGGTTTCGGTTTCAGTTTCAGTTCTCAGTTTCACCGGGAGTCACTGGGATAAAGATAGGTAATACATGCGAGCCACTGAGGGTCACTGGGAATTGACGGGAATCACCAGGAACCACCAGGAGCTACTGGGAGTCACCGAGCATGCTCTCCAAGCGGCAGGGGCGCCCACAGAGATACCTGTAGTGGGCGCACATGTAATAAAGGGCCCGCTAGTCATGGGTGTGGGTGGTGAGCAAAGTGAGCCTACTCACCTGGGGATCCCCCCCCCCCAAACAATTGTGCAGTATTTATTAATTGTAGGTGCATTCCATAGCTATCTCAAAGTGAAATGAAGGTGGATTAATAAATATATTATTCATATAGCTTAAACCTGTAATACTCCTCACGTGAAAGTATAATATACAGTATACATACGGGTAGTTTACTTTTCTTCGTCAAACATTATAAATAGGCCTAGTATTAACCTGTGTAAGTACAATTTCCCACAAAATATTGTATTCACCCAGTGATTGTGTGTAAAGAAGGAAATTTCGGTAGGTGAGGTAATTAATAATATGAACAATGTATGGTCAATGTTACAATATCCTACTTGTAGTCTACAAGTTCTGCAACTCCCCTTATCTAGCATAACGAGAGTGGTGGATACGTGTTTGTATGTGCTTTGAAATGTCAAGGTCGCTTGGTGGTGGTGAGTGGAGTTTTGGATTACTACTTCGAGGAGCATTGTAGTCGCCGGGGTAGATTTTGAGCCAGTGGAATCATGGCTTGGTTGTTTAGGGGCCATTGTAGTCGCCGGTTAATAATCTAGAAGTTCTGCAACTCCCATGACCTAACCTAAGAAAACTAACACAACCTATAAGTGTTACCTATTTTAGGTAATCGTATGAAATATTGCAGAACTCGGTATCGAATGAAAACAACAAGTTGGGAAGGATTAACTATCCACTATTCAGACAATAGTTTAAATATATGTGTTTCGTAAAGTATAGTAAGCATTGTTAACATGACCTTACGGTACATAATAATACAGACTTATCGTATTATATTAATGTCTGTAATGATGTATGAATACATTCATAATACTTAATGATGATGTGGCGTGGCACAGCTTGGGGGTCCCTTATATAAGGGCTGTGCAAAATGGGGGCCATGCCTGGCATACTCGCATCTCATTCCCAACAACTCCCAGTGATGCTCGGTGACTCCCAGTGACTCCTATCTAACTCCCAGTGACTCCTGTATTACTCCTATCGCCTCGTATATTACACTAATCCGAAAGCGACCGTTAATTTTCAACTTTTCAATAACTCGCACTTCATTCCCTGTTTTATCCCGGTGATTCCTAGTGACTCCCAGTGACTCCCAATGATTCGCAGGTACACTCCCGCTGGCTCCTACGGTGTTGTGAGTACACAGGGAATTTCAGACACTCGCGGTCGTATCCCCAGGAATCAACAGGAGTCATTAACCCTTAATTAGCGGCTCACCACATAAGTCGTATTTAATAAAGCTGGACTATGTGGCGGCGCTCGACATAGGTCGAGTGGCAATTTCAGCACGTAATGTTGCTGAGAGAGAGAGACAAGTGGTGGCAGGAGAGTAGCGAGCGTATGACTGCTCCAGACCACCGCGGCGAACATACTGACACGAATCCCAGCTCCCTCCTCCCTCTCTCACTCGCTATATAAGGAATTGTATCGGGAAAGTGGCTAATTACATGCTTTTTGCACTCGCGTTGCACGGTTATTGCAAGAAAACTAGCCATCATAAAAGGATCGTTATGGTGTCATTCGAAAGCTCTGTTTATGCCCTTTCAGGGATAGGTACTTGTTTTACGTTCTGGGTCTTATTTAGGCATGAAAATGATCACGTAAACAGCCCTATTTTGGCTAAAAACACCCCGCTGGGCGGTACATATAAATAAACCGCATAGGCCGCTCGTAAGGTGTTAAGCTTGGTTCACACATACCTGTCCTATGCTCCCGTCCTTCCCCGACCACTGAATTCGTATGCAAACGTGCAAGGACGCCGACATAAACGGAAATGGTCGGTTCATAAACGTACAGTGATGCCACAACACGGGCCGCAGTAGCGAAGGCGGCGAACATTTTTGGTATGCCATAAACAAACCCCTCAGGACAGGCCAACCGCCAAAAAACGGGATAGGACGGGACCCCCACGTGCCACCCACGGGACTGGTCGGCGCATAGACCCCGTCTGGTGGCGTCTATGCGCCGCCTAGACGCCACCAGACGGGAGTGGTCTGAGACCAAATCATTTGAAAGTTGAGACGGCGATGTGGCAACATCGCGTCACGTGACCACGCCGTGCGCACCCAGCTTGTTCCCGCCACTCGGCGTCCATAAAAGGGCGAGCGGCGTGTGGTCCGGTCTCACTTCCCAAGCTGCCGTCACCCCAGCAACAACTCACCACCTCGCACAAGCTCCTGCCTCCAAGCTCCAACCTTCAACCTTCGTCATGCCAGCAAAGTTTGAGTCCAAGAAAAGGTGAGCCCCCACCACCAAGGGCAAGACACCCAAGGACACGCAGGACACCACCGACAGCCAGGTGATTGACGAGACACACAGCCCTACCTCCAGGGGCTTCCTCCAGAACGTGATCTTCTTCTCCAGCCGAGGCCACACTCGCTCGCATCTCGTCGAAGAGACCCTCGTCGAGCCGCAGGAAGCTCCAGTACAGTTCTGGATCCTCTGCTGCCAATTCCCTCATGAGGTTGTGGTAGTGGCCATAGGTCTCCCTCCTCAGTATGTATGGCTTCACCCACACACTTCGCTTTTTCCTTCTCTTCTTAAATTTGGACATTACTTGGGTGAGATTTAGTAGCGTTGAGCACAGTTGTTCGTTGCACTCCATGTACAGCTGCACTTGATTCAACAGATTGGTGCGGTCGTCCATGTTGAGGGAAAATCGGCAGGAGAGGTTGCTTCGTTGGGGGAATCTGGTTGATGACTGAAGGTGTGTCTGTGGCGCGCCCATATATATTCATGGTGGTGGCCATCGCCGACGACACTGCGTCCATTGTATTGTGGTCGCAGTGCCGTCACAGTGCCGTCGCAGTGCGTCGCAGACAGGTCGTAAATAGACTTCTTAGGTCGCCGTCCAATGGGACTGGTCGTGGCACCAAGTCGCCGTCCATGCACCGTCTGCTGGGGCAGTGACGTGTTGAGGTCGCCGTCCACTCCCCGTCCATGTGCCGTCTGCTGGGGCGGTGACGTGTTGAGGTCAGGCATCGTGGCCACACATGGCCACTCTGGACACAAGGTCCTCCGTTTGATGCCTTCCAACAATTTTTGGTGGTCGGGGATGGACGGGAGCTCAAGACGGCTATGAGTGAACCGAGCTTAACTCCTAGTGATTCTAGGTCGCATTCCTGACTACCCTTAAACAAATAGAGTACCGAAAACAAACACACTATTAAAGGGGCACAAAGAGGAGGCACGAAGGAAGGCACTGAACGAACAAGTAGAAGAGAGTTAGGAGCAACAAGGCAGTGCAGAAATATAAGAGGGGATGAGCGCATTCATTTGATCATTTATATATCATTATAATAATATTTATTATTTTCTTCCCTAAATCTCCATTAAGCTTATACAAATATCCTCCCAAGACCCTCTTTTAAGATACATTTGTATATTTTTCGATAAAGAAATGTCCCGGCCAAAGGCCGGTTTCTCTTAAATTACAGGTTCGCTATCGCTCACCAGGAAATAATTGACACCTTAATGGCACAAAAAGTCTTAATATTGAAAAAACAAAAATGGGCGAAAGGTCCTAAAATTGCCAGAATAATGGGCCAAACGTCAGAAAAATCTGAACACTAATGGGGCTAAACATGAGGAACAAGGGGGACCAGAAAAAACGATCCATCTCCCTTTAAGGCTGGGGTAACGTACGTGGCCTTGTTGGGGAAGGAGAGCAAAGAGAGATACACACGAAGAAGAAAGACAACAAAATAAAGCAAAACGAGAACGATGCCAATACGAACATTATAATGTATATGCATCTGTAAATACAAGCAACGAACAAAAACAGTAAGAAGAATGGAACACACCCAATATAGAAAACACATACAATCACAATAAAGAAGCCAGAACAAAAGTGAGACAGCAATAAACACAAAAGATGAAAGGTACGAACTAAAAACAGAACACAAATTCAGGAACATTAAATGTAATAGCTGAAACAAAAATGGAGGGCATAGCCATGCACGAAATAAAGCATTGAACAAGCAAGAAAAAGAGAGTTAGAAGCAACAATGTAGCACTAGGACAAGGTGAGGGCGACAAAGGTTAAAACAAAGACACACATGGAAAAGGAACGTTACTCTCAGTCTTTCTTCTATTCAACAGCTGAGCTCTGGAACTCTCTCCCAGAATCAGTTTTTCCCTCTTCCTATGACTTAAATTGCTTCAAACTCCGTGTGTCCAGGCATTTTGGCTCGAACGTACCTTGATTTTGGCCCTGACACTCTTTCAACTTTGGGGGAGGCACTCGCTATAGGCAGTTCTGCCTTTTGCCTCCCTCACTCACATAGAACAAAAAAAATATAAGACCAGGAAAAAAGACAATAGCAAACAAAACAATCAATTGATGAGAACAAACAGAAACAAAACAGTCAAATGAGGGGAATAATGAAACTCAAAGCAAACATTGAAAGAAGGAAGCTTCAAGAAAATGGAACATTAAACCACGAACACAAACAACTAACACAACGACAAAGGAGGACACACGAAAGAAGACATTGGACGAGCCAGAACAAGAAGAGAGTTAAGAGCAACAAGGTATACGTGCTGGAGAATTAAGGAAAAGGCGAGGGTGATGTGGCTCTCTTGGAGAAGAAGGAGAACCAAAAGAGAAAGATAATAAATATAAAGCAGACAATAACAGTATGGAAGTAGAAATTATTAAGAATTATTGGAGTGAGAGTGGAATCCAAGGAAACGTATATTACATCAGGAAAGTTAGCCAGGAGGGAACACGAGTAACATAAGTAAATATATAACCTAACGAAAAGGACAACTATAGAAGAGAGAGAGAGAGAGGGAGAGAGAGAGATACAAGGATATTAGTGAGTAAAACGAGACTCGCCGCGAGAAACACAAAAATAGGATTAAAAAGAAGAAAAATGAAAATACATAGCCTTTATAACACACAAACTTGTACGTAAATGGAGCAGGAGTAACAACCTGACATAACTAAAATAATACGAAATAATAACCCGAGAATCAAGCGACATGTAGAAATATAAATGAAAACGAGCAGTGATAAAACAAGAACAAAAGCTGATACGATAATGGAAACAAGTAGCATAAAAAGCCTCAATTACATTAACTCTTTTAAGATATTGACGCAAATTGCCAATATATTTTGGCTGTCATTAGACGATTATATACAGTTTAGCTAGTATCTGCGGAAATTATACGGGTAAAGACAATCTTAATTAACTCTCTGATTTCTATATACACCTACTAATCTGTATTATAATCGTCTAATAACAACCAGAATAAACTGTCAAAATGCATCATAAATTCTCAAGGGGTTAAATTGAAAAATCATGCATTTTGCGCTACAGTTACGTAAAGTAATTCGTGACGCTTTTTTCGAGTTGGGTTTCGTCATTCTACTTTAGCTTTGTAACCTGATGATGTTTTACTATATTTTACCCAATACCAAACCATATTATTGTATTTCGACGTACCTCACAGGGTCAAGAAATGAGTTGATAATTCTCTCCAGCAGATACTTTTCCGTAGATGGATATACATACTTGGTGTTAGTGGGTTTTGTTAGCAGCACCTACTCACTATATATTTACGAGAGCCAAAGTTACGAATACTACTCAGCCTTCGCCATAACCAGTCCAACTAAGCACCATGCCATTTATAAACACACCCACACACACATACACACACACACACACACATACACACACACACCAGTCGTCCTCTATCTCTCATATTATAGGATACTTATATTAACTCCGATTTTATCAGGTATTAACTGATGATGGTCAAGATGGCAAGTTAAACATTGGGTTTGTATTAAAGGACATACAATTGCAACAACATTGCTACGCATTTCAAGAGTTTTAATTTAAGCACATATTAGAAAGTCTCACTATTTTGGCCATTCATTTTTAGAAAACTTCGTAAATTGAATAATGATAATGTTCAAAAAGGGGAAATACGTATTATATATTCCTAAAAGTCTTTCTAATCTGAGTAAATTGTTTAATGTATGTTGGAATAGGATGACATAATCATAATCAAATTGAAAGGGTTATCCAATTATCACACTCCTCCTTAATATGTTTTATCCACAGTATCTTCTCTTAGACGATTTTATTCAATTAGTTCGAGATATCATTGTCGAATTGTTAGGGAAAACATTTGTTACACGATATTTATGTGTGCTCGTTTCGTTACAGCTTATGTATTGGGTATTGTACAGTGGCGCTAATAAGTCATGTCTCACCTGTTATTACATTTATTTCTCTCTGTGTTGTATTAACGTCTGTCAGATGTTGAGTAAGGTGGGTAAGTATAGGAACATGCTTGTATATCTCACTTGAAACGAATAAATCAAGTTTTAGACTTTGCTGATACCAATTATTGATCGAAATATACTTGGTGCCGATACATCACTTATTAGGCCGACGGTACATACAAATGATGATGAGTAAGTTAGTTATTATCAGGAAATAAATAACTCATGATAGGAACATTCAAGTTTAGCTATTAGATCAGGTTTGGTATAATGGATACTCTTCTGAACTAGTCTAATCTGTCTCTCACCCTCACACTTCAAGCTGTCCAAGATCAGCCCTATGCAAGTCCCTCTATAAAGTGAAATAAGCTGAAATTATTAGTATTCTACCTTTTATCCCGATTTTCTAAAAACACATTTCATTAAACTTAAAAAGCCGATAAATTGAACCTGTCATCACAATAAATTCTGACAACCCATTAAAATGTGTACTTCCAATAAGCTGTGTAATTAGTTATATTTAATTCATGTCAGAAACCAACAATATTAGTCGTCACTATTTGTTAATAGGATGAATACCATTTGCATGTTTCCCTAGCCACTATAATTGTATTTTGTTCACCTTAGAAAGAATATCAAATTTAAGAACTAGATAAAACCTATGAATTTGTTTTTTGTAATCCTAGAACGTCCTCTTGTAGTCAGTAACAGATATTCCTTTTTCAAAACAACATCTCTCTCTCTCTCTAATCATGCAATTTGTCACTCCCATGCAGACCCGGGAAACACCTCATCATCATCAGGCATCATTACCACTCGTTTGCAACATCACCAAGGATTTGTTGCACCATGTATAAACACGCTCAGAAGTCCTGTCCCACCTTCACAACTTCAACTTTAATTTTGTCGTTTGATGATAATATTAATAATAATAATAATAATAATAATAATAATATTTCTTAATATGTCAAAGCGTCTGAATATATATATATATATATATATATATATATATATATATATATATATATATATATATATATAATATATATATATATATATATATATATATATATATATATATATATATATATATATATATATATATATATATACACACAAACACAGTCACACACACATACGTGCTCACACATACACATGCAAATTACAATCCTAATTCCAGCCAATGCTATGCAATCGGAAATACTATTTGTCGAGTTCGGCACTTCATGTCCCATGCACCCACATTCCATTAAATAAAATAATTTGTGTATTTGTTTTTAATCACTAAGGCCCATATCATTGCGAGCTGCCATCAATAATTCAAAATATATATCATCATAATGGCTGTCACCTTTATAGTTTGACACAATCATTATCCATCTAAAACATCCAGTCATCAATAACTTTGTGGCACCAAAATCATACATATGAGAACAATGCATTCGCCAATAAACTCATAATCACCTTCAATATTCTCTATAGGTATCACTGACCAGGTTAAACACACCCTCCCAACCCCTTCCATCACCAATCAATATAAATGTAGTTATTTTTCTACCTTCTTTCACATCATCATCACCGCTATATTTATCACCATCACCATCACAACCACCTGTTATTACCACCACTACCACCACGACTATCACCACTAGCATTACTACAAGAGCCATCACCATCTCTCTTTATCACCACCACCACCATTACCATCACCACGACTATCACTACTAACATTACCACCATCACCATCACAACCACCTGTTATTACCACCACTACCACCGCTATATTTACCACCACGACTATCACCACTAGCATTACCACAAGAGCCATTACCATCACTCTTTATCACCACCACCACCATTACCACCACCACGACTATCACTACTAACATTACCACCATCACCATCACTTTACATCACCACTACTACCATTATTATTACTAGCATCACCTTTCATCATCCATACTACAACCACTAGCATAACTACCACCATCACCATCACTTTACATCACCACTACTACCATTATTATTACTAGCATCACCTTTCATCATCCATACTACCACCATCATCACCGCTACCTTCCATCCTCACAACTATTAGTATTTCCACCACCTTACATCATTCCTACTATTATTTTTATCACCACCACTACACTTCATCATTTCCATTATCAGTACCTCCACTATCAGTATCACCACCACTACCACCATCCCACCACCAACATCACCATTACAACTACGCCACCACTACCACCACCAGTACCACCACAACAACCACACATTTTTCACCAATTCCAATTAATACCTGTTTTCTTTTTACCATTAATTGTTCATCTTATCATCACAAATCATTGATGGGGGATGTTTGTTTTTGTTCTGGCCCCCCTTGTTTTCATGTTTTGCCCCATTAGTTTTGAGATTGTAAGACGTTCGGCACATTAGTTTGGCGATGTTAACACCTTTCACCCCATTTCGTTGTTAATTTTAAGAATTGTTGTGCCATTTAGGTGTCGATTTGTTTTATGGCGAGCAAGAGCAAGCCTGTATTTTCAAGAGGAAGAGGCCTCGTCCGGGACATTTTTCTATCGAAAAAAATATATCGATGGGGTTTTTTTTTTTTTTATTATTTTTTTTTTTTTTTTTCTTTTGCTTTTAAGCTTGATGAAGGTCTTGCGAGGAAACTAAAAGCATAAATGCATGGATATATATATATATATATAACCTAAAAAATTACCTTTAATCTCATAAGCACCATCAACAGCTCCGTCACCCCACTACCACCAACAGCCTCTCCCCATCATCACTACTATCATCATCATACTTGCTCACCACTTCGATCTCCTTCCCTGTATTTCCACCTCTTTTGGTTTCCTAATTATTCGTCAAACACCATTACAGTATTTAGCTTTCCTATTGTAAGCTGTCAGTAAGTGTTCACAAATCTCGTACCATCACTAAAACCATACACTTCACTATACCTATTTTCGTCAAGAACACCACTTCATAATTCTGTAAAAGGAAGGTATTGGGCTTTTTGGACTCACTTCTCCCTCATGCTTAGCCCCATCAGCTTTCAGATTTTAAGAGTTTGGTATTTCTAAGATATTTCGCCCCTTTTCTTTATCAATACTAGGACTTTTCGTGTCAGTTAGGTGTCGATAATTTCCTTGCGAGCGATAGCGAGTCTGTAATTTAGGATTAATCGGCCTTCGGCCAAGACATGATTCCACGGAAAACTTTACAAATTATGTGGAAGGGCGATCTTCGCGGCGTTTTTTAAAGCTTCATGGAGGTCTATGAAGCAAACTTAATAAATATGTAGTTGTACAGTCCTTTCGGGACTTCGGTGAGGCCTTTTCTATTGCGCTAGACATGTCGAAGGTCTTCGATAGAGTTTGGCACAAATCTTTACTTTCTAAACTACCCTCGTTCGGGTTCTATCCTTCCATCTTTGCCTTTGTCTTTAATTTCCTTTCTGCGGTTGTGGATGGCCATCTCTCACTTCCTCATCCTATCAAGTCCGGTGTTCCTCAGGGCTCTGTCCTCTCTCCTATAATCTTTCACATTTTCACAAATAATCTTTTCAACTGTACCTCCAGTCCCATCCATTCATACGCAGACGACTCTACCTTACACTACTCAATTAGTGTTCCAGAACGCCCCAGCCAGCAATCCATCAAAGACAAACGTAATGAAGCCATGCAATACTTATCTTCTGATCAAACTACTATTTCCAATTGGAGCAGAGAAAACCTTGTTGCCTTTAATGCTTCCAAAACCCAATTTATCCATCTATCTAGCCGTCCGAAACTCCCAGAGACTCTCCCTTTTTCTTTAACAATACAAGAATCAATCCTTCATCTTCTCTCAATATTCTTGGTGTCTCTTTTTCTTTTGCTCTCACTTGGAAGGACCATATTACCAGTCTTGCTAAGGCAGCCTCCCAGAAGCTGGGTGTGCTCAACCACCTCAAGGGGTTCTTTACCCCTGCATAGCTTCTTGCTCTGTACAGGGGCACAGTGTGTCCTTGTATTGAGTATTGTTCACATGTGTGGGGAGGATTCTCTCACACCGCACTCCTAGACAAAGTAGAAAGGAAGGCCTTTCGTATAATTAATTCCGCTCACTCACTAACTCTCTGCAAACTCTCTCTTCGCCGCAATGTTGCATCTCTTTCGCTATTCTATTGCTACTACAATAATCAGTGCTGCTCAGAGCTCTACCAGTGTATACCACCTCCTCTAAGTAGGGTACGTGGTACCTGTCATGCAACACAATCCCACCCCTACTCTGTGCAACTCTCCAACCCAAGAGCGAAATGTTACTCTCAGTCTTTCTTTTATTTAACAGCTGAGCTCTGGAACTCTCTCCCAGAATCAGCCTTTCCCTCCTCCAATGACTTAAATAGCTTCAAACTCCGTGTGTCCAGGCATTTTAGCTCAAACGTCCCTTGATTTTGGCCCTGTCACTCTTTCAACTATGGGGGAGGCACTCGCTACAGGCAGTTCTGCCTTTTTTCTCCCTCACTCACATAAAAAAAAAAATATATATATATATTATATATATATATTTAAATATATTATATAATATATATATATATATAATATATATATATATATATTCTTTAATACATACGAGGTTGAAAGAAATGGCAATAGTAGACTTTTGCCCCCTGTTTTTCGCCTCCTCTGATCCTCCACCCTCTATATATACCCTTCCTGTTTACCTTTTATATCATTCTACCCTTACTTGATAATGCTGGTTGTCCAGTGAAACGCGTCGTATATCCTGTATCATCATGTACATTAATGTAACCCTGTACCACCATGAATTTTGCTCATCTCATTCATCTACTTCCTGCCACCCAGCGAAAACTCATCAGAGACCTGGAAACTTTGAATAATAAAATTTCCAACGCAGAAATTGCCATTTCTTTCAACCTCGTATGTATTAAAGAAAATGTATTACCTGGCTTTACTAATATACAGGTATATATATATATGTATATATATATATATATATATATATATATATATATATATATATATATATACTACTACTACTACCGCCCCCCTCCCCCCATTAATGATTTACTTTGTCATACCAAAACCATCATCAACATCACCTATAATTATCTCGACTCTGATAAAATGCCACATTTTAATATATTTATCTTCACCTCTATATTTCCTTACACCATTACCTAACTCCCTTCACCACCACATGCCATCTCCACGAACCCCATTCTCTCATGACCAATATAATGCCATTACACGATTTCCTAATGACAGCACTAACCAATATCTCATCACCAATATAATGACGTATCACGATTTCCTTATAACTGCACCATTCTTCCACCCCCATAATGATTCACCTCACAAAGCCTATCCACCATCGTCATCAAACAGTACCACAACATACATCACCAGTAAGCTTTTCCCCTAATGACAGTAATGCTTCACCTCACTAAACCTTAATTATCTTCAACACTACCCAAAAACATTCGTATCACCTTTTCTCTTAATCAATCTAATTAAGAATGACCTTATATACTGAACTTAAAACTAATTCATAATCATCTCATCATCCCTATCATCATTAATAACTCGCTTCACCACACCATAACCACCACAGTCACCATCGCTAAAAATATCGTTCATCATTTTGCCCATAACCTCACTAAATCATAGTTATCACCAGCACTCTCAATACAAAACATTTATATTGTATATCTCGACTTGTCATCACCACAATCATTCTCGAACGCTATTTTGTATTCATCTCACCAAGCAAAATCAATAGACACTAAATAATAATAATAATAATAATAATATATACAGTATAATTACATTCTAAACATCAGAAACATTGAGTATGCACCAAACCACTTCAAACCCATCTCACCAAAAGCACCAATTTCTTACCACCTATTCTCCAGCATCGGTATTAGTTCACCATAGCGCCCAACAGGCATCTCACCAGTAGCGCTAATAAAGCGACATATATCACACTTGCTAATCACCAACAGCATTACTGAGTCACCGCACCACCCCAATCCCATATGACCAGCAGCACCAATCTCGCACCACGAATTAAAAGACATATTACTAACAAGATCTTAATTTTTTACTATTTACCAAGAGCAATATTGATTCTCCACTCATCACCCACATCATAATTAATTCCACTATCAATTTACCTCACTATTACAAGATCATCAACAATATTACAAGATATAATACCTTTTCTAATTGCTAACACTATTATCGATTCACTTCACCACTTCAAACCTATCACTAGGATATAATTCCACGCGGGAAAACGGTTGCAAAAGTATTGGTAAATCTTTTAACTCGCACGAATCTAAGAATTTCTTCTTCACTCGAGTTGTCAACTTGTGGAATGGGATTCCCCGGGACGTCACAGACTGTAGCACCGTTGATTCATTTAAACTTCGCCTAGACAAATATCTTGCATCAAACCCGCGACTGACTGCGTTTGTAAATGAATAACTTGTGTGTATTCCCCCCTCAGTTATTAACCCATCTGTCCCCTACTAACTTCCTAATCCTGCCACGGATATCTGTTCCAGGGCAGTTAGTTCCCTTTCCAATGTTCCCTTACCTACCCTAAACCACTGTTTGGACACTTTATCCTCAGTGTTTTGGAGGACAAGCAGCCTAGAAGGGTGACTAGACCTGTTGTTGCTTGCTTTCCTTTGTACTCCTTTGTACTAGCATCACCAATATAAAATACATATATCACCTCTTCCATCACCATTTCCGATCCACCACACCACCTCACACCCATCAATCCTTCACCAAAAATAAACTGACATGTATCACTGCTTTCCTATTAACATCACCATTATCAGTTCATCTCACCATCTGAAACTGTTCACCAACATCACTAAGATAATGCTTATATTATTCTATCTATCTGTCTATTGTAGAGTTCGCCACCTACAAGTGGCACCGATGAGTGTGCCACCCTTCTGTTTGTTTCATAATGTGTATTCCCCTAGACAAATTACCGACCAAGGCTGACGAGTCCCATCCACCCAGATTTGTAAAAGGTTGTCTCCCCTAGATGGGTGGCCGACCAAGACTGACGAGTCCCATCCATGGGAATCGTCACCCTTGATCGGCAACCTATCTACGGAATACACCACTACCGATTCACCACACCACTTCAAACCTATCACTAGGATATCCAATAAAAAGAATACCTACAGTATCACCCCTTTCCAATCACCCGCACCTTTTCCGATTCACCAAACCATGCACCCATCCCACCAGCCTCGCCGATCTCTCGCCAACAGAGCGCAACAAATCCCCCTTTTTGCTGGTGTGGGTGCCATTAAGCGTTTATATAATTAAAGGACTGAGTTACCGCCTCCCTTAATCACAGATCTTTATTAGCTACCCGAGTTATTGCCTCTCCCGCTTGTTGGCATTGTCACGTGACGCATGTGCTGGAAGGATGAGGAAGGGGAGGAGGAGTGTGTTTGCTGCTCTAATTCATGTCTCTCATAATAACTCTCAATGTACAGTCGTAGGCTCTAATAAGGATACAGTCTTTTGACTCTTTTAACCTTTACATTTAGGTTCTTAAGAACCCAAATTTAAAGGTTCAAATAGTCCAAAGACTGTGTCCTTATTAGAGCCCACGACTGTGCATCGAGTGTTATTAGGTCCATGTTTGGGTGATCCATATGCCTTTACTGAAAACAGATACATTTTTATAGTGTAATCTTTTACCCAGTGATTAAATGACTGGGAGGTAGTTGCCGACAGAGCAAGAGTTTAACCTATCCGTGCAATTGTTTAATTGGGGTCAAAACTCGTAAAACCTTTCCAAACCTTCAAGTTTGTGTTCCTCCGGGTCTAAAATAAACTCGCTCGTAACTCGCCTGAATAAATCTTGTATATAAAAGTTAAAGCTTATATATTTAATTAGGAAGCATATCCTGTTAACATTAGAGCAATGATTCATTCAGATGTATATACGTGCTACACGACTTTTGACCTGTTAACATTAGAGCAATGATTCATTCAGATGTATATACGTGCTACACGACTTTTGACCTGTTAACATTAGAGCAATGATTCATTCAGATGTATATACGTGCTACACGACTTTTGACCTGTTAACATTAGAGCAATGATTCATTCAGATGTATATACGTGCTACACGACTTTTGACCTGTTAACATTAGAGCAATGATTCATTCAGATGTATATACGTGCTACACGACTTTTGACCTGTTAACATTAGAGCAATGATTCATTCAGCTGTATATACGTGCTACACGACTTTTGACCTGTTAACATTAGAGCAATGATTCATTCAGATGTATATACGTGCTACACGACTTTTGACCTGTTAACATTAGAGCAATGATTCATTCAGATGTATATACGTGCTACACGACTTTTGACCTGTTAACATTAGAGCAATGATTCATTCAGATGTATATACGTGCTACACGACTTTTGACCTGTTAACATTAGAGCAATGATTCATTCAGATGTATATACGTGCTACACGACTTTTGACCTCGATTGTTAACATTAGAGCAATGATTCATTCAGATGTATATACGTGCTACACGACTTTTGACCTGTTAACATTAGAGCAATGATTCATTCAGATGTATATACGTGCTACACGACTTTTGACCTGTTAACATTAGAGCAATGATTCATTCAGATGTATATACGTGCTACACGACTTTTGACCTCGATTGTTAACATTAGAGCAATGATTCATTCAGATGTATATACGTGCTACACGACTTTTGACCTCGATTGTGCTTAATATTAATTTGTTTTTTTAACTCCAGCGTAAGGAAAACTGCACCATCTGGCGGTAGCTTCATTTGAATTAAAAGGAAATATATTATGTTTGTTAGGCAGTTATGCGTATTGATGTTGCTTACAGAGATTTGCGTTAAGTCTAGAAGTGTGCTGGTGTAATCATGCTTTGCTTAATACATGTATGTACTTTCATAACAGCCTTTCCGTTTTTCTTTAATCTTCAGAATCCGAGAGGTCCTTCTGAAGATGCTAAACATCTCTAGTGGAAGCTTGAATTGGACTGGAAGAGACAAGGTAAGTTATGGTAGTGATCTTATAATTTATTGCTCACTCCTTGTGTTTCTTTACGATAACAATGACGAAGTGCAGCAGCTGTGTTTGGTCTCTTCCTGGTGCAATGATCTATGTTGTTACCATTCTTTTTCGTGAAATAAGGCATCTTCGCTATACCATTACTTCTTCAATTTGGTTTTCAATTTACGTTTTCTATTTCTTCGAACGATCACTAACTTTGCTATGTTACTTTGCATTATATTCATCATATTTGCCATGTTTTATTTATATTTTTACAAAGATTTGGTCGTGTAATAACTCGTCTCTACTATAGTATTAGTTAGATGCAATAGTGCCATATTTCTTATTATAATTTGCATCTACTTTATGTAGTTATCTGTGTTTGTTTTAGTTCTGGCAGAAGCTCATACGTGTTCTATTATTATTAGGTCACCAGGGTTTACTTAGGTTCTTGCTATATTTCATCTTTGCATATTAACACATTATCTTGCAGTAACGTACATTGTTATATTACAAACTCGTTGACTTCTTCGTACACTTTTATTCATATTTTACGTTTTCATGATGTAATACTTATTTTTGCAGTTACTTACCTCTGCAATGTGATTAACCCTTTCAGTATTCTATGACGCATTCTTTAATTTTATCCTGGCGATTATTAGACGTTTTATGTAGTTTAGGAAGACCTCTATCAATTAAAGGGTACATTCAATCTCAGTTAAATCAATCTCATAGAATAACAAAAAGTTTCATAGATCCTCCAAAGTCTGAATATAATTGTCTAATAATAGCCAACATAGAGTAAAGAGATGTTTCCTCGTACACTGAACGGGTTAATTCAATATATGTGCTTTGTTCTTGTTATGATTACTATCGTTGTTGATATCGTTCTTTATTCTTCTAAACATATGTGTGTAGTAATTTCTCTTCACATTACATATAATTCATTTTCTTGAGCTAAATATATCAGGAAATTGGTGTGACTCTTTTTCATTATTTCATATTCTAAGCGCTTCTTATGTAACCCTCTCGATACACAAACTGTATACTTCCTAGGTGAATATTTGTATCCGGAGGTACAATCAAAGCCATGAATTGAACATCTTCTAATGATAAAAAACGAGACGGTAAATATTAATGATTAGCGTAATCCGAGTAACTTGATATCCAAGGGAGGTAGTTGTTTTCTCCCTCATGTTTAGTCCTATTAACGTTGACATATTAAGACGTTCGTTCCATTAGTTTGGCGATTTTAAGACCTTTCACCCCATTTCTTTGTCAATATAAAGACCTTTCGTGCCAGGTAGGTGTCGATCTGTTCCTGGCGAGCGATAGCGAGCCTGTAATTCTAGGAGGAACTGGCCTTCAACCGGGAAATTTTTCTACCGAAAAATGTACATATTTATCTTGAATGGGGGTATAGAGGTGTTTTAAGCTTGATGGAGGTCTGGCGAGGTTACAATAAATGGATAAATACAAAAACAACAAAATAATTAATATAAAACACTAACCCCTTACAAAAAGTTCGCCAGTGTATAATAATTGCTCCTCCAAAAAATAGTCCAAAAATTGCTGTCCACGTCTGTACATTTAATATATTAATATATTAATATATCATAAGGTATTATTGTCTTATACCTTTTGTTGCTGCTCAAGAAAAATGGGGGACCTTTCCGTTGTGTGCTTGCAGTATAGCCGGTGCAATTCTTCATGCTTTGATAAAGGTTTGTGGACTGAGCCGAGTTTTTTTCAGCGTTTGTTTAGATTGCAGGGTCCTTTCTTCCTTTTGATTTATATATATATATATATATATATATATATATATATATATATATATATATATATATATAATGTATATATAATATATATATATATATATATATATATATATATATATATATATATATATATATATATATATATATATATATATATATATATATATATATATATATATACCGGGTATATATATATTTATATATATGTATATATATATATATATATATATATATATATATATATATATATATATATACCCGGTATATATATATATGTGTGTGTGTGTGTGTGTGTGTGTGTGTGTGTGTGTGTGTGTGTTGTGTTAAGGGGAGATGGGCGTATTTATTTCCTTATTGTTTTATCTTATTATTTTTGTGTTTACTCACTAGACCTCAATCAACCTGTACAAAAAATTCCCGGCCAAAGGCCGGTTACTCTTGAAATTACAGGCTCGGTATCCCTCGCCAGGAAAAAATCGACACCTAAATGGCACGAAAGGTTATAATATTGACAAAGAATGCGGCGTAAAGTCTTAAAATCGCCAAACTAATGGGCCGAACGTCTAAAATCTAAAAAAAAACAATGGGGCTAAACATGAGGGAGAAGGGGGCCACAAAAACCAGCCCACCTCCTCTTGAAACTTGTTAGTTTTGCCAATAATTTGTTTGGTCTAACAAAATATGTGTTCGTGCTTTAACTCATCTTCGCTTTGGTATTCGTTACATGCCGCGGTACTGTATTTCTTTGTGTTTACTGATAGGTTCGTGCAAGATGAAAGTATTGGTGCGTTGTGTGTCTGCCTTAGTGCTGATGCAGTTTCATGTCTTCTTATCAATGTTTGTATACTGAGCAGCATGGTTTTTGGTTCAGTACATTGTAAGGTGTTGGTTATATCCTTCACATTAATTATGTTTATACTTTTTATATATTTATTGATTTATTTATATATCTTTAGGAGTGTATTTAATATTGGTAAAAATTACCAATAGGTGCAGCTACTTCTATGATTTATTGTATTTATTCGTGTCGGTAAAATATGATTAATTAAAGCTGATAAATTGGTTATATATTATACACGTTGAAAAGCGTTGATTTGCCCTCTATTAAGGCA
Organism: Paralithodes platypus; assembly: GCA_032716605.1. Taxonomy (NCBI): domain Eukaryota; kingdom Metazoa; phylum Arthropoda; class Malacostraca; order Decapoda; family Lithodidae; genus Paralithodes; species Paralithodes platypus. The sequence goes on along the minus strand of CM064497.1, from coordinate 64,605,608 downwards.
AAAGTTATATTATATTTTATGACTTACCGATATGCAGTATTGCAGCATTTATCTATTTGTCTATCGTATGTCCTATAATTTTCCCCTCAAAATCCTTGTTACTGGCTTGTGTAACAATATTTTTAGCAGTTATATAATTATAATAATTAGAGGCTATTTCTGGAAGCAAACAAGAGGACACAACGCTAAGCAAAGCTCTTGTGCAAATATTTGTATGGAGCAGAAAAAGCAAAGCGTGTTGAGTTATGACTAATTAGCTTGTTTAACCCTTTGACGGGCAAACCTGTGACTTTGGGTAGGGGATAGAGGCCCTGTTGTAATAGATAGGCATGCTTTATCATTAGACAGCATTTTGGCGCCTTAATTATCTCCCTCAAGCAGTCTCTCCTTCATCCTATGACTTAGACTGCTTTAAACTTCGTGTGTCTTGGCATTTTGACTCCAACGTCCCTTCAATTTGGCTCTGTCACTCTGTTGGCTTGAGGGGGGCACTCGCTACAGGCAACCTGCATTTTTTCTCCTTCATACACATAGGAAAACTAACAACAGCAACAGAGCGATATTCTATTTTGATCTGGTCAAATTTAGATGTAAACCCATTATGATCTTCTGGACCTGTACTACCGATGTTCTATTACTGGTATTTTGGCTACATAATATGAGTGTGAATAGGTTCTGATGACTCCATTGGCACTAATATGGTGGATATGAGTGTGAATAGGTTCTGATGACTCCATTGGCACTAATATGGTGGATATGAGTGTGAATAGGTTCTGATGACTCCATTGGCACTAATATGGTGGATATGAGTGTGAATAGGTTCTGATGACTCCATTGGCACTAATATGGTGGATATGAGTGTGAATAGGTTCTGATGACTCCATTGGCACTAATATGGTGGATATTTGCCGATCTATGTTACTATTTGGTATCTAGTGACTAAGTGTAGGAGGATCTGGAAGATGTCTCACTACCTGGCTATTTCGTTACTAACATTGGCAAATATATTAGAGAACCTAAGTAAATGATATACTGAAAGTTGTGTTAGGTTATGGAATGTTAGTTGGTCTAAGGAAGTCGCAAATGTAGTAAAAAGGGAATATAATTATAAAATCTTACACTCTAGAGTGTTCCTTACCTTTTATGTCTTAGTGTCCCATAATCATAACTAATAGAGTACTATAGAACCAGAATGACCACAACCAATCATGTATGCAGGTGCATGTATGTTTATTTATATGATGCTGACAAGTATTTACAATAGCTGAAATAAGACTCATAAAGTTAAGGACAAATTTGCACCAAACATCCTGTACGGGAAGTTTATGATGGTTACTCCTACGGCAAACGTCTTTGATGCAACATTGCAATGATTAGGTGCACTAAAGTGTATGAATATCTTAGAAACACCTCGAGTTTAACATCCTAATAGGGATTTTTGACATCTCAATTATTTGATCCAGTGTTAAGTGGAAACATATGCTGTTGATAAGCATAGATAACTCTCCACCATGTTAAGACATTCCCCATTGATCCATTCACAACATTAATGCAGACATTAGTTTTGAGTCAGATGAGGTAAATGGCTTGAAATGAGGCACAGGTGTTTATAAAGGCCCTCTTAAAGTGTATATTTTCTCATATGAAGCCAAACTAGACAAACGGGTAGAAACAATTCAATGTTTAACCCATTCAGTAACAGAGACGTCCTTTTTATCATATTCTGGCACATATTAGATGATTGTTTTCAGCTTAGCAAGAACCTCTAGTAATAATTAGGCTTCAAACTATCTCAACCAACCCTTTTAACTACCACAGGTCCTTCCTAAGCTGCATAATATCGTCTAAATATAGCTAGAAATGAATATAACACACGTCGCCGGTACTCAAAGGGTTAAATGACATTAGTGGGGAATGGCTAGACTTTGGATGATCACTACTATCAATATCGAGCAATCAATTAAACGAAGTGGATACACAAATGTGAGACATGTGACTTCTGTGAGCCCTCCTGTTTATAAGTAAACAAGATTATCGTTAACACCTACTGATGCGATGGGGTTATTATGATATTTGAATTTGTTATAATTGTGGTTTATATTTCCTCTGCCATTTTCGAGCAAAATATTTTGTAATTTGTCTCCCAAACTAAGAGACCCCATTCTAACTATAACACAATAAAGTAAATACAAAATACAATAACAAAAATGACCCCCATCGAGGTAAATATGCATAATTATTATTACAAACACGTCCCACAGCCAATGGCCGGTGTTCTCCTAACTTGCAGGTTTGCTATCGCTCGCCCAGACAAAATCGACACCTGAATAATGCGAAATGTCGTAAAATTACCAAATTAATTAAGTGAAACATCTTACAGTCTTCAAGTAATTGGAGTGAAAGATGGAGGGTTATAAAAGATCCGCCTTACACCAAATAGGGTTAACATCTATCTAGGTCAGCCAGTTTATCGGATGGTTACTACGAGGAGTGGTAATTACTAAAGCCAGCAAAATGTATAAAGCCATCCAAAATGTAATACAAAGGAAGAACTCGATATTTTCATACAAAAATAATTTAAAAGGCTGTGTCTAAGCTAAATACAATTATCTAGCACTAACCAGAATAACGTAAAAGAACGTATTAGATTGTAAAAGATATAACCCGCACACAGTCGATGTTGGGTACACCATGGGAGTAAGCGCTGTAGTAGAATAAAGGGGCCCCTGCCGAAGGATAAGTCAGAAATAGAGAAATTTGAGCGCGTAGTGTGCAAAGGCGAGCTTGTGTTAAGTGATGATCCTGTGGCTGTGAATTTTGGAAATGAGTCTTTGGAGCTGGTGAACAAGTGTTGTTACCTAGGAGATACCATCTCTGCCGGTGGTGGGACCGAGGCTGCCACTGTTGCTAGAATTAGGTGTGGCTGGGGGAAGTTCAGAGCATTGATGCCAATCCTGACCATGAGAAGAATGCCTCTCCCCCTGAAGGGAAAGGTGTATGCCTCATGTGTTAGAAGTGCAATGACGTATGCCTCAGAAAAATGGGCCGTTAAAGTAGAGGATGTCAACAGAATGGAGCGTAATGAGATGAGAATGGTGAGATGGATGTGTAGGGCCAGGCTACAGGATAGAATAAAACATGTTGAGCTGAGGAGACGTTTAGGTATAAAGAGTATTAGCGAGGTGATGCGTACAAGTAGACTGGGATGGTATGGACATGTGGAGAGAATGGATGAACAAAATTGGGTGAAAAAATGCAGGTCTGTGATTGTGGAGGGAGCTGCACCAAGGGGTGGACCGAGGAAGACCTGGGATCGGACTATACGCGCCGATCTCAAATCCAAGAACTTGACAAGTGAAGCAGCCCTTAACAGGGTTGCCTGGAACGCCGCCATTAGGACAAGAGACTGAAACTGCACTTATGTGTGGAACACTCAGTCTTAAAATTGTATGTGTGTATGTGTATGTACAGTAAAAGCGTCATTTAATTTTGATGACTACCAGCAAATGATTTATATCAGCGTATACTGTAAATGCGTCCAGGACATTAATTGATAATCCTTCCGCATATAAACCGCAAGGAACAATTCATATAATTCATAATTTATTATTCTTTAAAAGTTGTCATCATTACTAATTCATATTTGTCACTTCCATATTTTCAACTCAAATAAACTGCTCAACACGAAATAATTGAACAACTGTGTACTGCGCAACACTGAATGAAAATGTTGGAATATATATATATACTGTATATATATATATATATATATATATATATATATATATATATATATATATATATATATATATTATATACTGTATATATATTTACAGTGAAGCAGGTTAGTGGATGGATTAACCACAAACCACTGTAGAAAAATCGTGCTAATAAGATACATAGAAGGCCTCGGAATCGAACGGCCCCTAAATTGAGTGGTCAATCCTGTAAGTCCTTCAGTAAACTGGCATGGGTTGTCTCTCTTACATGGGATAGGTCAGCTTGGGAGCATTTTGTGTATGGCCACCCTCATTACGCGTTAGCGATCCACAAGGTAGTTTACATTTCATCATGCTTAAATTTAGAGGTCTTTTAAAGCTGAGAGTAGAATCATAATCACTCTATTATTACCTCAGTATTATCAGTCTTATATTATTATTATTATTATTATTATTATTATTATTATTATTATTATTATTATTACAACAATGTATCAGCGTGTTCTATATTTTATTTCAACTCTAGTTTGATTTAACTTATGAAGGTCTTTTCGAGCTCTGAAGATGTAATGTGCTACTTAAGTTAAACCATTTCAATCAGATTACACCAATGGTTGAGTTGTCTACATTAGTTACTTCCTGAGTAATTTGTTCATATTAAAAAGGACCTGTCAGCATTGAAATAATCTTGAACCTTTTGACTCATAGATGTGTTTCGTAGGCAGTGTACATTAATTTGACGGTAGTATTGATAAAGTAAGGAAATCGTCATCCGAGCGAATGACTAAATAGTATAGTTTGGGGTCATGCAGAACAAAATACTATATAGTCATTATCGGATTAAATAGTTAAGCATTAATAGAATAAATTATTCTGGCCTTGCTATATGCATAATGTTATGCAATTGCCATCCCATTAACAGACTCCTATCGCTTTAAAGTCATTACCCAAACTTTGTAATACCACATTACCAATCCTATTAGCCATAACTACGTTCACCAAGTTTAATTAAAAAGGTTTTGAATTGCCCCTTTCCCCCGTAGAGCGTAGTCAACGAGTACTGCAATCACTTCTAATCTATTTATATGTAACAGTTTAACCACTTTTTGTACAGTTATATATTGGGGGGAAATAATAAAATAAAGTAGGGATTCGCGTCCTCTAGCTTACATTTGCGTATAATCTGCATATACATTGGCTTGCAAATTAAATTATGAAAACAACATTAGATTAAACCTGGTCATCCAACACACATTTACACTCAATAATCTGTGCAATTTACAGTTTAATAACCAAACTAGTTGGGAGGGCTAAATGGCAGTCAGTCATGGATGTGGAGTACCTGTCATTGGTCACATGTAACGTGTTGATATGCCATACTTTGTATAGTCGTGAACAGAAATATATGTACAAATTTAGGAGGAACGCATCAGATTCCCTGACAAGTGTACCTTCATTAAATCCACAATTATTCACGTCTACTGTAATTAATTATACATGACAAGAAAGAGGAAAGCCCATAATACAATAGGATTATAGGAATGCATTAAACTTGGAGAAGAATTGATATTTCATACTGAAATATGTTCGACAATATAACATTTATCGTTCTTCGGCGTTCAACTGGTCACAGTTGCGTTATAAGCTTACGTTCATGATTTTGAGTATGGACGCAGAACCCGAAATGTTCACTCATGAACGATTTTAACACACAATACTTGTGTCAACTGCAATCTATTATATCTCAAAAAATAGAGAAAAGGCTAATCTACAATATTACCATAGAAAACTCCACAGAGCCTTGAACAATCATAGACCAAATTTATTCCAACTAAAAACAAAAATTGTCACTTTCAAACTACATCCAAATTCCCATTGCTTTTATTCAAAATTTTGAGTAACGGCACTAGGTATTTATATATGACATAAGAAATATTTGTAATGCTCTTTCCAAAACGGCCATCAGCATTTGTTTATTAAATTTTTGTTTCCTTCATATGCATAAAATAAAAAAGAAAGGTTCAACTGGGAGGAAAACTTTCAAGTTGGAACGAGTCGTCCAGGGACTGAATACTGCCATCTAGTACCTGGACCGCGATGCCACTAGCTCCACTCATGCAAAGAGACTGACCAAGACAGTTAATATTGATATTCTCGGTGCCTGTTACCCATAGCACACACTGTTGCCAATAGCTTGCCAATGTGTCCACATTGCTCGGTATTTGTATCGGAGAATTCACGCAGATCAAGCTGTTTGCTTTATGTAAACGAATTTCTGAAGGCTTGCCTTGGCTTATGAACTCGATATGAGTGATTGTACACTTTAAGACAAACCTACAAGCCACTTGATTCGTGGTTATTGGTCAATGGGTTAAATAGAGCGATATTAAATTGTTTCCTTGGGTGCCATCAATTGGTAGTATGGTAAAACAAAGGAACTTAATATCATATAATGTAAGTTAATTGTGCATCTCAAGGGGTTAATCTGATAACATTCATGTAATAGCATAATGAAGAATTTGAAGGGTCCACGAATTAGTTTAAGTGAGTGTAATTTTTGCTAGACAGAACTATGCAATGTTGGAATATATTTAATGCCATATCTAACTAAGCTATATAAATATATTGTTACGACTGAGGTTTAAATATATTAGGGCTCAATTCATTGGACTAGTAATGGCATAAATGCTAAGGAGCCAAGAATATCCTAAACGCCACAACAATAATAATAATCGCCACGACAATGCAGTATTCCTATCAACAAAAAGAGCCTAAGTCGTTTGTGTCTCAATACATCAAACTAGGCTGCGAAATGCTTGTGTAATCATAAACGGGTATGCATAATAAGAGTAATTGGTTAAATATACTTAATGTCTACTATGACTGATAAAGTCTAGCTAGAGTCAATGATACGAGATACTGGTGCGCATGGCATGCCGCATAGCCTAGTGCAAATCTCAAGTCTGTGCGTCAAGTATTACGTTATAATGAAGGGTAGCTCTCTTGAGAAACCTTAATACCGAAGTATTAAGCGTTCTCCTGGCGTACCTCAAAGACAAACAACCGAGCTTAGAACAGTGCAGAATGGTATAGGCAAAAAGCCCTCATTCGTGCATGCTCTACTCTCAATGGCACACAGACTAGACTTTACCCAATCAACTCCAGTTCTCAGGTATGTCGTGCCGCTTTTAACTAAAGTCAGCACCCATTGGAAACAATACCTTATAGTATCAGACTCCTAGTCTAGCATTATCTAATCCAGCAGAACACTAATAATTATAGGAAGCAGTACTGAACAATATGAATGCCAACCAATGCTTCGTGATCAACTTATCTTAACAACTAACATATATGGGTTATATAAGACCTTAACGCACAATACAACTGGCCAGCATGAAGCTGATCATGCAGAGTTAACCAGAGGGGGTATAATATTAATAAAAGGTGGTGAAAGATATGGAAAATGAGAGAGATAGGCAGAGGAAAAGGTTCTCAGGTGCAGGAAGGGGGACAGATATCAAAGGGATAAGAGGGATGCGTTCTAGAAACCAGATATGAGGGAGAGAGTGGCAAGAGAGCTGTATATATACTAGCACTAGCTCGCACCGCGTAAGCAAAGCAGTAACAAGTCCTCCAGCCAATCCCATAGAGGCCAACCAACCATGACGTCACCAAGCATGGTAAAAAAACTCCTCCAACCAATCCCCAAGAGGCCAGCCAGCCGTGACGTCATCGAGCATGGCAAAAAACACTGCGCGCCTCCTCTCACTCTGTTCTACTCTCTCTCTCTCTCTCTCAAATCCTATCATTACTACTTTATGATAAAACATATACTTTGCAATTAAATATATAAAGCCTTGACATGGGCGAAAACAAAGAGCCTTTCTGGACTGCCCATGACACAAGCTTTCATATGAAATAAAGCACACAATAATACATCAACTGTAGCCACATCCACTGCCCTGGCGATCCTAGCGAGTCATCACTGTAGGACAAGCCATGCGGTTCTAACGGAGTGGTTAACGTCACACTCCCCCCAAGATTTTTCTAAGAGGCCCAAAGCTCAAAAAAATCTGATGGTTAGAACCCATGCTATAACTCTACTTCCCATCACCCAGCGGCAGTAAAATATCTGGCACAGTTCCCAACAAAACATTTTACAAAATTATAACCCTCCCCAACACAATAGGTTAAATCATATGTAGTTATGCTCCTCAAGAGCGAGCTTCTCTAGCCCAGCATTCTGAGAGGAGTGCAACTCAGAATTCCTGCTATAACATACTGAAAAAATTCAACAATCAAAGAGTTTTTATTTTATTTTTATTTTTAAATTTGTTTATTTCGGCTGCACTATAGGGGCAAGCCTAGTTTTTTCTTCTATACCAAACGCTCAACTCCTGCTTTACGACCCAATACGCTGGGCTACAACCGCGAGCCAACAAGCACCAAGCACAAAATACTATTCAAACTAAAGCAGGAGGTTACACGTGTGTCAATCTACCAAGGATCATATACCCTTGAAAGACAATCTGCAACCACGTTGTCACAACTGGCAATATGGCGTATGTCCAGGCTATACTCCCGTAACACCAGCGACCACCCGGTCAGCCTCATATTCCGATTGTAAAACTGGTCCAAGAACGTGAGAGGGTCATGATCTGTGTAAACTACAACGACCGAACCATAGACCTCGAAATGCCCCAGCGCAAGCACAACCGCCAGCAGCTCCTCCTCGACAACAGAGCAGCTCCCCTGAGCCGAATTGAACTTCTCCGAGCAGAAACTAACAGGATGCTCCAGCCCATCATCGTCCTTTTTCACAAAGACGGCACCAGCCCCCACACCACTAGCACCCGTTGCCAGCTTGAAAGGCAGGCCAAAGTCAGGGGCCCTGAGGATCGGGCGAGTGCACAACAGGTGTTTTACTACTCTAAACGCCTTCTCACACTGAGGCGCCCATTTGACTTTCTTATCCTTCCAGTTATCCTCCACCTGAGCTTGAATGTCCCGTTCTCCTTCTCCACCTTGACTGCTAAACGTCATCACAGGCACAGTGAGAGGCTCAGGGGGGTGCCTCATATTCTCCTTCATGAGATTAACGTGACATAACTGATTGCGCTTACGTCTGTCTGGAGTGGCTACCAAGTAATCCAGGTCCGATAGCTCCTCAACCACCCTATAAGGACCAGTGTACTTCGCGGATAAGGGATGACCTACAAGGGGCAGTAGAATGAACACCTCGGTAAGACGGTGTGTTGAAATGGATAGAAAATTGGCTCAGCGACAGAAAGCAAAGAGTAGTCATAAACGGTAAGGCATCAAAATGGACCAATGTAAGTAGCGGGGTACCCCAGGGATCGGTACTAGGACCAATTCTCTTTCTAATTTACATCAACGACATAGATGAGGGTCTCACCTGTACAATCTCAAAATTTGCTGACGATACAAAAATTGCAAATAGCGTACTCTCAAAAGAACAAGTTGACGATATGCAACACAATCTAGATAAATTGTCATGTTGGGCCCAAATTTGGCAAATGAGTTTCAATGCGGATAAATGTAAAGTACTACATATCGGACACCTAAATGAGAAAGCAAACTATTCGATGAATGGCACTCAGCTTAAGAATGTAAACAGAGAAACCGATCTGGGAGTAACAATATCGAGTAACCTAAAACCGAGTCAACAATGTTCAGAAGTTGTTAAGAAGGCAAACAAAATAATTGGCTTTATATGCAGGTCATTTGAGCATAAATCCAAAGAAGTTATCCTAACCCTTTACAATTCATTAGTCCGCCCTCTTCTGGAATACTGCGTTCAATCCTGGTGCCCTTATTACCAAAAAGATATAAACAAGCTAGAACGAGTTCAACGTAGAGTTACCAAAATGATACCTAGCCTAAAGAACAAACCATACGAAGAGCGTCTTAGAGAATTAAATCTATTTCCTTTAACCCAGCGCAGATTAAGAGGTGACTTAATTCAAGTGTTCAAAATCATCAAAGGCATCGACAATATGAACTGTAGTAAGTACTTCACTATCGACCAATCTAATTACACGCGGGGAAACGGTTGCAAAATTATTGGTAAATCTTTTAACTCACACGAATCTAAGAATTTCTTCTTCAATCGAGTTGTCAACTTGTGGAATGGGCTTCCCCGAAACGTTATAGACTGCATCACCGTTGATTCATTTAAACTCCGCCTAGACAAATATCTCGCATCAAACCCGCGACTGACTGCGTTTGTAAATGAATAACTTTATTTTATCCCCCCCTCAGTTACTAACCCATCTGTCCCCTACTAACTTCCTAATCCTGCCACGGACATTAGTTCCAGGGCAGTAATTCCCTTTCCAATGTTCCCTTACCCACTCTAAACCACTGTTTGGACACTTGATCCTCAGTGTTTTGGAGGACAAGCAACCTAGAAGGGTCACTAGATCTGTTGTTGCTTGATTTCCTTTGTACTTTGTACTCCTTTGTACTCCTTTGTACCTCCTGACCCACGTGGAACTCCCTGAGTTTAACCTTGAGGTCGTACCTGTCCTTCATGAGGGCCTGAGAGCTAGTCAAATTACGGCCAGCCAACTCCAGACTGCGCAACATCCGTTCTCGACTGTCGAGGACACACTTGAGCATAGAACAAGGTTTTTCTGCGCCCTCCCATATTTCTTTAACCATATGGAGAGGCCCTCTGACACGGTGTCCAAAGACGAGCTCATTAGGGATGAATCCCAAACTTTCCCCAGGTACCTCCCGTGCAGCAAATAAAACATATGGCAGGCCAAGATCCCAACCTTTCCCACTCTCAAAGCAACAACAACGAAGCACAGATTTCAAGGCTGAGTGCCATCGCTCTAACACACCCTGGCTCTCCGGATGATACGCAGATGACACAACCGTAACAATCCCATGCTGCGGCATTGCTTGAACAAAGAGGTTAGAAGTGAAGTTGGATCCTTGGTCTGACTGAATCCCCTGCGGGTAACCATACCGGGAAAAATACACTAGCAAGTTCCGGACCACCGTCTTCGCTGACCCATTTCTCATAGGGTATGCGTCAGGGTACCTTGTTGCTACCTCCATGATGGTCAGGGGATACTTGTAAAAATCTCCCAACTGTGCATCACTGTCCTCCTTCAACTCGACAGCACCGGTACCACATTCAAGAACCTCCGGGTCTTCTAATTGCAATTTACGAATGTCCGAGGGAGCAAACTTATCTAAGTGTTTGCGAAACAACTCATGCCCCCCTCCTACATTGAATTTAGCCTCCCGTTGCTCTCTCTCTGTGTATCGTTGCTGTCTCTTCGTCTTTATAGGCCCATGTTCTGCCTTCTTAGTAACAGTTAATGGGTCTTCTCCAGACTCGAAAATTGGTCTTAATAATGATTCCCCGAGAATGTCCGTTGATACTAAACTCTCAACCGCATCAACTTTCAACCCCTTCTCGGTACCTTTCCTCCGCTTGTCTAAAGACTGTTGACCAGAATGTGACTCCCTGGATGCAAGAGATCGGGTGACAACACACGCCATAGGTTGCACCCGACACTTCTCAACCCACTCCTGCTCCTCCTACTCACGTCGGCCGGCTTCTCGGCAACGACCAAGGGTGGAGCCTCAGAAGTAGGCCCCGCAAAGTCGTGCCGAGAAGGAGGTCGACGCCCCCAACAGGCAACTTCTCCACAATTCCTACATCCAGGTCACGAGTCACACCATCAACTTCCATCTTCATTCTTACAAGCGGCTATGACCTTGTTGCATTAACTCCCTGAACCACAACCACCCGCGCCGTATTTACAGGTTTACCAGTGAAATTCCTCAACAATATTTGCGATGCCAAAGTGTCACGCAAAATTCTCACCTCATGTCTTCCACCCCCCCACTCCACACAACCGAGTCCCCTGTGGTCACTAAAGGCATCACGGACAGGGAATAAGCCTTCCGGATCCTTCTGCACTGGCAGTGTATTTACCTCGGAAGAATTGCCTCTAACAAACTCCGATGTCCTCTTGAACACTCCAATGCCGTGAGCAAAAGACACGGCTGCCGGAGGAGGTCGACTAGGGCACTCATTTGCTCTATGACCCTCCTGGTGGCAACTAAAACACATAAATTTCGGTTTCGGCTTATACTGTGATGTAAAAGGCCCCTGACTTTTCTTATACGGTGTGGTGTAAGGTTTGGATTCAGTTTTAGTTTCATGGCTCTTTTGTGTAAATGTGTCATTGCTATGGGGAGGGGGCGGATAACGGTCCTTAGCACTTACATCGTACTTCTGTGAGGACCCGCAACCCCGAATCAACGACAGCCGTCGATCAGCCATTTCTGCTGCTTCGACTAGAGTTCTTGGGTTTTTCTCCTTTAAGTTCAAAGTTAGATCACCGCCCGTGCTCTTAAAGAACTGCTCCAACATCATTAACTGCTTAATTCCATCAAATGTTGTTACCTTCTCAGATCGGAGCCAGTTCTCCATAGCATCGGACAAGTCCCGGGCGTGTTCCAAAAAGGTGCTATCTCTTCCCTTGGTTACACCCCGGAACTTCAAACGGTACGTTTCTGGTTGCAGTTCGTAAGCCCTCAGGACAGCCTCCTTGAGATCCTCATACACAATACATGACTCCAAAGGTAACGCATCGTAGGCTTTAAGACCCTTGCCTATTAATCTAGAGGATACAAGTGCTGCCCATTTATTCTCTGGCCACTGGTGTTCTTGGCACTTCTTCTCAAAGCGTGCGAAAAATTATGTTACACCACTCTCATCAAACACCGGAACCAGTTTCAATAAGTGCGAGAGAGATTGATCATGAACACGGTTACCAGCCCCAAGTCGCTGTCCCGTTGCCTCTACCCGCGATTTCTCTACGTCCCTGTCGGCACAGTACCTAGTCGACTCTAGATCAGCTTGGATTTTTGCTTGACTGATAGTTTTTCTCTCTTCTATCTTGGCTAATTCTAATTGCTGCTGAAGCTCACATGCCCTTTGTTGCTGCTGAAGCTCACATGCCCTTTGTGCCTTTCTCTCTTCGATCTTAGCTAATTCGAGCTGAAACAATAATTCTGGAGTTAACCCTTGAGGAGGTGAAGGTGCTACAATGTTTGAAATTACCGGTGGTCCCCCCAGGGGCAACCCACCCTGCCAGTCACCACCCAACTGCGGAAGCTTACTCGGGGTCGGCAAACCACTGGGATGGCTGGGAGTCGAGTGTAGGGGAAGCATGGCCGAAGGGCTCTGAGCACTCAACCCATCTCGCTCACCAGTCACCCTGCCCAGTAAACACGTTATCAAGTTATCCCTGGTCATGCTGCTAGTACCCGCATGACCGATAGCTGTGGCCAGGCATTGAAGACCGTACCGATCCATACCCTCCAACCGCTCGGCAGTAACAGGCCATTGCAAAAATATCCTAGCATCCTCCTCACAGTTCACCTGATTAACCATTTCATCATACTGCTGTTCCTTAGTTTCGACATTACGTACTGTGTCTCCATTCTCCTCTGATCCGGTATAAGACATGATGCTCACAAAAATTTCCCACCTCAATATTCAGAAAAGAAACACCCCAAACTCTTATACCTCAATATACACACAAAAATTCTCGGAAATACTCAAGGGCTATACTATGTTGCAAAAAAAAAATTATTCTTGCTGATCCCCGCAAAATATTCCCCAAAACAACAAATGTTCCTCGCTAATAAATGTAGGTTCACCAAATCCTAGGTAAGGTCGCCATTTGTTACGACTGAGGTTTAAATATATCAGGGATCTTATTTATTGGACTAGTAATGGCATAAATGCTACAACGGAAAGCGCTAGATCCAATCTCTGATGTATATTCCCAGTGAACAAAGAACACAAATACTCTACAGAGTTCTATATGCAATAATAGGTTATCAAACTCTCAATAAATGTGCGTCTACTCTAGGCTTAATGTTATGTGAAAACAGCCTATTACTACCTATAACCGAAGGTGCTTGGTTATGGCATGCAAAGTAAGGTGGTAAGGGAAGTTACAGCTTACGTTACTTTAATCAATAAATGTCAGGCACTCCTGCATGAAAGAAAGTGCACTAAAGTCCTTCAACACCAACAAGGAATCTTCTTTAAACGTTAGATGTTATCAAGATGCTCGAATCGGAAATGGAACCCAAAAAGGTAGGCAGCGGAACAATGCTCGTGCAGGCTATGCACACAAAAAGGCAGGATATATAATGCAGTCGGAGCCAAGAATATCCTAAACGCTACAACAATAATAATAATCGCCACGACAATGCAGTATTCCTATCAACAAAAAGAGCCTAAGTCGTTTGTGTCTCAATACATCAAACTAGGCTGCGAAATGCTTGTGTATTCATAAACGGGTATGCATAATAAGAGTAATTGGTTTAATATACTTAATGTCTACTATGACTGATAAAGTCTAGCTAGAGTCAATGATACGAGATACTGGTGCGCATGGCATGCCGCACAGCCTAGTGCAAATCTCAAGTCTGTGCGTCAAGTATTACGTTATAATGAAGGGTAGCTCTCTTGAGAAACCTTAATACCGAAGTATTAAGCGTTCTCCTGGCATACCTCAAAGACAAACAACCGAGCTTAGAACAGTGCAGAATGGTATAGGCAAAAAGCCCTCATTCGTGCATGCTCTACTCTCAATGGCACACAGACTAGAATTTACCCAATCAACTCCAGTTCTCAGGTATGTCGTGCAGCTTTTAACTAAAGCCAGCACTCATCGGAAACAATACCTTATAGTATCAGACTCCTAGTCTAGCATTATCTAATCTAGCAGAACACTAATAATTTTAGGAAGCGGTACTGAACAATATGAATGCCAACCAATGCTTCGTGATCAACTTATCTTAACAACTAACATACATGGGTTATATAAGACCTTAATGCACAATACAACTGGCCAGCATAAAGCTGATTATGCAGTTAACCAGAGGGGGTATAATATTAATAAAAGGTGGTGAAAGATATGGAAAATGAGAGAGATAGGCAGAGGAAAAGGTTCTCAGGTGCAGAGAGGGGGACAGATATCAAAGGGATAAGAGGGATGCGTTCTAGAAACCAGATCTGAGGGAGAGAGTGGCAAGAGAGTTGTATATATACTAGCACTAGCTCGCACCGCGGAAGCAAAGCAGTAACAAGTCCTTCAGCCAATCCCAAAGAGGCCAACCAACCATGACGTCACCAAGCATGGTAAAAAACTCCTCCAACCAATCCCCAAGAGGCCAGCCAGCCGTGACGTCATCGAGCATGGCAAAAAACACTGCGCGCCTCCTCTCACTCTGTTCTACTCTCTCTCTCTCTCTCTCTCAAATCCTATCATTACTACTTAATGATAAAACATATACTTTGCAATTAAATATATAAAGCCTTGACATGGGCGAAAACAAAGAGGCTTTCTGGACTGCCCATGACACAAGCTTTCATATGAAATAAAGCACACAATAATACATCAACTGTAGCCACATCAACTGCCCTGGCGATCCTAGCGAGTCACTGTAGGACAAGCCATGCGGTTCTAACGGAGTGGTTTACGTCACAATATATATTGTCAGAATCACTGGACTATTCTCATAGTATTGTTATTAAAGCTAATGACTAATTATATTGCACTGATATCATGTAGATGTTAAACTTCCAATCTGAGATGTATTCCTTAGTCATACTCTATATATTTAACCCTTCTTTGGCGGCGCCCGGCTATAGTCGAGTGAAATAAATGTGGCCTATGTGGCGGGGCCCGGCTATAGTCGCATGCAATTTTGAGCATGTAATGTGCTCTGAGAGAGAGCGGAGCGGTGGGAGGAGCGTAAGTTACCTCATGACAGCTCGCCACGGTGGCCGTGGAGCTACTGAGATGTACTCCGCCCTACTCCACCCTCCCTCAATCGTTTCACACGTAATAATGTAAGGAAATGACCGTATTTTACCGATTTTGCCCTTCGGTTGCACGATCGTTGCAAGACAACCAGTGATCGTAGAAGGATGGTTCTGGTGTCATTGGAAAGCTCATTTAACGCCCTTTCAGGGATACGTACTTGTATTACGCTCTGGCTCTTGTTTGTGCATGAAAACGAGCACGGAATCAAGCTCGTTTACGGTAAAACCCCCAGCTGGGCGGCACAGTCAAATATACTCCACCACCCGCTCTTTGAGTGTTAAGTTGATCTTATATTGAGTTCTGATGTATATCAGTATGTGCTAAGAGAGATTCATTATCGTGTCTAGAGATAGCTTGTGTACAAATTGACCATATGATCAAGTTATTGTAGATTATATGGTGGTTGTCTTACTAAGGAATGTCTCCAGCTGATTGCAGGTTGCCAGTTTGTCGCTTGAGTTTCATCTGGCAAGATTAAATTTGAATGTAATTTTTTGCTCTGTATGAATTAATAGGATTTGGTACAAAACTTATGACCATTTATATGGATGAAATAGGTTACCATATTGTTAATCCTGAGTTAATTTTTATCCGAGATAATTTCTAAGTTTTGTAAATAATGGAAGTTGTTAAGATTCTGGTTGCCTGAGTTGCCAGACACCGCTTGGGCATATATAAGCCAGGTTAAGGGAAATTTCAGGCAGTAGCTGTCGGTCCTCATACGGAGAGTATGTTGGTCTCTCTCTCTCTGCCCTGGTTTTACATACTAAGATGTTGGGACACCTCTACTGATTGTTTTACCGTGGTGTTGTGATATATTTATAATTCTGCATGTCGGAATGGATACACAGAGATAAGACAGGTATATAATTGAGGGGTCAGTATGGAAATATATGATATATGATATATTTAGCTTCTGCTATGTCATTCAATCAGCCTTGAGTTTTATTATGTTGATGAGATATATCATATGTTTCATAGCATATATATTCATTGTTTCTTATGACTTTTGTATGTTATGTCATTAAGCAAGTGTGGTCAAATATTAGTATCATTATTGATACTATTATAAATGTGTGATGATTTAAGTTTGCGTATATTTAGCATGGTACACATAAAATGTACTGAGGACTTGTGGGCACAAAATTAATATGAACTATTTATTATACTTTGGTAAGCTATAGAGGAAAGGAATCCCTATGGTGTGAGAGTACATTGCCCATGAGTTTTGATTGTGTGCTACAAACATTTCAACATTATGTGTGATATGTATTATTTGAAAGGAATATTCCATTAAATTCATGAAACACTTAAAATATTGCAGTACTATAAATGTCTAATTTGATCTTATAACTCCTTCAGAGATTAATGTATTTAGACATACAAATCTGAATCCTGCAAGAATCCTAAATTAATACGATTTATTCTATAACTTTGAACTTGTGATTGATATAGTCCCAGTAGTATATAGTCCCAGTAGTATATAGTCCCAGTAGTATATAGTCCCAGTAGTATATACAGTCCCAGTAGTATATAGTCCCAGTAGTATAGTGTATAGTCCCAGTAGTATAGTCCCAGTAGTATATATAGTCCCAGTAGTATATAGTCCCAGTAGTATATAGTCCCAGTAGTATATAGTCCCAGTAGTATATAGTCCCAGTAGTATATAGTCCCAGTAGTATATAGTCCCAGTAGTATATAGTCCCAGTAGTATATAGTCCCAGTAGTATATAGTCCCTATATTATTTAGTCCCAGTATAATATAGTCCCAGTAGTATATAGTCGTAGTATATATAGTCCCAGTAGTATATAGTCCCAGTAGTATATAGTCCGTAGTATATAGTCCCAGTAGTATATAGTCCCAGTAGTATATAGTCCCAGTAGTATATAGTCCCAGTAGTATATAGTCTGTAACAAATATTTAAGTAATAACATTTATTATGAGGGTTTTACCGTCCGACACTTGTGCTTTTACCACTCTACAGCAGATAGCGAGTTGCAAGTATTATCTTGGGTTAACGTTACCTACTTGGCCGTGACAATATATATATATATATATATATATATATATATATATATATATAGGTTACTATGAATACAATTGCATGCCTTTATCAATCCCAATGGTTGTATTTGCAAAGAATTAAAACATTTGAGGTTACACATTTTTGTGAGTGTACCCCCACAACAATAGTGTACTGTATATCAACGTTGTAAGAACGCTAAAAGCAGTAACAAGAAATAGGGTGGTCAGTATGGAAGTGAAGAAGTCCTTGGATGACAGTGTGGTAATCCCGACACTGACTTACGGAAGCGAAGCATTGACGTTGGTTGAGAGACTCGGACCAAGAGTGAGAGCAGTGGAAATGAGTTACTTAAGGAGTGCGTGCGGAGTTACATGGAGGGATTGACAGACTAATGAGGAAGTAAGAAGGAGGTGTGGTGTGGAGGTAGATGTGCTGGAAAGTGTGAAAAGGAACAACTTGAGATGGTTCGGCCATATGGAACGTATGGAAAGCGAGAGAATGACTAAGTGGGTGTACGAGAGCGAGGTGGAGGGACAGAGGGGGAGAGGTAGACCGAATATGAGGTGGAAGGATGGAGTGAGGAAGTACATGAACGAAGGCGGTGCTGGTGGGGGGGAGGGGCATCGACTGACTGGGGACAGAGGTGCATGGGGGCGGTTCGTTCGTGGCCACCCCTTCGGGGATCACGGCGTCAGGCAATAGATAGATAGATAGATATCAACGTTGCCTTGGTAAACGTTATAAGAAAAACTAAACATTAATCTTTGTAAAATTTTGGTGGTATGAAGTTGTAGTTTGAATATCAACCCTCAGCTTCATAGCCAATTGGGGTTCTGCTTTTGCTTTTCGTATTTTGAGTAGAGAATAATATATCACCTACTTCAATTTTCCACTGTAATCAACTGCTCTGTGGATCATTGCAACTCATTACATTGCTAAAAGAACATCCAAACTTGTCTGTTTTAGGAACTACACTAATCCTATTTAACATTACCCTGAACTTGTGACTTGTTTATGTGGGTTTTAGAGAATTGCCTGAGAGAGGAAAGAGTGAGGTTCAATAAAAGTGGGTCTGGCCGCTCTAGGGGACTGAGAAAAGGGTTATATTGAGACGACGAGTATGCAGCCATGATTGGACAGTGAGTATAGTCGCCGTCAAAGGCTTACCTAATTCAACCATAGAATTCTGAATCATATATTTTCGTTACGAAAGACCTGATTATTTCACGTTCGATTAATTTTCATAATACTGTTGCATAGCCGTCAATTGTATTCTACCCTGTTACCAATCTATTAAGCCTACGAAATATAAATATCCTTTACTATTATCAATAATTCCTCATTCTCATTCAACAGTGTTAATATACCGTCAACATTCAAATAAAACAAAGCTTTACATCAAAGCTCACAATACCTCGCCAATACTACTTAACCCCTTCTGTACCGGTGATGTACTTTTCATTCTCTTCTGGCAACTATTAGACGATTTTGTACAACTTATGAAGCACGTCTACTCAATCAAAGGCTACAGACTATCTCAATTAATCCTTTTAGCTACCATATATCCTTCCTAAGCTTCATACAATCGTCTAAATGTAGCTATAATAAAATACAAATTACGTCGCCGGTACAGAAGGGGTTAAGGTGAGGCTGATGGACTGTTGAAGGTTAAGGGGAGATAAGTCGTTTTTCCGGTCCCCTTTCCCCCTCGTGTTAAGCCCTATTTGTTTTGAGATTATAAGACGTTTGGCCCATTAGTTTGACGATTTTAACACCTTTCGCCCCATTTCGTTGTAAATTTTAAGACCTTTCGTGCCATTTAGGTGTCCATTATTTCCTGGCGAGCGATAGCGAGCCTGTCATTGTTAGAGGAACCGGCCTTCGGCCGCGACATTTTTCTACCGAAATATGTACACATTTATCTTGAAGAGAGGTCTAGGGTGTGTTTTTCTAAGCTTGATGGAGGTCTAGCGAGAAAACTAACAAATAAAGGAATAAATTAATTATTAGACCAACAAAACAAAATGCCGTCACCCCTTAACTTTCCTGTATTATTTTGTCAATTTACACAAACATTGAGTATATCAGTGTATATAATACATTGAGTATATCAGTGTATATAATACATTGAGTATATCAGTGTATATAATACATTGAGTATATCAGTGTATATAATACATTGAGTATATCAGTGTATATAATACATTGAGTATATCAGTGTATATAATACATATCAGAGAAGGTTATATACCGACCCTCAAGGGTGCTGAGGCAGAGGTTGAGATATATTAACAGTCTCGAAGGACCAGCCACAGCAAGAGACGTTCAACGATATATTTACTTGCAAGGATATATATATATATATATATATATATATATATATATATATATATATGTAGTAAAACTCGCTAGGAAAATTGAAACAATGGAACACCAAGCTTTCGTCTATTCTCTCAAGACATCTTCAGGGTAATACAAGAAAACAGGGGGAGAGTGAGGCTTAAATACCCGTCCTAAATCATCTGTGAGTTGCTAACTAGCATATAAATACAAAAAGTGTTGCCAGCCTACTGCCTGTTGCCATATTTTTAGGAACATACCTAATTTATATACAAAATATATATGTACATATATACATTGAAATGTGCCTAACAATACAATCTAATCATATATACAATTTGATACACATCAATGAACTTACAGATCCCTTTCAAACTGTTATCGTAACTTATGTAAATATGAAGACATACATATACCTGTAGAAATACATATAATTACATATACATACACATATACAATTATACATGCATACTGTATACACACATGCATTACATGCATGCACATAAAAATGACATATATAAGAAAAATAGAAAGAGAAACAAAAGATTATGGGAGTCTGCAGAAAGCCGAAAGGTCACACTGGGCAGATCCTACCCATATCCAACCGACCTCGAAAATGCAAATATTGCGTAAACAAATAAATTTAAGATTTGATTGGATTCGGCATAGCTTCAAAAATGACGGGCGGAATTAGAGTGCTAGGGTGTACAAGGGAGGGGCGTAGGAAGATAGATAAAATTCAGGGACACTAACACAAACGTTCATGCTCAATTACAGCCAGGACAGGGAGATGCAATATGTAACCCTTGTACTAGTATGGCGTCTTTTTAATGTGTTTTTCTATGTGAACAAAAGGCAATTTGCTTGTAACGAATGTCTCCCCTAAAGCCAAAAGAGTGACAGAGCCAAAATGAAGGGACGTTGGGGTTAAAATACCTGTACACACAAAGTTTAAAGCAGTTTAAGTCATAGGATGAAGGAAAGATTGATTGAAGGTGAGAGTTCCAGAATTCACCTTTTTAGTAAAAGACAGACTGGGAAACTTTGCTAATTCTTGGATTGGAGAGCTGGACACAATGGACAGAATAGGAGTGAGACTGTGTTGAAAGGCGGGTGCCTCTCACTCAGCACAAGGAAGGGGGTATGTACTGAGAGAGTTCTGAAGAACACTGATTGCTGTAATAGCGATAGAAGAGTGAACAAGATGCAACATTGCAGCGTGTAGAAAGAGATTGTAGGGAGCTAGTAAGAGGAAGTGAGTTTTTGAGGCACATATGCTTTTGAATCTACTTGTTTTAGAACCACGGTATGGTTGGAACCTTCCTACATATGCGTGCAATACTCGATACATGGGCGCACTGTACCCCGATATAGAGCAAGAAGCTGTGTGGGGTGAAGCACCCACGGAGCCTATTGAGCACATCTAACTTGTGGGTGGAAATATGATCCTATCAAGAAAGGTTGGATAAAATTTGTTTTTATTCTTGTTCACATTACACAACTTTCTGTATCTTAGGAACGACCTTTAGCAATCATTGGGGTAATATCAATCTGATTTATTCCTTTAAATCTCATAGTTCCTTCTGAAGCGTAATAAGTTCGTGTATTGATACCCTGAAAAAAAAAATACAAAACCAAAATACGGTCTCAGCATACTGGAAATATTACAAACTATTGATTGGGCCATTATGACCGAGTCTTGATTGATAATTATCAGCCTCAAATTATTATGTTGGTTTATTTGCTTAACTTGTATATATGGTTAAGGGTAAATAACATTAATAACATTATTGTTGTTATTTTATCATTATTATTATTATTATTATTATTATTATTATTATTTAATATAGTCAAACTACAGTAATAATCAAAAGTTCGCCGGGTACCTTGATGATACTGTATGTGAATTCGAGAGAGAGAGAGAGAGAGAGAGAGAGAGAGAGAGAGAGAGAGAGAGAGAGAGAGAGAGAGAGAGAGAGAGAGAGAGAGAGAGAGAGAGAGAGAGAGAGGGGGGGAACTCGTCATTCCTACAACGTGAAAATAGTACAAGGGCTGGTTATTAAGGGGAGAATATCACTTAAGTGTTTTTATCTTCAGGACCCCCCTTTCCCTCATGATTAGCCCCCTGAATTCCGAAATTGTAAGATGTTCGCCCCATTAGTAGAGCGATTTTACGACCTTTCCATTTCTGTCAATTTGAAAACCTTTCGTGCCAATTAGGTGTCGGTTTATGCCTGGTGAGCGATAGTGAACCTGTAATGTAGGAGGGCCCGGCCTTTGGTCGGGAAATTTTTCAATTGAAAAATGCTCACAATTATCTTATTCATATTTTGTTATATTTGTGTGTTTATTTTGTATTGTATGTTTTGTTGTTTCTACTTTATAGCTTGATGGAGGTCTGGGGAGCAAACTAAAATCCTCCCCTCAAAACCAACGACGACTGCAAAGGAAACAGTTATAGTAATTTAGATATTACACAGTAAATAAGCAAGGTTATCGGGGTTGTTGTTGTTGTTGTTCCCCAAGCTGCCTGGCCAAACAGCCCCAAGGCCCCGAGCAAGGCCAAGGCCATAACCGAGCACCCCCACAGAACCCCCCCCCCCCCCCCACCCGCCGACCACAATAAAGCCTGGGCGACCGAAGCCACTCCATGGCGGGGAGCCGAGGAGGGTGCGGAAACCCCCGGGAAACCAAAGCCCCATCCAGTTATATATTATGATTGTACACACGGCTTCATCGGTACCTGGCACACTGATACCTGATTATGTTAATCCCTTCTGTATCGCCGACGTCGTTTGTATTATATTCTGGCTATATTAAGACAATGTTGTGCACCTTATGAAGCATCTGTGGTAGTAAAGTGGGTTAAGTGGGATAGTTCGAAGCTTGATAATTGCTGGAGGCCCTTTTTAAACCGAATGAAAGCGTCTAATTGTAGCCAGAATAAAGTAAAAATTACGACACCGGTACTGAAAGGGTTAAGACGGTAAACATTTAACCCCTTCTGTACCGACGACGGTTTTTATATTTTTGTTCAGCTACATTTAGACAATTGTATGAAGCTTGGGAAGGATATATGGTGGCAACAAGGATTAATTGAGATAGTCTGTAGCCTTTTAATTGGTAGACGCCTTCCTAAGATGATCAAGATAATTTAATAGTTGCTAGAATATAATGAAAAATACATCGCCGGTACAGAAAGGGTTAATTATCGAAATCCTTGACCATGGCATGCGGCTAAAGGGAATATTCCGAAATATTCCGTGGTCGTGTCAGTATCGTTCAATAAAGTACTGCCACTTCTCACTGTAGGTGACTGTACGATAAGGGACATCACCCGTGGCCTTAAGGGGAGACTGGCTGTTTGCTTGGTCTATTAATTAATGTATTCATATATTGCTTTAGTTTCCTCCCTAGACCTCCATCAAGCTTAGAAAAACATTCCCTAGACCCCCCTTCAAGATAAATTTGTAAATTTTTCGGTAGAAAACTGTCCCAGCCGAAGGCCGGTTCCTCTTAAAAATTGCAGGCTCGCTTTCGCTAGCCAGGAAATAATCGACACCTAAATGGCACGAAAGGTCTTTCAATTGACACCGAAATGGGGCGAAATCGCCAAACTAATGGGCCGAACGTCTTATAATCTCAAAACTAGTGGGACTAAACATTAGGGAGAAGGGGGTCCAGAAAAACGGTCTGCCTCCCCTTAATGGGAAATTTGCATTTATTTGTTCATATATTTATTTATTTATTATTATTAGTTTTGTAGTTTCCCCTCAAGACCTCCATCACGCTTAATAAAATACTCCCAGGACCCCTCTTCTAAATCATTGTGTACATGCTTCGCTTTGTCGGTTCCTCTTAAATTACAGACTCGCTACTGCTCGCCAGGAAAAAATCGACACCTAAATAGCACACACCAAGCTAATGGGATGAACTCCTAAAATGTCAAAACTAATGGGGCTAAACATGATGAAACAGGGGGTCCAGAAAAAACAAACGTCTCCCTTAAGTTATCTAAGCTGTCCCAATCATAATACAAATTATCGTTGATTACCTAGTATATGGTTTTGTGTTGGTTCATGTTAACCCCTTCAGCACCATGACGTCTCTTTACCTTTGATTCTGGCTAAAATAAGACGATTTTTATGCAGTTCAGGAAAGATTTATGTTATTTATTCTGAGTTTATTGCGATCGTATTTATCCCTTAGAGTCCTAGAGGTATATCATAAGCTGAAGAAAATCGTCTACTGGTAACGAGAATATGATTAAAATTACGTAATGGTGGTGAAGGGGTTAAGTATCAAGGATTCAAGAAGGGCCACAACTTATGTCCCTGAGTGTACTCCACAGGTTAAGGGGAGACTGACCGTTTGTTTGGTCTATTAATTCATGTATTCATATATTTATCTAGTTTCTTTCCTAGACCTCCATCAAGCTTAGAAAAACACCCCCTCAAGATAAATTTGTACATTGTTGGTAGACAAATTTCCCGGCCGAAGGCCGGTTCCTCTTAAAATTACAAGCTCGCTATCGCTCGCCAGGAAATAATCGACACCTAAATGGCACGAAAGGTCTTAAAATTAACAACGAAATGGGGCGAAAAGTGTTAAAGCCAAACTAGTGGGCGAACGTCTTATAATCTCAAAACTAGTGGAGCTAAACATTAGGGAGAAGGGGTTCCAGAAAAACGGTCTGCCTCCCCTTAATCATTACTCACGGTTTCATGCGTATCGAGATGTTGCGTTATGAACATCTGACCGCAACTATACTTCCAGTTAAGCCGCTGTCACACGAGCGCTTTTTCCGTCAATATTCCATGAGCAAGTTTTTTCTCGTAATATTTCGGGACACTTTCGTACTGGTGTCGATAACTAGACAGAAGGTAGATTATGTCGGGCGACTTAATTCTGATAAAGTGTAATTGATTATACTGTACTTCCAGACCATAATTGCTCGTAAAAAATGCTTGAAAAAGGGCTCGTGTGACTCCGGCTTAACTTCAGTGGAACCTCGGGACTTCAAGTACACTCCCAGGAAGGCTTGGAAGCACTTGTGACTTCTCTCATTCTTTCAAGAACCTTCTAACATATTGTACACCCTTCTTGGAAGCTCTGGACCACTCGTGAAGTCTTATAAACTCTTGGAAACACTTGTGGACTCTTAAGGGGGTAGTGCTTGTTTTGTTGGTCTATATAATTATCCTTTAATGTATTTTTGAGATTCCTCGCTAGACCTCCATCAAGCTTTAAAAAACACCCCCTAGACAAGATATATTTGTAAATTTTTCGGTAAAAAATTGTCCCGGCTGAAGGCCGGTACTTTCTAAATATGGAAGGCTCGCTATCGCTTGCCTGGAAAAGATTGACACCTAAATGGCACGAATGGTCTTAATATTGGTAATGAAATGGGGCAAAAGGTCTCAAAATCGCCAAACTAACGGAAAGAACGTCATATAATATCAAAACTAATATGCGAAACATGAAGGAGAAGCGGGTCCACAAAAAGCGACTACCCCAACCTTAAACGCCGTCAAGAGCTATCAGGAGCCATTAATATATCTCAGTGAAATTAAGATCTCAAGAACACTCCTAACTCTTAGAAATAGCTAAGGAGACTCGACAGGAGAGCTTTAAGAACATCAAGAGACACACAGAAGCAATTAGAGGCACACATCAAACCAAAACATTTATCATCCATTATGTTATTTCATTAATCGATTTTAGGAGTATGGTTGGTTGTTGGAAGGAACATAATAATTATTATGCACTTTTAAATTAATTATAATCATACCGTTGCGAATGTTATAGTACTTTAATAAATTAATAGTTTTTAGTCAAGAAATCTATATGTCGTTGATAAATCAGTTTTGTGACCAGCATAATGAGTGTTTGATTTACACTGTGGATTTTCAGTAACCTATTGGTTACTGAAATTGTGTGAACTTTTAATTATCATCACTATGTGAATACATGAATTACAATGAATATGTGGATATAAATGGATATACTTCACATAATAGTACGAATGTAGTATGCTATGTACAGTTGCCCACATAAGTTATGTTACTCGTCATGAACCTTATGTAGGAAAGTAAAATAGTATGAATGAAATGCGAGTGTGGTTTCTCTTAATAAATTATCAGTCGACTAGTTAGGTGAGTTAACCAATGTATAAGTAAATACACTCTAAATTCAATCACACGCATTATATTTCCATGTATAAGATCATTGAAGAGGAACATATGTGGGCAACTGTACAGAACATTACTTCTATAAACACTTTATTGACAACGTTTCGCAGATAGCTTTGCCGAAACGTTGTCAATAAAGTGTTCCTCCTCATATGGTGTTTATATAAATTATTTCAATTTGTCTAAGTTACTTCAACGTTACTTCTATACTTCTGCCTCTGTTTCTACTTGCAATTCTGTAAAACGTAAACAGATTCAATATTTTTATATGAACGACTGTTTATTCTGTCTTGGAGAAACGAAGGAATCCTGAGCAACACTTAGATGTTATAGAATATTCCAGAGTTCCAGCAATGGCACTCTACGAAAGCTTCGGGGGAAACGCATTAACCCTCTCAATAACAAAGCGTTTTAAGAAATGTGTTCGTGATAACACAAGACTTAGGAAGAACCACTAGCAAACAAAGAGGTAATATATAGCACAGTGTTCTCGTTAGCTCTTACAGATCCTTTCAAATCTCGATAAAATTGTTTTATAATACCCAGGATGAAACTTTAAAACTCAGTCATATTAAACTGAAAGGCTTAAGTTATTAATTTAAAGTATACTAAATATATTTTCTGGAAACTTGGAATATCCTGAGAATTATACTAGAAATTTGACACGATTAAAACCAATCAGTGATTCATAGCTTGAAGTGTATATTCTGTGTAGTGTGATTTTCTGTAGTTTTGCAACTTTCTAAAGTTAAGCTATTTACTATGTTTTACTGTTGTATTCGTTTACATTCCCCTATCTCTTCAGCACTGTTTTATATTCAAGAAAAACATGTTTTTAAGCGTCTCAGTTTCTTCCGATGGCGTCTGACTATCACTGTTCAATGTAAGTGAGCTTAGAAATGACCTCATAGCGAGAGCTACGGATGGTGTGAAATAGCTCATCTCTCGTATAATCACCACTATTTTGTATGCTGTGTAACATCAGGCGAGTTTACCTAGATTTAGAAATATCTAATTAAACAATAAGTAATGGCTACAAAACTGTCGAAAAGGCGTTTCACTCTCACAAAGTGAAGCATTTGTTTTTCAACAGAGTAGTTAACGTATGGAACAAAATGCCTAGACATTTTGTAGAGCGCCATACAGTCCAGGTATATAAATATCACATAGATAATTATATTGCAATGAAACCCTGACTGACTGTGTTTGTGCCCAAGTCATGTGATCCTATCAATATTGTTCATAGTACTATAATTATGTTTTCTGGTAAATTGTTATGTTATCTTTCGTAGGTGATCTATACAGTATATATCGATGCCCTTATCGCTTTGGTGTGGCAGGTAGAGGTGAGATGACAGGCAAGCGGGCAAGTAGCAAGAGGACAGGACACGTGGGGAAGACAGGAGGGGTTCATTGGGAGGTTGGGGGAGGAGCGTGGAGCAGGGCTTAGGGTGGCTGGTGGATGGACTGCTGGCTGGCCTCTGTCTTTAAGGAAAACTGCTTTTAATGGGTGGCTTGTGTAGTTTTCTGTGGTACCACGGATGCAAGTTGTCTTGGGGTCGCTGATGTCGAAGAATCAGGCATAACAGTATTCGTATTAATATTAATAATTTCATAATTTAATTCTATTAGTCCAAAAGATTTTATAACTTTTCGCCTACTCAATGCGGCCAATATAAGACAGTACATAATTCCCCTCATTAATATGCACAATGAAGCAACTTGGTTGAGCCCGAGAACTTTCAGTCTTCTACTGTAGTTCTCACTTCTCAGCTTGTTTTTCCTCGGTCCAATTACTCTTCTTTCCTATTTTACTCCAGCCATCTGGTCTGGGGGTCATTCAAGTGTCAATGTTTTCAAGGAGAGTGGCAACGAGCCTGCATCTTACGAGAGACAGGCCTTCAGCTGGGACAATTTTCTACCGAAAATGTAAATTTATAGCTTGAAGGGGATCTGGGGTATTGTTCACTCGATCTCAATTATGTCTCTGCCACCGACATATCCTATTCCTAATCTAAATAGCCCCTCCTAATAATACCTATAATAGAATTATAGAATGTGTGATGGTTTACTATTTTCGGTATACTGAGAGGGTAATTTACAATATACTGAAAAGGTTCTTTACTGTATACTGAAAGGGTTATTTACGGTATACTGAAAGGGTTATTTACGGTATAATGAAAGGGTTATTTACGGTATAATGAAAGGGTTATTTACGGTATAATGAAACGGTTATTTGCGGTATTATGAAAGGGTTATTTACCATATAATGAAAGGGTTATTTACGGTATAATGAAAGGGTTATTTACCGTATAATTAAAGGGTTATTTACGGTATAATGAAAGGGTTATTTACGGTATAATGAAAGGGTTATTTGCGGTATAATGAAAGGGTTATTTACGATATAATGAAAGGGTTATTTACGGTATAATGAAAGAGTTATTTACGGTATAATGAAAGGGATATTTACGGTATAATGAAAGAGTTATTTACGGTATAATGAAAGGGTTATTTACAGTATAATGAAAGGGATATTTACGGTATAATGAAAGAGTTATTTACGGAATAATGAAAGGGTTATTTACTGTATATTGAAAGGGTTATTTACGGTATACTAAAAGCTTTATTTACGGTATACTGAAAGGGCAAATTACGGTACACCGGAAGGGTAATTTCCGATATACTGAAAGGGTTATTAACGCTATACTGAAAAGGCTATATCCTATAAACAACTACTATATTAAATGGGTCAGCTATATGTTACGTTTCTTTCATAACTAACTATCTCGTGGAAAATATTAAGTACAAAATCACCATCTTTCGGCCGGTTGACCCTATCTGATGCAGCACGGGTCTTTATGGAATCTCCCTGTTTTACCCCATAAATTTAAAGTTTTAAAGACGTTTTATTTAACCCATGTGGTGATTAGAGGACGCTTCACCCCATTCAGAATACGAGTTTTCTGGCCGAGCGATAGCGAGCCTGCAATTTAGGAGAAGCCGACTTTCAACTGTAGATATTTTTTTATCGAAAATATCTACATTTAGCTTGATGGGGGTCTAGGTGGAGATTTGAGTTTGAATAGGGTCTGGGAAGTGGTTCATAGACTAGGGGACAAGCTAAAAATGTATTGTTCGAAAATGTAAAAAACAATCAAATCCCTTAATACAAAATTAATGTATTAAAAATAACAATAACTCCTTACGCGTCGTCGCATCAAATAGTGTTAAGATTAAGAGAGTATAGTGTAAGAACAAAACTAAAATAAATAAATAAAAAGTAATTAAATGATTACAAAACAATAAAAATATATAAATACATAAATAAAGTCACCACCCCCATCAAACCGTGGATCTTGTATCCCATAATTTTGCAGCCAAATTATTCCATGCATATTAATATAACAAACTAATATTTCCACTATATATTACCAAGTTGAGTTTTGAGTTTGGTATCCCGTAACAGTGCATATTTAACACTATCTGGCCCGACGCTTTGTGGGGTATTATGATTATTTGCCTAATTATTATTGAGGATTACATTTACATAAATAAGTAGTAGGTTACCCTAAAGTAGACTAAGTTATGCTAGGTTAAGTGTTGTTAAGGGGAGATGGGCCGTTTATTTGCCTTTTTAATGATCTTTTTATGATTTTATTATTTCCTCCCTAGACCTTCATCAAATTTAAAAAAACATCCATTAGATCCCCCTTCTAGATTAATTTGTACATTTTTCGGTAGAATAATGTCCCAGCCGAAGGCCGATTCTTCCTACATTACAGGCTCACTATCGTTCGCCAGGAAAAATATCGACACCTAAATAGCACGAAAGGTCTAAATATTGACGATGAAATGGGGCGAAAGGTCTTAAAATCGACTAACTAATAGGGCAAACATCTTAACATCTGAAAACTAATGGGGCTAAACATGAGGGAGAAAGTGGTCCAAAAAACCGGCCCGTCTCCCCTTAAGTTCTATGCATGGTTAGGGTAGGATAAGTTAACCTAAGTTAGGTTAGGTTTAGTTAGGCTAGGTTTGGTTTGAGCAAATTAAGATAGGTTTGGGTAAGCTAAGCAATTGTTGGCTATGCTAGCTTAGTTTAGGATGAGTAAAGTCATCATAGGTTAGGATAGGTTAAGCTAGATTAGGTTAGGACAAGTAAAGCTAGGTTTGTTTAAGATAATCTAAGCTAGATTAGGTTAAAATATGTTCCGCTAAGTTAGGTTTGGATAAGCTAGGTCAAGTTAGGTATCACACGAGTGCTTTTTTAGTCAACATTCGTTAATCAACATCTGTCTGGTAAAATTTCTGGAGTATTTTGCACTGGTATCAGAAACTAGGCTGATGATAGATGCATTGAGGTGACAGAAATACTTTAAATGTTGACCTCAAACATTGCCAGACCAATGTTCAGGATAAATGTTGAGGGAAAAAAAGCGCTTGTGTGATACTGGCTTTACTTTACCGAGGATAAGTTAGGATGAGTTAAGTTAGGTTAGCTTAGGATAAGGTTAAGCTAGGTCAGGTTAGGATAAGTTAAATTAGGATTGCTTAATCAAGCTATGTTAAGCTAAGTTAAAGGGGCTTAAGAGGAGGTGGGTCGGCTTTCTAGATCCCCTTCTCCCTTATGTTTAGCCCTATTATGTTTGAGATTTTAAGATGGTTGCCCCATTATTTTGTCGATTTTAAGACCTTTCGCCCCTTTTAGTTGTCAATAGTTTGTGTCTTGGCGAGGCAGACCGAGCATAACATTGTAGAGTAACCGGCCTACGGCTGGGAAATGTTTCTACCGAACAATGTACAAATTAATCTCGAAGGGGGATGTAATGGATGTTTTTAAAGTGTTATAGAGGTCTAGGAAGGAAACTAAAAAATATATGAATATATAAATATAAAGACTCGCCAAAATAACCACTGACACGTAGACGTAGTTTTTGACATATACCTGAACTTCCCTATCTCGGTTACACGAATATACCTCGTGAACATAACATGGAAGGGAGGGGAGGGGGGGGGGGGGCAGTAATAAGGGGGTACAAGGGAGGGGGGAGGGGTCGTAGGGTAAATAATCCCATTTGGTAACTAACGCAGCGGCTCACTCGGCTGGCAAATTTATTCAGTGATTAAGAAAAGCTCATTATGGGGAGAGACACGACGGAGACTGACACGGAGAGGTGGTCCTTTCGTCGTTTTACCCTTTTAAGTACCGGTGCCGTCCTTTTGACTTTATTCTGGCTACTTTTAGGGGATTTTATCTAGTTTAAAAGGGGTCTCTAGCAATTAACAGGCGTCAAACTATCTCACTTAATCCTTTTTAATGTCAAAGATCATTCTTAAACTGCACATGGTCTGAATATAGGTAAATATAATTGAACAGGCTTCGCCGGTACACAAGGGGTTAAACATGTTTACCCTCTACTCTTCTCGCTCACATATCTTTCTGGCCACAGTATATTTGACCATAAATGTTTTCGGCCGCAGTTTATTCGACCAACAAACCAAAATGTGGTCGCAGTTTTGTTTACCATAATATTCTTCCCGGCTACAGTTTATTCGACCTCATAACTTTTCGGCCACAGTATTTTCAACCGCACATCTTTTCGGCCACGTTATATTCGACCACAAATCTTCTCGATCACAAATATTTTTGGCCTCATCATATTAGACCACATTTCGTTCCGGTCAAAATATAATCGGTACCATATGTTGTTGTCGGTCACAGTACAATTGGCCAAATTCAAGAGGAGAGTCACCCACACAATAATAATGTACTGTTAATTTTAACCTTACTTAAATGTACCTGATCTGACCTAATTAATCAAAATGTAATCTACCCTAATGTTTTAACCATAAAATGTTTTTATGGTTTTAGGTTTGGAGTGATTTAAATATCGAGGAGGAGTAAAAAGCAGGAACGTAGGTGTGGGAATAGAGGTAAGACAGAGAGTGTGTGAGGGAAGGACAGTTTTCGGAGCAATGGAGGTGGAAGGTGAGAAATCTTGGAATTAAAGCTAAAAGTGCAATGTACCAAGGGATAGTTGTACCAACAGTGATGTATGGGGTTGAAACATGGGGTCTGAATATACAAGAGAAAAGAAGGTTGGGTGGGAATGAGCTGCTTGCGGAGTATGTGTGGAATGACGCGTAAAGACAGATTGACAAATGAATAGGTATGAAGGAGAGTGGGACAATAGGAACCCCTAATGGCCAGATTGGAAAGAAGGGTGCTATGCTGGTATGGACATGATGAACGAATGGGAGATGAAAGGCTACAAAGAGAATATATGAGTAAGAACAATGGGGAAATAGATTGAGAGGAAGACCTCAAAGGAGATGTACAGATGGTGTGATAAAAGCGTGGAAAGATAGAGATGACTGAAGAACAGGCAAGATAAGTGGTGGTGAATAGGAGTGAATGGAGAATGCTTGTGAATAGATACGTGATAACCTGGTCGTAGGGAGTGTGGGTAGGGTGCCAGATGGAGTAGATAATAGTCCGCCAGGCGCACGACCCAGGGAGCCGGTGTACTGTATAGTGTATACTGTATATCAAGATACATAGACTAACAGGTATGTTCACTCCCGCCTGGTGCGCAGGTCAGTGACGTCAGTAGGTGTTCTCCAGTTGGAAAATGGGATATTTATACCCAAGACTGATATCCTTAAATCTTGGGGATATGAAAGCAAATGGAGAGTAGAAGGTAAACAAAAATAAATGTCTATGTATCTTGCTGTATATGAAGGGCCATGCCTGGAATATATGTGGGCGGGCATTGTGGTGCGTTCTGCTGCGTGTCTGCCTGGTGAGACGGAACTTCTGCAGGAGGTCTGGGACCTGGGAGTCTTTTGCTGGGGACCCCAATTGGGCTTTGGTCACTGGGTGTTTTCCTGGACAACCTAGATGGGTGTGAATTTTTGTTTTAATTTTATTGTGATGCTTCTGTTCAAGCTCTGTTTCGAGTCGGTCACCCCTCGCTATGGGGTATGTGCCTAAGTATATACCGGTACATACATACAGTACTGTACATAGGTTAACTTTTTAAAGAAGCAGGACTCTCCATTGGAGTTGTGTAGGAAGGTCCATACACTTAATGTTAGGTAATCAAATCTAGAATAATGGCTAATGAAAGCACAAGATGACTTTATTTAAAAAAAGTTGAACTGTGTTAGATTAGAGTTTATGTACAGTTCATGGTTATTATATAGTGATCACTACAATGATGATTGAAGAGGCACGTGGAGCGAGGGGCTGCTAGTCCACAGGCTAATGGGGTTGAATTAGTGTCTGCCCTTCCAGACTGTTGAAGGTGTGATTGAGATTGGTGCACGCCCTAAGCTTGTGGCTGGTGACAGTGTAACCTCATGATACAGGTCGTAGGAACGATAGCCAATACAAGCGTTTTTATAGAGGTTGTTTTGTCTTTGATGCAACCGTTTATTGGGCCCTCCCCATATATGTAACAATTGCACATGTACGCCCTGTGTATGTACAGGGTTGCATACATGTGATGTTATATGAAGTTATATATCTTTATTGATTATTGATTATAGCATAGTAGGAATAATTGCTACATTACACGGTACATACATATACAGTAGATATGGTTTATATACAGTAGATGCCGTGTCCGCTTCCAGAGCGCAGCATGTGAGCTGCTACACTAATTAACGCAACTATAAACCTATGCTAACCATAATTTGATAATCTAATTTTAATTTAGCCTAATTTTACCTAAACACTACCCTATGTAAACGTAACCTTAACTTATCCTAATCAACTTTATCTAATATAGCCTAACATGTCTAGTGCAACATAACTTTTGTAATATAAACCTGGCAATGGCGAAGTGGACGGTAAGGCTAATGAGCAAAGAGACTTATCGGCGAAAACACCTTGAACTAGACGGAGATGGACGGGTGGGGAAGGTTAGAGTGACAGATAGGGAGATTAACCTCCACAGTAGGGTGACGTCTTCATGTGTGTGTGTGTGTGTGTGTGTGTGTGTGTGTGTGTGTGTTATAAAGTGTAGTGCATGGGTGTTTGTGCGTGCGCGTGTGTGTGTGAAATTTAGTACATTTGTGTTTGCGGGTGTTTGTGTGTGTGTGTGTGTGTGTGTGAAGGGTAGTGCATTTGTGTTTGCGGGTGTTTGTAATAATAATAATTGTTTTGGTAAGTGAGGTAAAGAGGGTGCGGGTACTACAATGGGAGGTTAATCCTCGGTAGTGCAGGTGTGTGTGTGTGTGTGTGTGTGTGTGTGTGTGTGTGTGTGTGTGTGTGTGTGTGTGAAGGGTAGTACATTTGTGTTTGCGGGTGTTTGTGTGTGTGTGTGTGTGTGTGTGTGTGTGAAGGGTAGTGCATTTGTGTTTGCGGATGTTTGTGTATGTGTGAGTGTTTGTGTGTGTGTGCGTGTGACTGGTGTGTGCGTTTTATAATTAGTCTGGTGTGTGTCTGTGTGTGACATATGACGCATGTGTGTAAATAATAAGAATAAAGTAGGTGTGCGGTTTTCGCATAACCAAGTAGAAAAAAACAACAACAATGCATACTCATATCTGCGACCTAGAATTCTGCAAGCAGTATTGCATCTCTTAGGTAAGATCGGTAGAAGACTCAAAGGATTATTTGAAGTTTCGATTATACTAAAATCTCGTCATGAAATATACAGTATACCGGTGCAGTATTTATTTATTTTTTATTTTTTATTTGTTTTCAAATATACTGAACCGGTATATATTTCACGACGTCTTCTATTGATGAATATTATATTTTGATATTACTTAGCATGAGTTTTATATTACTTAGCATGAGTTTTTAATATGTTTCGTTTAGGTTTTCGCACTTCAATAATATTACATTGTATATGATCATTCTCTGTCTGTCCTCTGTCCCCTGAAGATGTAATACACGAAAGCGCTTGGGACTCCGTGTTTATTTTCCTTCCTTCCCTGTGGATATTTAGCATATATATATATATATATATATATATATATATATATATATATATATATATATATATATATCGCAGATACACATAAGCTACTAAATGTTTGTATACTTACAGCTGGATTTAAACCACCGACAGTCAGAACAAGTGTCCATACTTTAATCCACTATACCACGGCGTGATAGAGGATACTTGTGTGCAGTGGATTAAAGCATGAACACTCGTCATGACTGTGGGTGGTTTATGTCCGCCTGGGAGTATATATATATATATATATATATATAATTACATTTATGATCACATTGAATCTTAACCATTGGAATATTTATCTATAATAAGGTGAGCTAACACTATTTTGTAGCATTTTTAATGTGGTGTAATTCAAATATAAAATATATATAAGAAAGAAATAGTGACCATAATATGTGATCTTCACCATTCACCTTGACCTTTGAATAACAAAAACACAAAATTTGGACAATCGCTGCATTGACTAACCGAATATACCAGCAACATTTGGTGACGATACGTAACCCCGTTCAGTACAGTTCTGTCGGTTTCATTTCATACTGGATATTAAGACGATTTTATTTTATTTATGAAGGGCCTCCATAAAATTAGCAGGCTTTCAACTATCTTAATTAACCCTTGTTACTACCACAGATCCTTCATAAGCTCCACAAAATCGTGTAATTATAGCTAGAATACAATACATAAGACGTCACCGGTACACAAAGGGTTAAACAGTCTAGGAAGAGTTTAAAACAAATTATTAACACTCTTCTTTTGTTCTTTGACCTTGACCTTAAACGTTAAGTATTATATTATATATATAGGCCTATATATATTATACAGTATATATGATTGAAATATATGTTATTTAAGTAAAATGCAACTAACAGTCGTCAGCTTATCGAAAACTGAGTATTTTTTATGATGAAGGTTAACTTATGACCTTGGCCTGTGACCTTGACTTTTATGCAGATTTATATTTTTGTTTGCCTTGATGAAATCCTAGAAAATCAAATAAGTGTGTCAAATTGAATTAAAGATCATCAGTTAGTTTCAGAGGTATTAAAGGAATAGTTGACTTTGACCATTAACCTTCTTCTTGACCTTCATGATGTCTGAAAATTTAACATTTTAATTTTCCCTTAACCCCTACTGTACCGGAGGATACAATGATAAAAGTCCCCCCAGTCCCAAGCAATGTGTCCAAAATGGCAAGATAGAACAACCACCCACCTCAAAAGATGAAGGAATACTGGCTCTCCTAGCCTGCAGAGGGTTGTTGTTGTTTTTGTTGTTCCCCAGGCTGTCTGGCCGAACAGCCCCAAGGTCTCGAGCAAGGCCAAGGCCATAAATGAGCGCCCCCACAAAATCCTCCCTGCTTACCACTAACAAAGCTCGGGTGACCGAAGCCACTCCAAGGCAGGGAGCTGAGGAGGGTGCGGAAACGCCCGGGAAACCAAAGCCCCACCCAAGGCCCTGTGCCCCTCAGCAATTATGAAGGGAAAGTTGAGGGGCAAGGGAAATATGTGACACTTTGGCTCCCAATCTGCCAACTTCTAGGTTGGCAGTAGGGAGGTTAATCCACAGAAAAGACGCCGCCACTTGAGATCTAGAAGATACATAAGTAAAAGGAACAGTCAGAGTAAGCTATGGGTATGGCAGAGATCGCTCAGTTCTCACTCGGATAGACCAGCCCATCACTACATGACTAGAACCCAATCCTCTCAGCATCAGCTAGGAAAGGCCCTAGAAAGCCGCCTTTGGCGGGGGGATAGCTCCCCAATTTCAGAGGGTTGGATAATAAGCTGAGAAGTGTTGCCAACTCGAGAGCAGTGCTCACACAGTCATGGTACCAGGCACTGCCTGATACTGGCAGTTACAAGGAAAGTACATTACTGACGGCTCCCTGCCGTCGCTGGGACTGGGGAGTGACTTATCTACTGACGGCTCCCTGTCGTCGCTGGTACAGAAGGGGTTAAAGCACAACTGTCTCAACAAATTTTGTGAAGTTTACAAGAATATTAAAGAAATTAGCATATTTACCTTATATTTGACATTGACCTGTGACCTTGACCTATCAAATGGAATTATGTTTATTCTTGTATGACCTTGCAGTCTAGGCATTCCGAATATGCATGATATGCCTATTGGTAATCTTACATTAAATAGGAAATACTAGTACAAATAATATTTCGACCTTTAACCTTGACCTTTGACCTTAACCTTTGACCTTATAATTTCTTATCAAGGATTTTGTTTGCTTAACAGCAATGCTTGTATTAACTAGCATTATGAGTATGGTGTAATTCATATAAAAACCTATTGATTACAAATAGTGATCATATACTGTGACCTTGACCTTTGACCTTTGACATAAAATAAAATGCATATATTTGGATGGTCGTCGCATTGACCAACTGAATTTACCTGTATAATTTGGTGACACTACATTAAACAGTCTAGGAGGAGTTTAGGGAAAATGACAAATACTCTTGTTTTGACCCTGACCTCTGACCTTAACTATTACAATAATTATGTAAAATTTGATATATGTGATATTTAACCCTTAACTGGCGGCGCCCGGCTATTGTCGAGTGAAATAAATGTGGCCTATGTGGCTGGGCCCGGCTATTGTTGAGTGCAATTTTGAGCACGTAATGTGCTCTGAGAGAGAGCTGAGCGGTGGGAGGAGCGTAGATTACCTCCTGACCGCTCGCCACGGTGGCCGTGGAGCTACTGAGATGTACTCCTTTGTACTCCACCCTCTCTCACTCGTTTCACACGTAATAATGTAAGAAAAGGACCATATTTTAGCGATTTTGCCCTTCGGTTGCACGATCGTTGCAAGACAACCAGTGATCGTAGAAGGATGGTTCGGGTGTCATTGGAAAGCACAATTTACGCCCTTTCAGGGATACATACTTGTATTACGCTCTGGGTCTTGTTTATGCATGAAAAAGAGCACGGAAACAACCCTATTTATGGTAAAAAAAAACGCTGGGCGGTACATAGAATTACCGCCTAGGCCGCTCGCTGAGTGTTAAGTAATAAGCCATAACACAGACAGTTTTCCAAAAGTTGAGTAATCTTTT
This sequence comes from Paralithodes platypus, assembly GCA_032716605.1. Lineage (NCBI taxonomy): Eukaryota > Metazoa > Arthropoda > Malacostraca > Decapoda > Lithodidae > Paralithodes > Paralithodes platypus. The sequence goes on along the minus strand of CM064497.1, from coordinate 64,567,385 downwards.
TTAATAAATAATAAAAGTTGACGTTTGACCTTGACCTGTGACCTTGACCTTTATGTATGAGTACATTTTATTTGCATTGCCATTGCCCATGAAAATCAAATAAGCATGCCTATTTTCATTAAAACTCATTAGTTAGTTTCATATATATTAATAGAATAGTTAACCTTGACCTTTGACCTTTATATGTCTCAACATTTATTATTTCCCTTTTCACTTAAAATGCAACCATCTCACCAAATTTTGTGAAGTTTGCATGATAAGTAAATAAAATAGCATATTGACCTTTTATTTGACCTTGAACTGTGCCCTTGACCTTTCATATGGAATTGAATAGTTTCTTGTATGACCTTGGCCTAGGTATTCCGAATATACATGGTAAGCCTAGTGAGAATGTAACAGTTAGTATAAGAAATACTAGTAAAACACTATTTTGACCTTTGACCTTATCCTTTCATATATTTATCTAAAATTAAGGCAATACGATAACAAACTTACCACTAACTTGTATAGTAAAAATTAAGATATTTGAGTAAAAAGTAAAATAAATAGTAAAAGTTGACCTTTGACCTTGACCTGTGACCTGGACCTTTAAGTAAGAGTATTTTTTTGTTCATTGATATTGCCCATGAAAATCAAATAAGCATGCCTAATTTCATTAAAACCCATCAGTTAGTTTCATATATATTAATAGAATAGTTGATCTTGACCTTTGACCTTTATCTTGACCTTTATGATATGTGTGTCCAATTGTATTATTTTCCTTTTCATTTAAAGTGCAACTATCACCACATTTTGTGAAGTTTGCATGAAAAGTAAAGAAAATAGCATATTGACCTTTTATTAGACCTTGACCTTTCATATGGAATTGAATAGTTTGTTGTATGACCTTGGCCCAGGTATTCCGAATATACATGGTAAGCCTAGTGAGAATCTAACAGTTAGTATAAGAAATACTAGTAAAAAATCTATTTTGACCTTCGACCTTCAACTTTGACCTTACCCTTTAGAATATTTACCTAACATTTGGTCAATACAATATTAAGGTTATCAGTAACTTGTATTGTGAAAATGAAGACATTTGAGTAAAAACTAAAAAATATGAAATATTGACCTTATTTTTTACTTTGACCTTTGACCTTAACCTTTAAGTTAAATGGAACATTTATTTTTTACTGACCTTTGCATTGACCAAATGGATATACCTGTGAGATTTGGTGAGAATCCATAACGGTCTAGGAGGAGTTTCCGGACAGACAGACGGACGACGACGACGGACGATGATGGACGACGACGACGACGACAGACAAGCTGAATGGTGGTGCACAGTATACGGGCGGGATCTGTGTGCGCGATACCACTCTGCTTTGCAGAGTTGATAATTTTTGGTTTATTGTTCATTGTAACCCTGAGGTTGAAAATCTACAGAATTGTGCTTAATCCTAGGTACAGTACAATACTTATTCTACCTTGACTATGAGGTCACATGCAACCTTTGCCGACCGTGAGGTGCCTGGATTCCCACAAAGTACATACGCAGATGCACTTTGTTTTGGTGAGAAGATGTGTAAATTAACACAGGCTGATATCAGCTTCGTTAGGGAGGAACCATGATACAATTCTCTCCGACGCTATGACCATAAACGCCTATAGGATTCTGATGGAGACTCGAACCCTCACCCCGACCTTTGGGATCAGCGCAAGACACAGCGCCTTAGATCACGGGACCACATCGACCCATGTGTGTGTGTGTTTGTGTGTGTGTGTGTAAGTTAATTGTTTATGCAAGTCCAGCCACCACCAGGCTTCTTACTCTATTCGGTCTATGAAGGAAAGCTTTTAGCCAAGGGGTTAATGATTAATGTGGAATTAACCGTTTTAGGATAATGGTGCATTTCTGAATAATTATTCTGGCTAACATTAGACAATTTTAATCAGCTTGTGAAAGATCTATAGCACTCTAATGGACGATTCGATTATAATTAATATTTTTACTACCACAGATCCATCCTAAGCCAAATAAAACCGTCTATTAAGAGCCCGAATAGAATGACAGAATATGTTCCGGAATAGTGAAGGGGCTAAGTACTGTATGTCTATGTAACCAGTTGTAAACACAAGCAGGTAAGAGAGAGAGAGAGAGAGAGAGAGAGAGAGAGAGAGAGAGAGAGAGAGAGAGAGAGAGAGAGAGAGAGAGAAAGGAAAGATTGTGTATCAAATTCAGATAGCCAGTAACATAGACAAAAGGCAAAGAGCAACGGTAATATTTCTATCTATCTATCTATTGCCTGACACCGTGATCCTTGAAGGGGTGGCCACGAACGATCCGCCCCCATCCACCTCTGTCCCCAGTCAGTCGACGCCCTTCCTCCCAACTAGCACCGCCTTCATCCATAGTCTTCCTCACTCCATCCTTCCACCTCTATTTCGGTTTACCTCTCCCTCTCTGTCCATCCACCTCGTTCTTGTACACCTTTATGGTCATTATCTCGCCTTCCATACGTTCCATATGGCCGAACCATCTCAAGGTGTTCCTTTTCACACTTTCCTGCACATCTACCTCCAAACCACACCTCCTTCTTACTTCCTTATTCATCTGTCTATCCCTCCATGTAACTCCGCACGTACTTCTTAAGTAACTCATTTCCACCGCTCTCACTCTTGGTCTGAGTCTCTTCTCGAACATCCATACTTCGCTTCCGTAAGTCAGTGTCGGGATTACCACACTGTCATGCAAGGACTTCTTCACTTCCATACTGACCACCCTATTTCTTGTTACTGCTTTCAACGTTCCTACAACCCTCTTCGCCTGTTGCACCCTCTCCCGCACTTCTTCATCCATAGTCCCATCTTTACTCAACACACTGCCCAGATACTTAACCCTTCCTCCCCGGGTGTCATTTTAATATGACACCACGAAATAAGGGCTGGTACCCGGGTGTCCTTACCTGGTCAGTAAGCTTGAAAGCCTATTCAGCTTGGTCTGAACGCCGTGCGTCCGACGCATGTAAACAAAGCCGATCGTTACGTCACCGCACCTCCGAAAACAAGAAGGAGAAGACTCGTTTGTTATTGTATGTCTGTATGTCGTTGTTTCAGTAGTGAAAAGATCGTCATATTGCTAACATCGCCTGAAAATGCTCTCCACTAAAATCGTCATCACAACTGAACCAGTTGACTTAGAGAGCTCTACTCAACGCCAGTCTACAGATTGGAAACCGCACTACAATTATAGATGTGTGGGAAATTTCTAGCAGTTAAAATTAACCAAAATACGGTAGCCTAGGCCTAGACGTTTTTCGGCCAGATCGCACGGGTAGCCCAACCTCTCCTTTGGAGATACAGCCCGGGCCAGGAGGGTTAAATGAGCTGACAATCTCTATAGCCTGACCGTTTAACTTCACCTCACACTCTGTGGCTTCACCCCTTTCGAAGACCATAACCTTGCTCTTCCCCGCATTAACCTTCAGATTCCGTTTTTCGCACACTGTTCCAAATTCATTTACCAGACCCTGCAACTCCCATTCATTATCGCTCATCAGAACTGTATCATCAGCAAACAGCAGTACAGGTAGCTTCCAGTCATTTCCCTCCCTTATCAGCGATACACCAACATCCACTGCTCTTCCTTGTATTTCTTTCATGACGCCATCCATATATACAGTAAACAACCATGGGGACATCACACACCCCTGTTTCAACCCAACATTCAGGTCAAAGAACTCGCTCTGCTCATTCTCCACATGTACTGCCGCCTTTGAACCCTCATACATGCTCTTCACTGCTTTCAGCAACTTGCCATCAACTCCGTATATTCTAAGTACTTTCTACATAACTTCTCTATTCATACGCAATTTACTGCTTGGATTTAATTTTCAATTGATGTCATCCCTGCATCAAATATTTATGACAAATATTATTGGGCAGAGTGGTGATATGTGATGCAAATTTATCTTGACATATGTGCAAATTGCCCTTTTCGTCCTCCATAGGCTACACATATAAAAAACAAACAGAACAAACACAAATAAAAATAAGATATTAACCATTTCTGTATCAGCGACGTCTTTTGTACTTTACTCTAACTATATTTAGACGACTTTCTGCAGCTTAGGAATAATATGTGGGACTTAAAAAGGTTGATTGAGAAAATTCGAAGCCTTACAATTGCTAGAGATCCTTCCTAAGCTGAATAATGTCGATGTATATTAGCCGGAATGAAATACAAATAATGTTGACGGTACAGAAGGGGTTAAGATTGCTAGCCATGTATACTAATAATGATTCAAGGTTGATGGTAGTTAACAATAGGATACATAAAGCGGATAGGAGTGACTTATAAGATGCACCAAGCTGCCGGGGTGCATGTTTAACACTCGAAGAGCGGGTGGTGGAGTATATTCACTGTGCCGCCCAGCGTTTTTTTTTACCATAAATGGGGTTGTTTCCGTGCTCTTTTTCATGCATAAACAAGAGCCAGAGCGTAATACAAGTATGTATCCCTAAAAGGGCGTAAATTGAGCTTTCCAATGACACCCGAACCATCCTTCTACGATCACTGGTTATCTTGCAACGATCGTGCAACCGAAGGGCAAAATCGCTAAAATATGGTCATTTCGTTACATAACTACGTGTGTAGCGAGTGAGAGAGGGTGGAGTAGTGTGGAGTACATGTCAGTGGGTCCACGACGGTCGTGGCGAGCGGTCATGAGGCAACCTACGCTCCTCCCACCGCTCGGCTCTCTCTCAGAGCCAATATTGCGCCAAAATTGCACACAGACTTAAGTCGGTCCCCGCCACATAGTCCTTTCTTCTCCATACGGGCTTAAGCCGGGCCCCGATAGACAAGGGTTAAGGGGGGATGGGCGTAATTATTTGTTCATTTATTTATCTCTTTGTAATGTTATTTAGTTTCCTCCCTAGACCTCCAGCAAGCTTATAAAAAACACCACCAAGACAGATTTGTACAGTTGTCGATAGAAAAATATCCCGGTTTCGGCCGGGAGTAAAATTAGTAAATGCATTTATAAAAACAGTTGATGGTGGGGATATAAAACAAACAAATCTTGATAATATATGGTCAAATGTTGATAGGACTAGATTATTAAAGATACATTTGTTGTTTGAGGACAATCAATTTCAATATGGATATAGTCATATTGCAGAAGCCAATAATGACACAGATTAGATAAAGCTATGGGTTTGGGTGCTCAAAACCGGGTAGCCAATGATTTTAGAAATTAATCAGTAGACATATTTAGCTGTTGAGATGCATTCAAACGTATTGCAACAATTACTATAATGAAAACATTACATTATTTTTATTTCATGATATGTTCTGCTTTTAAATGAAGATTATATTACTCGCGTGTGGTTATTAAAACTTGAGGTTAAATCGACTTTTAGGTAAAACAGATCGGTATCATACGAGTACTGTACACTGTAGGACATAAATCGTGGCCTTAAGTTTTCGAAGCTATCTCTAAGTGAGTCGGATCTTCTTATTTATGCCTTACCAAATATCTATATTTTGGAGGGTTGTTTTGCTGGTCAATGGTTTATATTGGGCCAGGATTTGTGTTTTAGAATATGCAACACTATGTTAGCGAGTTGCCTTACCTCAAAGTTGATTAATTTACAAACCTTGTCACCCACACTGAAATGATTGATCTAAAACGCTTTGGAGTAAAATGTAATATGGATTTTATAAATAATATATTCATTAAGAACACTGACTTAATATATTTCCCAATATCATGAGATATTGAAAATGTTATGATTACCTCAGGAGCTTGGTAATTAATGCTTTTAGTATTCGAGGACAGGATGTTAAATCTGGCTAACATTAGACGAATGCATTCAGTTTTGAAAAGCCCTCAAGGAGTCAAAGGGGTAAAATGTACCCCGAATAGCCCTCTGATACTCACAACTCGTCCCTAAACTGCATACCATCTTCTACTAATAGCCGTAGCTTGAAAGGGCTAATGATGACATGGGCCCTATAACACACAACCCACCACAGTACAGTACCTCTGCACTAATATCCAGGGAGGCCAAAGAGTTTTGTATATACTTCCAAAAATCAGAGTGTTTTTGTTTTGATTGGTGACTTTTTGAAGTATTGATATTATTATGTGCCTTGCAGGAATAATATTTGTTCGTATCTCTTTATTATTGCAGGAAAATATAATATTACGATAGACTAAAAAATTATGACTTTAACCCTTAAAAAGCGGCCCACCACTTAAGTCGAGTTAAATAAAGCTGGACTATGTGGCGGCGCTCGACATAACTCGAGTGGCAATTTCAGCACGTAATGTGGCTGAGAGAGAGAGACAAGTGGTGGCAGGAGACTAGCGAGCGTATGACTGCTCCAGACCACCGCGGCGAACCTACTGACACAAATCTCAGCTCCCTCCTCCCTCTCTCACTCGCTACATACTCAATTATGTACTGAAAGTACCGAATTACCTGCTTTTTGCACTCGCGTTGCACGGTTATTGCAAGAAAACTATCCATCATACAAGGATCATTATGGTGTCATTCGAAAGCTCTGTTTATGCCCTTTCAGGGATAGGTACTTGTTTTACGTTCTGGGTCTTATTTAGGCATGAAAATGATCACGTAAACAGCCCTATTTTGGCTAAAAACACCCCGCTGGGCGGTACACATAAATAAACCGCATAGGCCGCTCGTAAGGTGTTAAAGTGCCAAAATGCAAAATATGTGCCCGAAATCCAATGTTTATAGATATATTTTGTTAATTATTATTTTGTTTAATCAGAGTACAGTTGAGAACTAACTACCATGATACAATTACTTGGTGGGATGGCTTTATTTGACTGCCACAATGGGTAGCATTTTATTACAGCGAATTAATTTGCTCACACACTTTTGCTATATTTTTTTAAGAAAGAAGAAGAAGAAGAAGACTTATAAATTAACCTTTAATATATTAATACGCTCGTGATATAATTCAATCCCGGTAACAACTTGGAGCAAATGCAGCAGGTACAATCAGTAATAATTCCAAGTTTTATTTAGACATCCATCAGGTCATTGACCTGATGAAACTCTAAGCATAACGTGGCCAATTAATTTGTCTCCTGAATTTGTGTTTGTGTTCATTCTATCAGTTTTCTAAACTTTTCTAAATATTATTGATCCTATTGATAATGCAAAACATCATTCAAAATGTTATTAATGAAGGCCGGCAGCGTGGTAGTCGGTTACGTTGAGCCCATAGTACACTGCCTTGTTCTCAAATCTGGAATGGTATTGGTATTGGATTAGGGAGTGCAGCCGTGTTATTCTGTTGGGCTTGGCTATCATGGGATATTGATGGCCGTTCTTTTGCTGGCCATTGGTGTATATATGTTATTAATTGTAATAGGTTCGCGTTGCTGCACAGATGGCTTTGCTTTTCAGTATATGTAATTGAGCCAATTGTGTACTTTGTATGTGAATTTGAGGGGTAAATAAAGGACATAATGGGCTTTATTTTGGCATGTTGTATGTACGCATGCGCGCACACACAAAAAAGACAGACGCCCACACTTTTAGGCACACACATGCAAACGCGCGCACACACACTGTATATACTGTATATATATATACATATATATATATATACAGTATATATATATATATATATATATATAATTATATAATTTATATATATATATATATCTATATATATATATATATATATATATATATATATATATATATATACTGTATACATATATATATATATATATACCGGGTATATATATATATATATACCGGGTATATATATATATATATACCGGTATATATATATATATATATATATATATATATATATATATATATACCGTATATATACATATATATATATATATATATACGGGAGACAAAAGGCAGAACTGCCTGTAGTGAGTGCCTCCCCCAGAGTTTGAAGCAACTTAAGTCATAGGAAGAGGGAAACACTGATTCTGGGAGAGAGTTCCAGAGCTCAGCAGTTGAATAGAAGAAAGTTTGAGAATAGCGTTTCACTCATGGGTTGGAGAGTTGTACAGAGTAGGGGTGGGATAGTGTTGCAAGACGGGTACTACGTACCCTACGTAGAGGAGGTGGTATACACTGGGAGAGCTCTGAGGAACACTTGTTATAATAGTAGCGATAGAATAGCGAGAGAGGTGCAACATTGCAGCGAAGAGAAAGAGATAGCAGAGAGTTGGTGAGTGGGCGGGAGTTAATGGTACGAAAGGCTTTCCTTTCTACTTTGTCTAGGAGTGCGGTGTGAGAGGATCCTCCCTACACATGTGAACAATACTCAATACAAGGACACAGTGTGCCCCTGTACAGAGCAAGAAGCTGTGCAGGGGTAAAGATCCCCGTGAGGCTGTTGAGCACACCCAGATTCTGGGAGGCTGCCTTAACAAGACTGGTAATATATGGTCCTTCCAAGTGAGAGCAGAAGAAAAAGAGACACCGAGAATATTGAGAGAAGATGAAGGATTGAATGTTGTATTGTTGAATTGTAAGGGATGGTCCTCTGGGAGTTCTGAATGGGTAGTAAGATGAAGAAATTGGGTTTTGGAAGCATTAAAGGCAACAAAGTTTTCTCTGCCCTAATTGGAAACAGTAGTTAGATCAGAAGATAAGTGTTGCATGACTTCATTACGTTTGTCTTTTAGGGATTGCTGGCTGGGGCCTTAAGGATAACTAATTGAGTAGTGTAAGGTAGAGTTGTCTGCATATGAATGGATGGGACTGGAGTTACAGTTGAGAAGATCATTTATGAAAATTAGAAATAGATGGGAGACAGGACAGAGCCCTGAGGAACACCGGAGTTGATAGGATGAGGAAGTGAGCGATGGCCGTCAACAACCGCATCTATGGAACGGCCGGAAAGGAAATTAGAAACAAAGGCGCAGATGGAGGGATAGAAACCAAAGGAGTGTAGTTTAGAAAATTAAAGATTTGTGCCAGACTCTATCGAAGGCCTTCGATATGTCAAGTGCAATAGAAAAGGTCTCACCGAAGCCCCGAAAGGAGGATGAACAAGAATTAGTAAGATATGAAAGAAGATCACCCATCGAGCGACCTTTATGGAAGCCATACTGGCGATCTGAGAGTAAATTACGAGAAGAGAAATGCTTAAGAAATTTGGAAGCAAGAATAGTTTCAAAAACTTTAGAGATACAAGAGATGAGAGCAGTTGGAAGATAGCTGGAAGGTTGAGAGTGGTGACCTTCTTTGAGACAGGTTGAATGAGAGCAAACTTCCAGCAAGAAGGGGAGACGTTAGAGGAGAGACAGAGACGAAAGAGTTTGCCTAAGCAGGGAGTCAGCACGGAAGCACAGTTTTTAGTACAACAGGAGGAACACCATCCGGACCGTACGCCTTCTTAGTATTAAGCCCAGAGAGGGTAGAAAATACATCTTCAGAAGAGATTAGGAAATTAGGCATAAGTAGGATAGAGGGGGGTGGAGAGAGAGGAATAGCAATGGAGTCATCCAAGGTGGAGTTTCTAGCAAAACTTTGAGTGAAGAGTTCAGCTTTGTCAGAGGAAGAAGTGATGGTTGTGCCATCAGAGTGGAAAAGTGGAGGGAAAAACGAGGAAGAATAATTGTTGTAGAGGTTTTTGGATCTATCTATCTATCTATCTATATGCTCAGGCCCAATCCCCATTTTGGGGGTAGCCGACTCAAGACAGAGCAAGAACAGGGAACACACAAAAACAACATAAAACAAAAAATAAACACAGATAAAAAACACAAACTCTCACACATCCAGGTCACCCAGGAGAAGACCCAGAGACCAGGGTTACCAAGGTCGCTCCAGCACTCCCCCGGCCCCTGACCACCCGGAGAGGTTCCGATCTCGGCAGGCAGACATGCAGCGGAGCCAAAGCCACAAGCCCTCCCACCACACTTCCAGGCACACCCTTCATATTAATCGTCTCCCCGGGCCAGGCGCCTGATGGACTATTATCTAGTCCAACTTGCGCCCGACCCCTTACTCCAAAATATTTTTTGGATTGATGCCAGAAAGCTTGGGAAGAGCTAGAGTTGGATAGCTCAGTGCATTTATTATTGATGAAAAAGTGCCTGGCAAGTCGAATAACAGATTTGGCTTGATTCCGGGTACCGTTTGAAAGCTTCCTCCTTGTTGCAGACAGCAGTAGAACAAGCATGAGTAAACCAAGATTTGTTTACATTAGACTGAGCGAAAGAATATGGAATGTATGCTTCCATGCCCGAGAGGATTACCTCGGTAATGCGTTCAGCACTCTCCGAGGGTCCTCGGCCACGGAAGCTAAAGTCACTCCAAGGGAAATCAAAGAAGTATTGTGGAAGAGCCTCCCAGTCGGCAGCACCAAAGTGGCACAAGCGCCAGCGGTTGGGATGATCGGGTGGCCGTATTAGAGAGATAGGACAGGTGACAGATATTAGTTTATGGTCGGAGGAGCCCAAAGGAGAGAAAAGATTTACAGTATAAGCGGAAGAGTTAGAGGTTAGAAATAAGTCAAGAATGTTGAGCCGATCTCCGAAGCGATCCGGCATACGGGTGGGTTGCTGGACTAACTGATCTAGGTCGTTTAAGATGGAAAAGATGTATGCTTTTTCACCAGGTTGGTCAGTGGAAACAGAGGAAAGCCATTGTTGGTGGTGAATATATATATACTGTATATATATATATATATATATATATATATATATATATATATATATATATGTGTGTGTGTGTGTCTGTGTGTGAGTGATACAGGACATTATTGCAACTAACGAATAGAATAATCTAACATTACTTAACCTAAGTGAAGTATGTTAAACTATATAACACAAACAAACATAATCTTATTAAGTTTGCTTATTTAAATATATCATACTACTTAGATTATTAGGGTAGGTGGAGTTAGTTAGGCTATGTTAGGCCAACACATAATGTTAACCGACAATATACTAATAATCGATCTCACCCCTTTGAAAAACAAAAGTATACAAATAAATAAATTAATTAATATATATACAGTATATACAGTATATATATATATATATATATATATACTGTATATGGAGTGAGGAACTACATGAACGAAGGCGGTGCTGGTTGGAGGGAGGGGCGTCGACTGACTGGGGACAGAGGTGCATGGGGGCGGTTCGTTCGTGGCCACCCCTTCGGGGATCACGGCGTCAGGCAATAGATAGATAGATAGATAGATATATATACTGTATATATATATATATATATATATATATGAAATGACGGAGCCAAAAGGACAACCACACAAGATAGCCACCGTAAGGGAATTCAGGGAGACAAGGAGAAAAGGGTTTAGAAATAGAATCAATTCCCATTCTCCAGAGAACGGGAAATCTGACCCCTATGCTCATGCTCTAATTACCCGTACTGGTGAGTTACCCCCGAAGGGCAGGTCAAGCCCCTCCAATCAGCACCTCACGTGGCCCTGCCAATCACAGGGCAGGACTCAAAGAGCCAAGGCGGAACTTCCCCCTCAATCCCCCCCCCCCCCCCCAGTACTATGATGAACAAGTATTTATGCAATCTCAACATAAAGAGCCCTGGGAATATTTAAGTCGCTGGGGCCCTCCATCCTCAAGAAGCTGCCAGACGAGCAGAACATTGAAATGGTAATATAAAGTGCCACGGAAGAAAATAATACCATAAACAGTCCAAATAGACATAATAATGAGTGAACAGGAATCACGAATTACATCATCAGGCTTGATGATATAAGAAAGAACACAAGGACGAGAACCTCAGTGCGATGTCATTAATTTAAGCACCAAAATTTATTTTCCATGTAATTATTAGCCTCAACATAGCCCACTTTTATGTATTTACTATGCCCCTATTCATACGAGATCACGCAACCTGACGAGAAATAACCCACATATGTACTGACTGAAACTACAGAAAGTCAGTTCACACTTAGTAGCTTACTTCGTCCGGATATATATGTCGGGAGTATAACCACCTAAGCACTCCGTCCTGATAATTGCTGTCCGGGAGTCGTTTGCCTGAGAGAGAGAAGGAGCCTGCTGTCCACTGCCCCCTGCCCTTGGACCCCTGCCGAAGCAGTACCCTGACGCCTGGCCCTGCCCCCTGAACCCCTGACGAGTGGCCCCCTTACGTCCAGCTGCCTTGCCCGTACCTCTGTGATGCCCCGCCCCTCGTACTTGGCCCTTCTCCTCCTCCACGCTAACCCTAAGTGTTTCTGCGTATCTCAATTTGTGGCTATTGTTGAAGGTAAGGTAATATATGCGAGTATTCCGTGAAGTGTTATTAAGTTGATCTGTGCCAAGGATCTGCGCCTATTTTTCAATTATTGATCTGTGTACACGTTACATAGGCATTTGTCTTTCTATTTAATCTTGATCTGTGCAAAGGGTCTGTGTCAATTAATTGTTCAATTATCGATCTGTGTACACGTTACATAGTCATTTGTCTTTCCATTAATCTTGATCTGTGCAAGTTATTTCATCGCACTAGATATTGCAACGAAATACACCTTTGCAGTATCTTTTTGAAGTGTTATTATTCCTTGTCAATTGTACATCCGTTATATACACTCATCTCGATCCAGGCTCACAACGGAATACTCTCAGATGTCACCTATATATGTTATTTATTCTCTTGTATATCCAAGTTGAAGTGTAAACGTATACCGTGAAGATATTCCCTAATTTACTCCCATTTACCTAGGACCCATGCCCAAATTTGAATCTATCTATCTTTCCTTACCGAAAAGTCAAGAAACTCTCCGTTGAGTTAAAACCTTAATTCTATTATTCGAGCTATCTAGTTTATACCAGTGCTGATGAATTAATCTGGTCTACGTGTGTGGGTAACTAATAATTCTGTTCACACATCTATAGTAACTCTCGTTCAAGTTATGTATTATTCGTGTCTTTTTTATCGTAGAGACCATTACCATTTCGATCTTACTATTTCTATAGTAAATATTTAATTACATGTTCATGTAATTCGCATACGCCATATCTTTGATCCACGTATTGCCAGATAGGGATTTGCTAATATATTCCAATTTCCGTTTATATATACTATTATCGTAGTATTTCAACTTAGTACAACTTCATCGTGTTCGCTCTTTTATATTCTGAGTTCTTCCGAATTCTATTTTACTGTGATTATCCAGTCGCATTTTAATTGAGTGTCTTTTCCTCATTTTATATTAACTTGCTTTCATTCAAGAACCTGTTAGTGAGCGTCCTGGGATCGATCCAAATTTCATTAGTCGATTTTAGGAGTAGAGTTGGTTGTTGGAAGGGACATAATAATAGCGATTCATTGATCTAAATTTGAATTTGAATTCTATACTTGTGTGTATCGATCTCTAACCCAGTGTAAATCTATTTTTCGTAGCCGTGTGTTGAGTCTTTCACAGAAACCGCTTAGATAAGTAAATTCCAACTTTAACCACCCTGTCCATAAACTCCTTAGTATATAATTATTTACTATTCACTAGTGTCTTATAGTCGCACTATTTCGAATTATAAATTCATACCAAAGCAGTCACTCTGACCTAGGGTCAAATGTACTATCTTTTATTTATCTTGCCTGTGTGACCCTTTCTTAATCCCCTTGATAAACACTCACCGCCCCACGCTCGTGAACGTAAAGTCAAGTCAATTCGCCTTATGCCAGAAGTCTTCACGCTAGACGTTATACTCACATACGCGTTATCATTTGATTTGATTTCCTATGTACCTACATGTGTAAGACTATTATTCCTGCATATTTATATTATCTATACTGTGTGTAATTGTAACGTGACTAATTATAACCAAAATATCATTATAGACCATTCTAACTTTGATAAGTCACTTGAGTACCTGTATTGTCTGGCCTATATGACAGAACAATATTCTATATATCATACCTCATGCAAATTGAATAAACTAAAGTGTGAAGCAATATAGTGTTCTTCTTGTGTGAATGTTGCCTTGGAATAAAGAGTTGGTGCAAGATACATAAAGCTAGATGCGACCCTGTCGAGCATATTCTATCTCAAGATATCTTGTTATAAGATTGTAATAGAGATTATAACCGGTCAAGTTGAAATACCAACCCGACATTTCAATATATATATATATATATATATATATATATATATATATATATATATATATATATATATATATATATGTATATATATATTATATATATATATATATATATATATATATATATATATATACTGTATATATATATATATATATATATATATATATATATATATATATATATATATGTAGGCTATATATATAAAAGAAAAACCAGCGCTGGGATGAACATCTTTATTGTGGGACGTTTCGGCTTACACACAAGCCATCTTCAGCCTAAAGTAAGACAAAAAGGGCCTACATAAATATTTGCATATTACTAATGGTTAATATTTAAAACGTGTAGGAGAATTATGATTATAATTATAATTAAATGATATACTAAAATTAAGTAGGTTGGCAACACGAAACACAAGTAAATTGTAGGAAAGGGGGAGACAATATTGAAAACAACAAGTGTAGAAACGGGTTTCAATGTGTTTTGCATTATAATTTAAATTGAATTTGTAACACTTTTATATATTTTAGTGCTTGGTGATTTTGTCTGATTCTCTGAATTATTGAATTAGTTTCTTAATTTCAATTTCCATTTGTAATAATGTTACTCTAGTGGCTTTCTTATATAGTTTCACTGCCTTTCATGCTAATTTAATGTATTTCGTTCATAACATACATTTTCCGATTTTTCAAAAATCTTTGGTGCTTACAATGATATTTCCGCGACCCCATTCTACTTTAATGCGAACCCGTTTCCACACTTGCTGTTGTTTTCAATATTGTCTCCCCCCTTTCCTACAATTTACTTGTGTTTCGTGTTGCCAACCTACTTAATTTTAGTATATCATTTAATTATAATTATAATCATAATTCTCCTACACGTTTTAAATATTAACCATTAGTAATATGCAAATATTTATGTAGGCCCTTTTTGTCTTACTTTAGGCTGAAGATGGCTTGTGTGTAAGCCGAAACGTCCCACAATAAAGATGTTCATCCCAGCGCTGGTTTTTCTATTTATTATACGCCTCCGCTTCCTCCGTGAAGAGAGCATCGCTTCTATATATATATATATATATATATATATAATATATACCGGTATATATACAGTATATATACTGTATATATACAGTATATATATATATATATATATATATATATATATATACTGTATATATATATATTCTGTATATATATACTGTATATATATATATATATATATATATATATATATATATATATATATATACAATTTTGGTATTCCTATTTTGACCTTACTGAAACAATACGCCGATAAAACAGCTCGTACGCCTCTGGTTTTATAACGCTACCATCACCGACACCAACACCAGCCAAAACAGGTACCATATAATAATTTACCTGCGACATACATAATATTTCCCCTGGCTCACACTCCCTCACCGAAGACTCAACTTATATACATATATTAATAAAAATAATTATATAAAAATACATATACGCCATGGAAATTACGGCTCGCCGGGAATTACGGCTCCATTAACGTGTGCTCTATGGCGAAAAAAATTGAATTCTCGTCCCACACGAATTTCCGAAAAAGCAACATAAAAAAAAAAAAATATATATATATACCAGTATGTCATAGAGATATTCGTGGAAATGGAAAAATAATAACGGTGGCATGGTGAGCTGATGGAGTTTGGTGAATGGGTAGTGAGAGAGAGAGAGAGAGTTAGAGAGTACTACCTACCTTGTACCTTGTACCTTGTTAACTTTAATGCTTCCAAAACACAATTTCTCCATCTATCTACCCGTCAGGATCTCCCAGCGGACTATCCCTTATTCTTCAACAATACAAAAATCAACCCTTCATCTTCTCTCAATATTCTTGGTGTCTCTTTTTCTTCTGCTCTCATTTGGAAGGACCATATTACCAGTCTTGCTAAGGCAGCCTCCCAGAAGCTGGGTGTGCTCAACCGCCTTAGGGGGTTCTTTTCCCCTGCACAGCTTCTTGCTCTGTACAGGGGCATAGTGCGCCCTTGTATTGAGTATTGTTCACATGTGTGGGGAGGTTCCTCTCACACCGCTCTCCTAGACAAAGTTGAAAGGAAGGCCTTTCGTATCATTAACTCCCGTCCACTCACCAACTCTCTGCAATCTCTCTCTCTCCGCCGCAATGTTGCATCTCTCTCGCTATTCTATCGCTACTATAATAATCAGTGTTCCTCAGAGCTATCCCAGTGCATACCACCTCCTTTACGTAGGGCACGTGGTACCCGTCTTGCAACTCAATCCCACCCCTACTCTGTGCAACTCTCCAACCCAAGAGTGAAACGTTACTCTCAAACTTTCTTCTACTCAACATCTGAGCTCTGGAACTCTCTCCCAGAATCAGTCTTTCCCTCTTCCTATGACTTAAATTGCTTCAAGCTCCGTGTGTCCAGGCATTTTGGCTCGAACGTCCCTTGATTTTGGCCCTGTCACTCTTTCAACTATGGGGGAGGCACTCGCTATAGGCAGTTATGCCTTTTGCCTCCCTCAATCACATAGAAAAAAAAACAAAAAAACAAAAAAAAACTAGATACACTGTTCACACAGAATTCGTCTCAACTATGAGTTAAATTTATTATAGACAGAACCACAGTAGAGACAGTGTGTGTTTGTGTTTGTGTGTATGTGTGTGTGTGTGTGTGTGTGTGTGTGTGTGTGTAAGAGAGAGAGAGACAGAGAGAGAGAACACGTTACAAGGAATAGTTAGTGTCTCGAAAGACCGTGGGATCCAATCCGGGAAGAAGCGTCATCTACAAAACTACAAAAGTTCGAGTACTGCCACATATCCTACATATATTTATCTAACTATCTATTGCCTGACGCCGTGATCCTCGAAGGGGTGGCCACGAACGAACCACCCCCATGCACCTCTGTCCCCAGTCAGTCTTCCTCCCAACCAGCACCACCTTTATCCATATACTTCCTCACTCCATCCTTCCACCTCTCTTTCGGTCTACGTCTCCTTCTCTGTCCTTCCACCTTGCTCTGATACACCTTCTTAGTCATTCGCTCGCTTCCCATACATATAGTTGGACATATTTCCTACACAAAAACTGAGTACTCAACATAGCTTCTACACCAAATGGTGCATCCGGCATAACTCCTATAGTTATACTGTCATATATCCTACAATTCTGATACATGATCAATTGATCAGTGTTCATCAATGCGATCACGTGGCATTATGCAGGAAATAATACAAAACCTAACCTAACCTAACATAACATAACATATCCTAACCTAACCTAGATTTGTTGTGTGTAGGAGATAATTAGGTTGTATCTCTGTAAGAAATGTGACAGCATATATTTGTTTGCGTAGGAGATATGCTGTATCCCTGTAGGAAGTATGTCCCTACTCTAAAAACTGCTAAAGTTGTAGGAAATGTGCAGTGTAGGAAATGCGGCGTAGTAAATGTGGCGCACCCCCTCCGGGAAGATACATTAGGTGGAATGAGAGAGATTGTGAAGAGCTATCTAATAATCTTCCTGAATTGCTCTACTAAAAGAACTATTTTCAAAATATGAGAAAAGCGAGAGAGAGAGAGAGAGAGAGAGAGAGAGAGAGAGAGAGAGAGAGAGAGAGAGAGAGAGAGAGAGAGAGAGAGAGAGAGAGAGAGAGAGAGAGAGAGAGAGCGAGAGAGAGAGAGAGAGAGAGAGAGAGAGAGAGAGAGAGAGAGAGAGAGAGAGAGGGAGAGAGACTCGCAATTTAATTATATTCGCAAGCACTATTTTTAAAGATTTTTAAATTTAAAGTATAGTAATAACACATCTCGTTTGCTTTGCTAGTGTCGAAAAGTTCATTGGCCTTGCTAGTGGTGAGGCTAAACATCACACTATTTTTGTTTAAATTTGTATGCTTGAATAAAATTGTTACTGCATATTTACTTACATACTTAGATTGCATTTGCTGATTGCCTCCATTTGGTAGGTCTAGTTTTTGATGCTTCCAAACTCCCATTTCCCACCAATATTTGGTGGACAGAAAGGGTAATGCATACTGTATATTTTCGTCTATTTGTATTTATTATTTATTTATCTATTTGTTTTTTATCTTGCCCTCTTGATGGTAGGCTATACCTTGTGCGAGGCAATGGGATACTAAAATGAAGCTTAATTTTTGACAAATTAGAATGAAGCACCTTACGTACGCACGCCACATGTTGCTTGAAGAGTGCTGTCATACCATCGACACAGTATCTTCGAAAATGTCTGAATACCTTTGTGTTGTGAGTTATAGTGGCGATACGGCTATATATTTTTGGCGTATCGGTGCAGCCATGATCGGTGCGTACACTTGCAGGATCATTGGGACTACCTCAGAAATAGTTCGATTTTTCTAGTGAATATCCTTGCCATATTCCTTGTCCGCGCTCGAGCTCATGTGTGTGTATGTGATTAGCGGAGGTCTGAAGCTTGCAGTTATAACATTAGCATCATAAGAAGGAGGACATTTAATTAAAAAAACGTCTCGCTAATAGTTTCATGGCACCAATAAAACTCTTAAAACGGTGATACAGTAAACCCCAAAGAACAACACCACCCACTTGGAACCCATATGTTATAATAACTGTAAGTAGATATTCAGGTGTTGAATGCTACACGTAAATAAGTAATTGATCGATTTATGTGTTCAGACAAGTAGACATTAGAAACTTCATATGTGTTTTTGTTGCAGTTAAGCTTTCTATCAAGTCATACGAGCGGTTTACCAATAGATGTTGAGCTTATAAGAATGGCAGAAACGTGTGTGTCTGCGTTTGTGTATGTGTGTGATTGTGTGAGCAATGGTATGTGTTTGTAGTCAAGTAGTTGTATACACTTGGAGTAAGACGATTTTGCTTACCGTATTATAACCAAGTCTCACTCTAAACAGGTTTCAACCTCAAATATACTCTTAGTGGCTCTAACTCTTCGTTAATCACTTTCAGAGCCATTGCGAAAATCACCAGAGACTCAAATGTCCTGGTATTGCCGACAGACGCTCCACAACCACCTAATCATACTGACCGGCCATGTAGCCATTTCATGCAAGTGATGAAAGGTAAAGGCATCATAATACAAACCTTTCTTACCCCCTAATTCACAGGACAGAAATACAATGGGGTTTACTAATTACAGGATCTGGCAGTGGTAGCTAGGCATTCATTTGTTGAAGCTGGGGATTAAAGAGAGCTTCTCTAATGGCTCTGTTACCAAGGCATTACACTCATCATCTTGAAATAAGAGTCGACCATATGTTTATTAAGCTGAGCTAGCCTGTGGGGTGGGCGAAAAGTAGAGCTTCCTCACGGCTAGAAATGCAGATCGGGAGTTTTTATGGGAGAAAGGACTCTCTTCCTCCTCGGCTATTCTCCTGCTTTAACTTTGTTTGTCTCTTGTTTTATCACAACTCGTTGATTTCTAGGCTATATTTTACGTGTGCTAATCGACATTTCTCCTGAGCAAAACAAGATCTTTCATTTGGGCGCCAATATTAATTACCATTTGGGCGACTACAATCGCTCAATATACTGTGTGTTTAATTTTGGTCAACTTGACTTTTTAGATTTTCTGTATCACTCAAACTAAATATTTGTGTGTTGTTTATCTTTACCCTATTTCGATTTATTGGGGGAAACATCTTATCTTTACTTCTATATATATCTACTATAGGGGATTTCAATGTTCACAACCGCCAATGGCCATCCGCCGACCAACCTGGTGAACTAGCCTTTATCTACATGAGGGGATTATGTCAGGCCTCAGAGTTTTGTTATTATGTGCTTATTTATTGCAAATGTGACATCACCTTCGTCGATATTCATGTTCGTTTTAACAACCATGATCTTAATTTGTAAGATTAAGTGAGTAGGTAGAGGAGCGGCTCGTACCATTAATTGTAAATACTATAACATCAACATATTGAAAATACTGGCCAATGTAAATTACAATTTGTGAATGACCCATTACAAACAGCAAACGGTCCTAGATTTTGTGTTAACATTTGTTTTAATTTGTCTTATATGGCTGTAAAAGTCATTAAGGTTATATTAACATTGGATGTAAGTGTTTTCTTTAATAAATTAATTTTATTATGTTTGATTAATCATTTTGATTTTCTACGTAAGGAATCATATAATACATGTATTTCTATTAGTATTAACAATAATCAGTTAAAACCGACAGACAGCAAGGATGTCATGACCTATTTTTTTCCTAAATTGCCTATCCTATGTGGCCATGAGACTTGACTGGTATAAATGATGTTGCCGATATACCATCAGGGAAGCAAAATGTAGATGGGACTGTTGGACCCAAGGAACCGTCTCGTGCAATCGTAATGTCCACAGCCAGGAAAGTTTTATGTGAGAAGCTTCACCTCTCAGTAACGCTGCTCCAAGCTTCATCATCCAAGACAGTGACTTCAAATACTGAATACTGCATCTGGATACCTTGACCGTGTGAGAGAGAGAGAGAGAGAGAGAGAGAGAGAGAGAGAGAGAGAGAGAGAGAGAGAGAGAGAGAGAGAGAGAGAGAGAGAGAGAGAGAGAGAGAGAGAGAGAGAGAGAGAGATATATTACGGTAGTAGGCAACTGTGTGTGTGTGTGTGTGTGTGTGTGTGACTGTAAACATTATTCGTAAAATTAACAGTAAATTATGGCGTTGCAAACCATTTTTCTTTAATACCGCTTCTTAACTGTATTATGCTTCTAAATTACGGTAATTGGACAGTAAGGAATTAGTAATCTTAATAGTTAATTATACTTGTGGCCTTCATAGTTAGGTATATACATCGGCAATACTACTACCCGTTCTGCAACCGTAAATTCAACGGAATATGTTTAACAGCACTCTCTCTCTCTCTCTCTCTCTAGTGTGTGTGTGTATGTTTGGTGTCCTAGTATTTAAGTTGTAGCAAGTCATACAAACTGTTACCTCCTCTATACGGGTGTGGCTGAGCGTGTTGGGCTTATTCAATGGCAGATAAGTATGTGTGGGTATACTTTGTGTGGGTGTGAGTGTGGGTTTGTTACGTGTTGGTGAGTTTGTTTGACTTTATCTAGTAGTTATAAAGTGCAATTATAACATTTGGAAGCACACTATGCTCAGCTCTGATACCTAGACTACTTTAGTATGCCTTTACTCGGTTTGGAGATTTTTTTAACATAAAATGTATATTTGTTAAAGAATATTACCTTTGACCTAAACCGGTAAACATGAACTCTGTGTGCAAATCTGTTTTGTATGATACTTATGTTAGCACACACAATGTTTGTATCTAACTATGGGGAATAATATGCCAGCCAGGTTTGTAAATAAGATTATTATCTAGCATGAGTTTTTCCTGACTTGTAAAATATGTGTCTATCTATTTATCTATTGCCGGACGCCTTACTCCCCTTAATGAGGGTAGCCAAAACACAGAAGGCCCCCAAACAGAACTATTTTCTGTACGAGGAACAACCCGAGCCAGTTTACTGAAGGCCTTACAGGATTGACCACTCAATTTAGGATCCGTCCGACTCCGAGGCCCTCTATGTATCTTGTTAGCATTATTTTTCTACAGTGGTGTTCGGCTAGTGCATCCACTAAACTTCCTTACACTTCGATAAGCAGTACGGATTTGTATCAGGTGTACTCCCCTAGACAGGCTGCCGACCAAGGCTGGCGAGTCCCAGCCACCCTGTGGTGAAGGGCATGGTTATTTATATGAAATTAACAAAAATATCCCTTAATTTGACAGAATGTGTATGTATATACTGTATATGTATGTATTATTATGGACATTAAATATAATTATCTGAACATCTTCAATTGTTATGTGCAACTATCTCAACCAATTTGGTGACATTTGTACGAATTGTAAAGAAACTTGAACTCTACACAGCTTCTTAACTTAGATACAATACTTATTCTAACTGAAATACAAGGTCAACTGATTGTGTGTTGTGTGCATGTGTGGATGATGGATGCTTGTGCTGTGTATATACAGGTATGTATGTAATAATAATAATAAATAATAATAATGATAATAATTATCGGTTTATTGTTCACTTGCAGCCTTGAGGCTGAGTTTTTCTGGCCCTAGGTACAGTACAATGCTTATTCTACCTTAACTACGAGATAACATGCAACCTTTAGCGACTATGAGGTGCCAGGTTCCCATGCGCAGATGCAATGGTGAGAAGTACTGTAGGCTAACAAGCTGATAATTGAGCAGCTTGGCTAGGGATGCAATCTTCTCCATCGGAATAGGCGAAAAAAAACTCTTAGAATTCTGGGTGACGATCGAATCCTCGACCTTGCAGTCAGCGTACAACGCCTTAGACCACTCGGCTAACCCGACCCGTGCGTGTGTGTGTACAAAGGAGAACAAAGGAAATCAAGTAACAACACGTCTGGTGACCCTTCTAGGCTGCTTGTCCTCCAAAACACTGAGGATCAATTGTCCAAACAGTGGTTTAGAGTGGGGAAGGGAACATTGGAAAGGGAACTACTGCCCTGGAACTAATGTCCGTGGCAGGATTAGGAAGTTAGTAGGGGACAGATTGGTTAGTAACTGAGGGGGGGATAAAATAAAGTTATTCATTTACAAACGCAGTCAGTCGCGGGTTTGATGCAAGATATGTTGTCTAGGCGAAATTTAAATGAATCAACGGTACTGCAGTCTATAACGTCTCGGGGAAGCCCATTCCACAAGTTGACAACTCGATTGAAGAAGATATTCTTAGATTCGTGCGAGTTAAAAGATTTACCGATAAATTTGCAACTGTTTACCCGCGTGTAATTAGATTGGTTGATAGTCAAGTACAGTACTTACAACAGTTCATATTGTCGATGCCTTTGATGATTTTGAACTCTTGAATTAAGTCGCCTCTTAATCTGCACTGTGTTAAAGGAAATAGATTTAATTCTCTAAGACGCTCCTCGTATGGTTTGTTCTTTAGGCTAGGTATAATTTTGGTAACTCTACGTTGAACTCGTCCTAGCTTGTCTATATCGTTTTGGTAATAAGGGCACCAGGATTGAACGCAGTATTCCAGAAGAGCGCGGACTAAGGAATTGTAGAGGGTTAGGATAACTTCTTTGGATTTATGCTCAAATGACCTGCGTATAAAGCCAATTATTTTGTTTGCTTTCTTAACAACTTCTGAACATTGTTGACTCGGTTTTAGGATACTCGATATTGTTACACCCAGATCGGTTTCTCTGTTTACATTCTTAAGCTAAGTGCCATTCATCGAATAGTTTGCTTTCTCATTTTGGTATCCGATATGTAGTACTTTACATTTATCCGCATTGAAACTCATTTGCCAAATTTGGGCCCAATGTGACAACTTATCTAGATTGTGTTGCATATCGTCAACTTGTTCTTTGGAGAGTACGCTATTTGCAATTTTTGTATCGTCAGCAAATTTTGAGATTGTACAGGTGAGACCCTCATCTATGTCGTTGATGTAAATTAGAAAGAGAATTGGTCCTAGTACTGATCCCTGGGGTACCCCGCTACTTACATTGGTCAATTTAGACGCCTTACCGTTTATGGCTACTCTTTGCTTTCTGTCGCAGAGCCAATTTTTTATCCATTTCAACACACCGTCTTGTATTCCATGCGCTTTTAGTTTTAGCAGTAAACGTTTGTGGGGAACCTTGTCAAAGGCCTTTTGAAAATCAAGGTATATAATATCTACAGCTTTACTCTCATCATAGAGGTTGAGCATATCGTGGAAGAAGTCTAAGAGGTTTGTTAAACAGGAATGTTTGCTACGAAAGCCGTGTTGAGTATCTTTAAGTATGTTATTTTCCTCTAAGTGATTTACGAGTCTGTCTCTTATGAGCGTTTCTACCATTTTACATACAACTGATGTTAAGCTAATTGGACGATAGTTACTGGGTAGGGATTTGCTGCCTTTTTTAAAAATCGGTGTTACGTTAGCTAGCTTCCACTGATCAGGCATAGTTCCAGACTGCAAGGATTTATTGAATAGCAATGTCAGTGTTTTGGAGAGCTCATCCTTAGTTTCCTTTAAAACTCTAGGTGAGATTGTATCAGGTTGGGGCGTTTTATTTACCTTGAGTTTATCTAAACATTTCAATACTTCTCTCTCTGTAACGGTGATATTGCTTAGAACATCAGAATTATCTATCTGAATCGGCAATGCTGTAGGGATATCAATGAGGTCTTCTGTTGTAAAAAATGATGCAAAGAAGGTATTGAGGGCATTACTCATTTGTATTTCGTCTTTGGTATATTCTCCATTTTCATCGACTAACAGTTGAAGTAACTACTCTCTTCTTTCTGATATAACTATAGAATTATTTTGGGTTTGTTTTTCTTTGATACGCAACATGTAACTCCAGGGTCATTTTACTTTGCTAAATTAACCTTTTGGCTTTGCGTCGTAGTTCTACAAATGTCACCCGTTCTTCGTCATTTTGTGAGGATTTTAATCTATCATTAGCAAACTTGTTAGCAAGCAGACAGTTTGAAATATCTTTATTCCACCCTTTGGGCTTATCATTATGGCCTGTACGCCTTATTTTCGATGGTATGCAGTCTTGCACTACTTTTAGATAAGTGTTTGTGAATGATTCCCAAGATGTATTTATGTCGTTACTGTTAATTAAAAAGCTCCACTGTGTGTGTGTGTGTGTGTGTGTGTGTGTGTGTGTGTGTGTGTGTGTGTATGCGTGTGTGTGACTACCTCTGTGTCTCTGTGTATACAGGCTTCCATATTCTGGTAGGTTCAGCACCATCATAACCACCACCAACGTTAAACATATTTACGAAATTATAAGTCTGTGCTGTGAATATAGTTTGCATTGAAGCCATCTGCATCCTGGCGTGCATGTAAGCCTTCAGTGCCAACAGTATACACCCAATACCACCACCAACACCACCACCACCACCAACAACACCACCAGAAGTTGCCACCAAAAGTTTGTATCGAGTTACACCTTTGTTGGGTTACCTGTACGTCCAAGCTGAGCGATGGTGATTTGTGGTGTTGTGTTTGTCTGTGTGCATGAGGGAAGAAGGGAGGGATTCTGTGTGGGATTGTGAGTGTGTTTGTGTGTGTGTGTGTGTGTGTGTGTGTGTGTGTATGTGAAGGGGAGGAGATAATTGTGTGGGGTTGTTGGAAGAGTGTGCATGGGTGTGTGAGTTTGTGTTTTGCATGTTGATTTGTGTGAGTGTGTGCTTTATGTGTGTGTTTGCTGCTGTATGTAATGTATGTAGTTAGATATATAGAATAATTGATATCTATCTATCTATCTTATCTATCTATCTATCTATCTATCTCTCTCTCTCTCTCTCTCTCTCTCTATATATATATATATACACATATATATATATATGTATATACACTCACTGTTTTAAGAGGAATTTATGTATTTAATTAACTTATTCAAGTATTGTTGTATATATATATATATATATATATATATATATATATATATATATATATATATATATATATATATATTTATATACTGTATACATGGATAGATAGGTAAAGGGGAGAGAGACAGTGAGAATGAGTGAGTGAGTGACGAGACTGAGAGTGAGTGTCAGAATGAGATATATATATACTGTATATATATATATTTATATGTTAGTATAGCCAGGTAATAGATTCTCTTTTAAACAGACAAGGTTAAAGGCAATAGCAGTTTCAGCATTCAGGATTTTATTGTTACAGCTTTCAATAGTTCTAACAATTTTCCTCTGGGGTTCAGAGATGAGGTACAACAGGTTAGCAAAATTCATGGTGGATCCAACGTTTCACAAGTAAACATCTTGCATCTTCAGGGAATGGAGAGGTAATGGTTAGAATAAGGACAAAACAACATATTTATACCAAATTCGAGGATCTAAAATAGGTAGGTGGGCGGAGCTACTGGGTGTGGGGTGGCTGTTCATTGGTGGAAGGCAGTCTATTCGCGAGACGGGCACTAAATCTTATCGGTGGTTGGTTGTTGGCTGTGGGTGGCTGTGATTGGTTGGTGTTGTCAGTTGTGTGCTGAGCACGGAAAGGTAAGGGAGGGGGGCACAGGGCGAGAGGAAGGGGGGCAGTATGCCTGTAGCGCTTGCCTGAAGGAAGAATTTGAAGGTCTTGTGTTTGGTTGTTGATGCTGGGGTTGAGTGTTTGGATGTATAGAGCTTCTAAAATAGCTAGTCTTCTGGGGTCTGATTCTTTGTCGAGTATGGTAGTTTGTTTGTCTAGGTCGGCGCGAGTTAGGGCAAGATGGTGGGGGCCTTGATAGTGATCTTTCATAGCGCCAGATTGAAGGTGGAGGGTTAGTCGACGGGAAAGGCGAGTCTGTGTCATTCCAACATAGGATAGGGGTCCACAGTCCCCAGAGGTGCAAATATGCTGGTATATCACATGATTGTCTTTCTGTTGGTTGGTGGAAATGGGGCGGTTACGGAGGACAAGGTTGGAGGTCTTAGGAGATTTGTAGTAAATAATGAGTTTTATTTTATTGTCAGGGTTGGTGGGGAGGACGTTTTTGTGAATTATTTCTTTCATAATGGATTCGTCTGTTGTGTGGTCGGAAGATATGTAGTTTCTGTAGAAAAATGTAATGTCATTGGCCGGGTTGGTGCTAGGGGTGTCTTGTTTGTACCATTTTTCTAGGTGGTGGTTAATGGCATTGGTGACGTCAGTGTTGGAATACCCATTGTTGACTAGGACCTGGGTGAGCCTTTCCAATTCATTGTGTGTGTCATTCCAGGTGGTGCAATGGGTGAGGGCTCTCCTGACATAGGCGGCGATGGTGGACTGATGGTATCGTTTAGGGCATCTACCCTTCCTCGACCTCCTTGTCTCCCTCCACGACCACTGCTTCAAAACTACAGTGTACACCAAACCTACTAACAATGGCCAATGTCTTAATGGGGAAAGTGAATGCCCTAAACGATACCATCAGTCCACCATCACCGCCTATTTCAGGAGAGCCCTCACCCATTGCACCACCTGGAATGACACACACAATGAATTGGAAAGGCTCACCCAGGTCCTAGTCAACAATGGGTATTCCAACACTGACGTCACCAATGCCATCAACCACCACCTAGAAAAATGGTACAAATAAGACCCCCCTAGCACCAACCCGGCCAATGACATTACATTTTTCTACAGAAACTACATATCTTCCGACCACACAACAGACAAATCCATTATGAAAGAAATAATTCACAAAAACGTCCTCCCCACCAACCCTGACAATAAAATAAAACTCATTATTTACTACAAATCTCCTAAGACCTCCAACCTTGTCCTCCGTAACCGCCCCATTTCCACCAACCAACAGAAAGACGATCATGTGGTATACCAGCATATTTGCACCTCTGGGGACTGTGGACCCCTATCCTATGTTGGAATGACACAGACTCGCCTTTCCCGTCGACTAACCCTCCACCTTCAATCTGGCGCTATAAAAGATCACTATCAAGCCCCCACCATCTTGCCCTAACTCGCGCCGACCTAGACAAACAAACTACCATACTCGACAAAGAATCAGACCCCAGAAGACTAGCTATTTTAGAAGCTCTATATATCCAAACACTCAACCCCAGCATCAACAACCAAACACAAGACCTTCAAATTCTTCCTTCAGGCAAGCGCTACAGGCATACTGCCCCCCTTCCTCTCGCCCTGTGCCCCCCTCCCTTACCTTTCCGCGCTCAGCACACAACTGACAACACCAATCACCCACAGCCAACAACCAACCACCGATAAGATTTAGTGCCCGTCTCGCGAATAGACTGCCTTCCACCAATGAACAGCCACCCCACACCCAGTAGCTCCGCCCACCTACCTATTCTTGATCCTCGAATTTTGTATAAATATGTTGTTTTGTCCTTATTCTAATCATTACCTCTCCATTCCCTGAAGATGCAAGATGTTTACTTGTGAAACGTTGGATCCACCATGAATTTTGCTAACCTGTTGTACCTCATCTCTGAACCCCAGAGGAAAATTGTTAGAACTATTGAAAGCTGTAACAATAAAATCCTGAATGCTGAAACTGCTATTGCCTTTAACCTCGTCTGTTTAAAAGAGAATATATATATATATATATATATATATATATATATATATATATATATATATATATATTATATATATATAAAGAGAGAGAGAGAGAGAGAGAGAGAGAGAGAGAGAGAGAGAGAGAGAGAGAGAGAGAGAGAGAGAAATCCAGGAGGGGTAGAAGATATTATTCAGGTGAAACAATTGAAAATCTGTCATATATGAAATGTTCTCGTTTACTTTGGAATGCTGTAATTATCACACCTACGTGTTTTGCTCCTCCCCCTACCCCTCCTACACACACACACACACTCATACACACACACAGAGGAAACAGATGTTAGTCTTAAAACAATTATGGATGAACAAAAGGAGTGGCAGGGTTATAATCTAGGAAAGAAAGTAGTGAAGGCCATAAGGCAAAATGAGAGATAGGTACCGGTGGCGGGAGAATTAGAAGTGGGAGTTGGCGAAGAAGAGGGATTAAACACGAGGAAAAGAAAACATAGTACACAATATAAAAGTAGCAACTGTAAACTGCTGTATAGTAATGTGGATGGTTTGATATCCAAACAAAATGGAGACTGGTGACCTCATATGACAAGAAAAGCCCATGATAATGTGTTTATGTAAAACAAAATTAAATAAAGATATGAGTCTGGAAGTGATGGGATAACTATAATTTGTGGAGATGGGATAGGAAGGG
Source organism: Paralithodes platypus (assembly GCA_032716605.1). NCBI lineage: Eukaryota > Metazoa > Arthropoda > Malacostraca > Decapoda > Lithodidae > Paralithodes > Paralithodes platypus. The sequence continues at coordinate 64,538,536 of CM064497.1, read as the reverse complement.
CAAGATGGGTGGAGGAGTATTAATCATTACACACAATAAATTATACATTTACAAAACAATAAAGTAGAAATTATAGCAGTGGAGGTAATTAATGAAAATAATGAAAACAAAACTAATATTGCGGTAGCATATATGACCATATACGAGGGCTTGGGAAGAGGAAGAATAACAAGGATTAAAAATTGAGATGATAAAAAATATGGAACACTTATTTCACAGAAACAAGAGTTAATATTGGTAGGGGATTTTGATTGTAGAGAGGTTAACTGGGAGGAGGGAGACGAAGGTAGTAATATGAGTTCTTGGGGGAATGTACTGCTAGACTTGGTTACAGAAAACCTGCTATTTCAGAATATTAATGAAAACACAAGAAGAAGGGGTAAAGATGAATCGTGTAGATTAGACTTGGTGTTTACAAGAGATCCAGATATGATTACAAATACTAAATACCTACCTCCGCTGGGAAATAGTGATCATGTGGTAATTGAAATGGAAATTCTGATGGGTTATCCAACAATGCTAGAAAGAGAAGAACATAAAGAAATGAGATTGAACTATGGGAAAGCAGATTTTAAGCTATTAAAAAGTTGCTTCAGGGATGCAGACTGGAGTGAAATTGAACAGAAAAACAATGTTAATGAGAAACACTGTGTGTTTAAAAACATTTATGACGATATTGTATATAGGCATGTGCCAAAACAAGGAAATAAGACTGAAAAGATAAAAGACTGGTTTAATGATAAATGTAGAATAGCTATGGATAAGAAAAATAGGGCCTGGAACATAGCCAGAAGAAGGAGAAATGAACAAACCTGAAATAAATATAGGAAGCTAAGAAACTAGTATGTCAGAATTAGGAAACAGGAAGCAAGACATTATGAAAAAAACCCAGTGTGGACAAATGTGTAAGTGATCCTAAATTGTTCTACAGGTATGTGAACAGCAAAATTAAGATTAAGGACAAAATAATGAGGCTGAGGGATGGAAACAATATTTATGAGGATGATGATAATATATATGAGGTTATGAATAATACATTACATTCATTTTATGCTATGGATGAACACATTTTGGAACCAGAGATTATATACCAAAATTATGAAAAAATTGTGGGATATTATCTTCCAACCAGAGGAACTACTAGAACTTAGGAAGGGACTAGATGTGAGAAAATCTATGGGCCCAGACAATATAGCAGCATGGATTTTAAAGGAATGTGCTGAGGAATTGGTATAACCTTTATATGAAATAATTAAGTACTCTATTAAAGTTGGAAAACTACCACTAGACTGGAATAGGGCCAATCTACACAAGTGGGAGTAGGGAGCGGCCGCTAAACTATAGACCAGTGTCACTGACAAGTGTTGTTTGAGAAATGTGTGAGAAGATTATTAAGAAAAGATGGATAAAGTACTTGGAAGATTTTTTTGTACTTACTGTAAGACAATTTAGATTCAGAGAGGGAAAATCATGTGTTACTAATCTGCTGAGCTTTTATGATAGGATGATAGATATACTACAAGAGAGAGAAGGATGGGTGGATTGTGTGTATCTTGATATAAAGAAGGCCTTTGACAGAGTTCTTCATAGTAGACTTAGATGGAAGTTGAAGAAGTTTGGAGGGGTTCAGGGTAATTTGTTGAAATGGATGGAGGATTATCTCTCGGGAAGACAGATGAGAACCATGATAAGAGACAGATTATCAACGTGGAAAAATGCTACAAGCGGAGTTCCACAGGGATCAGTGTCGGCCCCAATTATGTTTCTGGTCTATATAAATGACATCCCAAAGGAAATAAATGCATACATGAATATGTTTGCTGACGATGCAAAGATTATGAAACATATAGTGGACGGAAACAGCTGTAGAGAGCTACAGAGTGATCTGGATATGATAGACCAATGGAGCAAGATGTGGAAATTGGATTTTAACACAGATAAATATCATGTAATGGAAGGGGCGTGAGTAAAAGAAGACCTCATTGGGAATATACACTGTGAGTCTAGGAGAATACATGAATAACCTCTCAGAGAAAGAAAAGGAATTGGGCATTATAGTACAGGGAGATCTTTCACCCGAGAGGCATATTAACAGAATAGTGGGAGAAGCTTATGGCCTGTTGAATAAAGTGAAAATAGCATTCAACTATTTGAATGAAGAAATGCTAGTAAATATAGTAAAATCAATGGTGAGACCTTAATTGGAGTATGCGGCAGTAGTTTGGTCACCCCATCTTAAAAAGCATATAATCAAGTTGGAGAAAGTTCAGAGAGCTGCAACTAAGATGATTCCAGAACTAAGAGAACTGACATATGAAGAGAGATTAGCGAGATTGAAATTGCCAATCCTAAGGGAAAGAAGAGAAAGAGGGGATATGATTATGATGTATAAATGTGTTAGGGGATTGGACAGGATAGACAAGGAGGACTTTCTCGAGGGGGATAAGGGGAGGACTAGAGGACATAGTTGCAAGTTAAAGAAAGGCAGATGTAAAGGAGATGTGAGGAAATACAACGTTCCATATAGAAGTGTTATTATGTGAAATCAGTTGGATGATGAAGTGGTGGGTGCGGGGAATATCCAAATTTTTAAAGCCCAATTAGATAACAGAATCTTGGGAAGCAGGACAATACGAGCCTAACAACTCAAATTCTGTATACTACAATATTAGGTGAGTACAATTAGGTGAGTACACACACACACACACACACACAGGTATAATCATGGTCCCTAGTTCGGATGCACTTTGAGTCCTAAAACTGATTAAGCGTACCCTCTAAATGCAAATAAAGTGGGACAAATTTAACAAGGCGAGTCGATTTATTCTGGCATAGCACTGAATATGTAAATTTAATAATAATGATTGTGATTACATAAGTAAAAGCTCATAAACCCCCACGTATTCCCTCACTCACACACCCACCCGAACACAAATTCCCACACACTTAATGACTTCCCACACCGTCCTGCATTTAACTATAATTACCCATTCATTTCATCACATCCATCTCATCAACACACAAATACCCACCCACACACTCAGCTCTACCTTTAAGATACCTGCCTTTTAACGCATTCCCACACATATTTTGTCCAACTCTCTAACCCCAGGAGTGAACCTGTTTCCACAATTTGTCTTCCACTCAGTAAGTAAACTCTGGAAATCTTTTTCTCATCCTTTATTAACCTCATTCTATTAATTAAACTGATTCAAGCTTTGTGTGTCCAGGTAGTTTTACTCGTATGTGTAATTTGAACATGGATCTGTCACTCTTTCAACTTTGGTGGGGACATTTGTTACAGGCAACTTTTCCATGTGTCTCCTTACCCATATATATATATACAGTATATGCAAAGTACTTCACATCGGAAACCGAAATGAGAAAGCAGACTATTCAATCAATGATACCCAGCTAGAGAATGTGGACAGAGAAAAGGACTTGGGAGTAACAATATCAAGTAACCTCGTACAGAGGTTGTTAAGAAAACAACAAAAATTGAGGTTTTATAGGCAGATCTGTTGAGCATAAATCCAAAGATGTAATTCTCACTCTTTACAATTCCGTCCACCCACTTCTGGAATGTGGCGATCAGCCCTGGTGCCCCTACTACCAAAAAGATATAAACACACTGGAGCGAGTTCAATGCAGAGTTACCAAATTTATGCCGAGGAACGTTTTGTGTAATTGAATCTTTTTCCCCTAACACAGCGGAGATTAAGAGGTTAATTCAAGTTTTCAAGATCATCAAAGGCATCGACAATTTGAACTGCAGTAAGTATTTTACAATCGACCAAATTACTCAAAGGAAATGGTTACAAAATAATTAATTAATCATTTATTAAACCGCATGAATCTAAGAACTTCTTCTTTAATTAAGTTGTCAATCTGTAGAATGAGCTTCTTGGAGATGTTATAGACTGCAACACCGTTGATTTTTTTAAAGTTCGGCTAGACAAGCACCTTGCCCGAACCCCACGGCTGACTGTATTTGTAAATGAATACATTATTTTCTTAGTACTGTATTGATATTTTAGTAACCTAATTGCATTCACACTTTATCATATCCTCTCTTAAAACGGCAGTAATTTAGAGAGCAAGTAACCTCAAGGGGTCGCAAGACCTGTTGTTGCTTGATTTACTTTGTACTCCTGTGCACTCCTTTGTTCCACACCAACCCACACCCACACACCAGCTGTCCAGATATTACCCCACCACTGACCACTCCTATGACTGCTCCGTAAATATGCACTCACTGTCAAATTGCTTATGATAATTCAAAGCCAGGCGAAAATTGTCCGATATCACGACCTTTCAGGGAAGTATGGGCAGAGAGAGAGAGAGGACGCGTAGAGATAAACATGGGAAATTCATAAGTGAAAGGTTAACAGGGAAGCTAAACATAAAAGCCGATAAACAGGAGTGATGCAGGCCTATAGATAAAAGGTTAAACAGGAAAGCTATAGAGATTAACAAGAGGGATGAACATATACAAAGATTAACAGCAGTGAAAAGTAGAATACACAAATATATTAGGTGTAAATAGATATATAAAACATTGAGACACAGAAAATGTATACAATAAAGCAAATAATATGAATAAACAAATATGCAGGAAGCATGAAGGAAACAGAGAGGTAGTAGATTATACATGGATAGTGTTAGGAAGAAATTACACAAGTTTATAACCACGATAATTGTCAAAAAGCTCTTTATAATATTTCTTTACCTCTTTAATTTTAATAGGCCATTCCTGGGTATATGCTTCAGATTCAAGCGTCACTTTAATAACATCGATATGAAAACAATTACGACGATTTGCGTTTTCTAAATTTTACCAAAGGTAGTTGGGATATTTGAGTTTCATGTGTTCGTTTTTAGTGGGGTTGGTTGTTATTGGGCGATTGTGGTGATATTATGCCTCACATCCAATATTGGCGGCAACTCTTGTTGGAGCAGCTTAGTTTGTTTACATATAGAAGAGACCAGGGGCGGCCAGGCATGGGAGATCATGGCCACAGCCACCATGCCTTGACACACAGTTTTATGTCGATGTTCTTTTTTATTGAATTTAATTGTATTAATTAACCTAACCTAACCGAACCGAAATTAACCTAGTATTATTTGTGGGGGCAACCTGCCTACCCTACACCCCCGCTAATGGGTTATTCAGTGGGAGTGTGGGGGAGGAAGCCCCCACTTACAATACTAGGTTAGGTTAGGTTAGGGAAGGTTAATGTTATGTAAATGAAATTCAGTAAAAATACATCAAAATAGAATGGTGATTCGGCGTAAATGTTAAGGTAAAGCGGCTGCAGACATGGCCTCTCACAACGGTTGGTCACTTCCAAAAATAGATGATATAAAAACCTAATGGGTGAGTTACACGGGATCGATGTCACTCAATTCTGTATACGGCATATCTTGACCCTGTATGGATTAATCTTTCAGGGTGGGTTACCTCCATATCATTTGAATCTGGCTACAAGTACAAAATTATATGTATCGCTCTCTTCCTCAACCTATCAACTCTGGTGTTCCTCTCCAGTTTTCTTTCTAGTATTCATTAATGATCTTAACTGTGCCTCTAGTCCCATCCACTCATACACTGATGACTCTACCTTTCACTATTCAACTAGTTTTTCACAACTACCTAGCATGCAGTCACCCTAAATCTCACGTAACAGGGCCATGGTACACCTACCGTATTATCTTTCTATTATCTCTGATTGGGACAGAGAAAACTTTGTTCCTTTCAATGCTTCCAAAACTCAATTTAACCATATGTGTACTAGTCACAACCTTCCAGAAGACTATCAGTTACTCTTCAACAACATACAAATTTACCCTTCGTCTTCTCTAATATTCTCGGTGTCTCTTGTTCTTCTGATCTCTCTTGGAAAGACCATATCACCACACGGAGCAGCTTCCCAGAAGCTGGGTGTGCTCAACTGCCTCCGGGGGTTCTATACCCCTATACTGCTTCTTGCAGTGCGTCCATGTATTGAGTATTGTACGCAAGTGTAGGTAGGATCATCTCACACAGAACTTCTCTCTCTCTCTCTCTTTGCCGCAATGTTGCATCTCTCTCACTCATCAATAAATAATCAGTGTTTCTCAGAGCTCTCTGTGTATATTACCTCCTTTACTTAGAGCACGTAGCACCCGGCTTGCAACACAATCCCATCCCTAGTCTGTGCAACTCTCCAACCCAAGAGTGAAACGATATTCCCTAACTTTCTTCTATTCAACAGCTGAACTCTGGAACTCTCTCCCTGAATCCATCTTTCCCTCATCCTATGACTTAAATTATTTCAAACTCCGTGTGTCCAGGCATTTTGGCTCGTACATTCTTTGATTTTGGCCCTGTCACTCTTTCAACTCTGGAGGAGGCACTCGTCACAGTCAGTTTTGCCTTTAATCTCTCTCATGTACATAGAAAGAAATCAGAAAAAATTAAAGTTCAGGAAGGACCTCTAGCAATTACTATGCAACAAACTATCGCAATTACCCTCCTCGTTACCACAGATAGGCTACTTCCCAAGCTGAATAATAGTGTGTCTGTATAACTAAAATGAAATACCCCTTACTTAAGAAGTTAGATTTAATTGCACACGCCATCTTTACTAAGTTTTATGTCCTAATCTTCTTAATAAGTTTTGCATAATGTGACCGATTTAGATATACAGAGACGCTGAAAAATATTCGAAGCGTCAGGCTTATTTCTGGCTAATATCGTGTGACCGGCCTTAATATCAAAGGTATGGCTTTCACAATCAGTCTTATATATATTTATTTATATAAATATTAGCTTCTGTAGTAGCACTGTGATATTTGCATGCTATTGTTACTAAATATAAATAATTGCATACAACTTGAGAGTGACCTCTAACAATCTAAGGGGTAAACTCAATTGTATTTATCCCTCCAATATCCTTCCTAATTATCATAAATATTAGCCAAGTAACATCATATTAACCACAATAAAATATCATAAAGCAGAAGTGCCGCTTTGCCCAAAATCAAAACGGCATACCCAACTCTGCGATGGGTTACCATCACCACTACTATTACCACCATTATAACTACTACTATCACCATCATCACTACTGCGATCATCACTACAACTGTCACTATCATCACCATTACTATCACCATCGTCACTAACATCATCACTACTATCATTATCACTTCAACTATCACCATCATCACTAATATTATCACCATCATCTTACAATCATCATTACTACTGTCACCACCATCACTACTACCATACCCATTATCACTACCACTACATAAATGAAGTGGCTGGAACTAATGCAGGATATAAATATGGAGATGTGAGATGCAACATATTAGCCTACGCTGATGATTTAGTCCTCCTGGCTGATTCTTTTCAAGATATGGATATATTATATAGCAAATTATAGTCTTGTATTGATCAACATTTACTTAAAATTAACAGAGATCAATCTAAATGCATGATATTTACTACCAATAATAATCAGCAGACGCAGAACATTGAGCTGAACAGAGATACCTTGGAGGTGGTGAAGGGAATCCAATATCTGGGTCACAATATTTTATTTTATTTTAAATACTCAGATGACATAACTTTTAGAATAAATAATGTTTATGGATCTTTTAATAGTATTTTTAGAAATTACAAACAAGTGAACAAAGATACAATGTTATTTCTTTTTAATTCTTACTGTCTACCAGATTATGGACTTCCCCTATGGAATCACGACAGTTCTTTTAATTCTAATGGTTTTAAAGCATTTTCAGTTGCCTTTAATAAATCCCTATGCGTATTTGTGGCGTACCTCCCTAGGCCAGCAGCCATATCACTGCGGCGCAAACAATTGCTACTCAATCATCATTCAGCATTAGTTCAAGCCCGATACTGCAAAAGAGTATTAAGGTCTCAAAATCCTATAATTAGGCATAATATTCCTATTATTAAAGAAGGTTTCATGGTTCAAAATGTGGTAAATTTGTTTCGAAAAACTTATAATGTAGATGTACTAGGAGAAAATCTACATGTTTTGAGAGCCAGGATTGAGTGGGTACAAGGGCATGAGGACAGGCGAGGTCCCTGTTTCTATTATGGGTTTTACCTTGTGATGCCTGCCAGCGTTGGCAGAATCGCCTCCCTGCAGCCACTAGCGCTCGCCAGGGCAGTGAAATGGGCTACAGTCTATCTACAATGTTGTACTTCCTTTCTGGTGAATCGTCATGTCACAGGCAGTATAGAAGTGGTCTTTGTTTTCGCCTGTGACAATGCATTGTATTTTGTATCATGAGTTGAACATGGGATGCATTGTGGAGGGAGAGAGAGCGAGACGAGGGCGGGGTGGTGGTGTGTGCGTGCATATGTGTGTTGCCTCTCCCTCGCTCAGAGGAGTTTCCCGCTCACGCGCTTTTCCCACGCTCTTGATTAGCTGGTGGTTCCTGGCACCTTCTGCAGGCCTGCTGCCTGGTGACATAGCGGCCTGTGATTGGCTGACCGCCATGCCTTTGTGTGATCCTGAGGTTCCCGTGGAGCTACCTTCCTCAGAGCTAGGCGGAGTGTGCTAGGTCCTACATGTCCCTTGCAACCTGTCTCCCATATAACCCTCTATACTACTATCTCTCTCTCTGAACTACTTCGGTTTCATACTTATCTCTTTATTCAATTACTTATCCCTTCTGGTTCTGCATACGACTTCCATAGTTGGCCAGTCGTATTACCAGCACCAGCTCTCCATATATGTTTGCACTAGTTTTAGGGATTATTAGAGTCAAAGTCAAATGGTACCATAGTGTTGGGGTGCTTCTAATTATTGAGCTGTTCTCTCTTATTATTTAATGCTAGACAGTGGAAGGTATCTTTGATCGTTGTCTGAGTTATGTATGTGGCAAGTCAGAGCCTGTACAACATCGACGAAGCTAGCTAGCCTGTAACCCTTGAGCATATTTTCCTTTGCGAGTGTAGCAGTATACCGGTAAAGGGCTTTTGCCTACTCTTACCTGTATGATTGCTACCTCATTTTGTTGACCTTTGTGGAGCGCCAGGGCAAGACCAGATACTAGAGATCTGGACTTACCAAGAGAGCCTCCAAGTCACTTAACGTAACATAAGGGAAATCTGTCCAAGGGGAGCTACGAGCATGCTTGCGCTCTGCCTAGTTTCCTAGTACCTTTTATGCCACTGCTAGACTTTATTAGTGAGAAAGACAGCATTGTGTTTATTAACTTTAATTGTGTATGCTTTAGGAATTATTCACGCCTTATTTTAGCCTAGGTTGATGCATAGTGCACAACCCAGTTTGGCTGTTACGTTGGCTAAGGAAGTACTGTTTTAAGTGGCGATTATTAGTGCTGTCACAGAGTTGTTGCACTCCCTTGTTATATATATATATGTATCCTACTTATTGGTGTATTTAAGATACACGCTTTGGTGTCCTGCCCCTGCATTATTTCTGTTCTATATTAACGAGCATCTTACAGCATCAGACGTTTTCAGAAGATTCTTTATCCGATTGCTGTAGGACTAGACTTCCAGTGTTTTCATAGAGCATTGTAGAGTTTAGTGTTGAGTACAGACTCACACTAAAGTTAACGTAAGCATATACTCCTTTATTAAATCTTCTTATAGTTTATTCAAGCATTGTTATTACTTAAGAGCATTTTATTAACGTAAAGTACTCCTGTTGTGAGTAGGCTTTGCCGTCATTGGTAAGCCTTTGTAGAAGTGCACTAAAACCCAGTTAATTGATACCCCGTTATCCAGTAGATTAACTCTGGAGGGTTTTAAGTGTTTTGTTCACCGGCGTAATAGTTCGAGGGTTTGGAATTAGCGTACCGTTGTTGCAGATATAGCCTATCATCTAGTCCAATATTGAGTGCCCTTGTTTATTTCGTAGTGCCGGTCGTAACAAATGGCGACCTTAGACCAGGATATAGTGAACTGAATATTGCAGTTTTTTTTTTGAGAAATCTTATTGCCATTTGGGGGTTGAATTTATTTCTCGCATTGTTGGCAGTAGACATTGTTTTGAGGATACATAGAACTTGTTGGAGTTATTGGTGACCTAGTATTGCACTCAAGAACATCTTCGAATATTTTTTGGTGAATAAAGCTACGTAAGAGTTGGCTATTTTGTCTGGACTTGAGATTTTTTGTTGTTGACTCCATCATGTCACTGAACGGGTCTGAGCATAGTGAGGGCACAGTGCGAGAGGCAGGCGAGGAGGTGGAGTTGTTAAGCGGCGTTCGGGTGGTGAACAGTGAGGTGGATGCTCGGATATTTAGGGGGAAGCCTATGTCGGCGGACCGGGTGTCAGGGCTAGACCGGTACGGACTGCAGTGTGTGGCCACGGTCTTAGGGTTTTCCGGTACTAGCGGTATGTCGAGAAGTGAGCTGGCTGCCTGTGTGCTGGGTTGGGTGCATGGGGTTTCGGGTTGAGCGGGAGCTGGGGCACCTTCGGCCCAGCCTACATTCCACTCGACTCCTACCATGGCACCCCCTCGGGTTCCGGAGCCGAGTGCGTTCCCGCAGGCCGATGCCCGCTGGCGGTTGGGTATGCCTCTAGGTGATTCACGGGGTGGGTCCCATATATGAGCATCCCCTCCTCAAGGTTTGTCTGCCGAAATGTTGTTTCAGCTCGAGCTCGCCTCGCATGAGCTCGAGCAACGAAAGTATGAGGCTGAGCTCGAGCAGCGTGACCGAGAGTCTGAGCGCAAGTTTGAGTCTGAAAGGTATCGTGCCGATGTTGACCTAGAGAAAACTCGTGTAGAGGTGACGAGGAACCGGGTCGCCCAGGGGGTCGACCCCATGACCAGTCCCTGTCGCATCTACTTAAGTTGGTTCCAGTGTTTGATGAGTTGGGAGTTACATAATTTTTTCTCCGGTTCGAGAAAAAGTGCCAGGAGCACCAATGGCCCGAGGAGAAGTGGGCAGCCGTTGTTTCTTCACGTTTGACGGGGAAAGCACTCAAGGCGTACGATGCTTTGCCCCTAGATTCCTGTGTGGATTACGAGTTGTTGAAAGAGGCTGTCCTGAGGGCATATGAGCTACAGCCAGAGACCTACAGGCTGAAGTTTAGGGCGGTTCCAAAAAGAAAGGAGAGTACTTTCCAGGAACACGCTAGAGAGCTGTCAGATGCATTTGAAAATTGGTTAAGGTCGGAGAAGGCAACTACTTTTGATTCAGTAAAACAACTAGTGTTACTCGAACAATTTTTTAAATGTGCTGGCAGTGACTTGACTCTTAACCTTAAAGAAAAGCAACCAAAAACTCTGTAGAAGGCGGCTGAGCTGGCTGACCTTAGGTTGTCATTGATTCGTGGGTGCGGGTCTGCACAGAGAGTTGAGGCAGGTAACCAGGGGCATACCACTCCCCCCCCCGAATTAATGACACAAATTATCCATTTAAGAGTACTGTTGCCAATTATGAACCCAAGTCGAAACCCTTCCCGTTTAAGAAAGGCCAGGGCCCTTCCTCACCTCAGAGGAAGTCCAAGAGTGAAGTGGAGTGTTTCAAGTGTCATGAGAAGGGGAATATTGCGCGCTCATATCTGAGCGCACCGCCTACAGCAGTGGTGTCACTAGTGAGCAACATTGGCGTTTCTTTGAGGTCTTCCGCGTTTGCCCGGGGTAAACGGTCGGTTGCGAAGTCATCGCCGGTGCAGAAGCAGCAGGAGGGCTCGTCACCCGTCCGTGATGTTTTTTGTGGTCATAGGGGGCACGGCACTGTGAGGTGGGCTGGTGTGAAGCATAGGCTTGAGTTGTTGCGTGATACGGGCGCTTCCCAGACACTGGTTAAGAATTTCACTGGCAAGCCTGTTAAGGTGGCTCGGGTTGTGGTGGTTCAAGGCATCAATGCTACGCGGTCTTACCCGCTGGTCAGAATGGAGCTTGAGGTGGACGGTGTGACACGGGAATTGGATGTGGGTGTGGTGGAGAAGTTGCCAGTTGAGGGGGTCGACCTCCTTCTTGGTAATGAGTTTGCGGTGCCCACTTCCGAGGTTCCACCCTTAATCGTTGCCAAGAGGGCGGCCGACACGAGTAGGGAGGAGCAAGAGGAGCTTGAGAGATCTCAGTCTGTTCAGGTGTCACAGCCTAGTACCCAAGTTTATGACCAGCGGAGGAAGGGTCGGAAGGAGAAAGTCGAGGCTGGTGGTCGGGTTGAGAGTTTGGACCCAGCGACACTCCTTGGTGACTCGGTACTTGACCCAAAGGTGAGCTCCGGAGTGGCCCCAGAACCTGTCCCCCCTAGTGATATGGTAGGGCGTGATGGCACTCCGCGACAGAGTAGTTCCCAGGTGGAGGAGAGTGGTGGGAACAGGGCTATTGAACTCGAGGACGGGGAAGCATGTCAGGTGAACCTGTTAGAGGAGATTGTGAGGCAACCACCTGAGCAGCCTACTGTCCCTGCGTTGGTCTGCAGCGGCCAAGGTGGAGGAGGAGAGGGGGGCAGTGGGGCACAGGTGGAGGAGAGTCGGGATTGTTATGTCTCGGTGGAGCAGTGGGCGGGGGATACGAGTCAGGTGGCTGTGGAAGCGCTAGAGCACCTGCCTGAGCAGCAGTGTGCAGCGCTCCAGCCCCTGATCGGTCCATACCCCACTGTTTGTGCCGAGCACCCAGGCCTCACAACTTATGCGGTGCACAAGGTGCCGCCGGCAGGTCACTTGAGTGTCAGTAAACCGTTGGCCTCGTTGTTTCAGTGGTTCAAGGTGGGCGACGAGGCTTTGGCATGGTTGCCAGGTCAGGGTCGACCCATGGCTGCCAAGTATGGTGGTCAGAAGGAGGAGATTGAGCAGGTTGGCGAGGTTGGCTGTGGAGTGGATGCGCCCGGCCGTTGCATAGCCTCCCAATGCTGCTCTAGCGAAATGCAACAGCCTACCATAAACCGACTGTATCTGGCCATGTCGCTGAAGGCGGTGATGCTGCGCAGGCAGATGTAGTTGCAAGGAATGCGGGGGTGCACATGTACGGTATCGGCGGGGAAGCCTTAGCAATTATGAACTATGGGAGTGACTGCACAGGTGGTACTGATGGTCCCTCTCATGACCTGGCTGTTCTAGGGACGAAGGTGGAGAAGGAGGGAGACTACAGGTTAGAAGCTGCGGTCTCGGCTGGGTTGTGGGAGGGCACTAGGCATGTTGTTCATTCTCCAGGCCTGATGTACGGGGTAGAGTCCGACATGGAGGCTGGAGACAGTGCCAGGTAGTTGTTTACTAGGCTATGGCAGTACTTTCGCATGTTTGTTCATTCTCCAGGCCTGATGTACGGGGTAGAATCCGACATGGAGGCTGGAGACAGTGCAAGGCTCAGTTTAATTCCCTACCGTATTAATCCTGCTCAACAGCCTGTGGTGCATGCAGAGCTGGATTATGTGTTGACGAAGGGTCTGAGGGATAAGGAATGTCGTGAGTGGTCGTTGCCTGTAACTTTGCAACCTGTGTTAAGTGGCAAGATCAGTGAGTGTGTTGATTGCCAGAGTGTGTGCATTATCCCTGACAGACTCCTATATCTTATCGAGAGTTGACGACACCATAGACCTCGGGGCTGCATCGCCTATCACGAAGGTAGAACTAGTGAAAGGTTATTGGCAGGCCCCGTTGCCGGAAAGAGCGAAGAGAAATGCCAGGCTTGTGATGAACTGGGCAGTTTATCAGTGTCAGGTGTTGTTGTGCTGCCGGAACACAAGTTGGATGTGTGGCATGCTAAGGGCACTGATAATGTTTCGGCTGATTGTTTGTCACGGGAGGGTTTGGTTACAGGAGAACCCTCGGCGTTCAGTCAGTGTGTGTTAAGAGTGGAGTAAAAACTAGGCTTGCCCCTGTAAGTGCAGCCACCAAAAACATATTAAAAATGAAAAAATCACATACAAACTTTCTTTTGATGGTTAATTGTAAGTTGCCAATATTATAGCTAAAGTCCTAAGTTGAACCCATCTTTCACTTAGGAGGCTGGGCTCTGTGAAGCTCGCTCAGGGAGCATAGTAGGCTTAATTACACTATTATGTTTGGGAGGGGTTAAAAGATTTTCTTTATGTTGATATGTTGTTTTATGTAAGACTTGAGCTTTGAATTTCATTTCTGGTGGAGAGGCAATGTGTGATGGGTCTTGTCGGCATTCTGCCTTGTCAGATATCGTGTTCGCCTAATGTTGAGTGTCCTATATCTTGGGCGGGGTTTGACGCCTGCCAGCGTTGGCAGAATCGCCTCCCGGTAGCCACTAGCGCTCACCAGGGCAGTGAAATGGGCTACAGTCTATCTACAATGTTGTACTTTCTTTCTTGTGAATCGTCATGTCACAGGCAGTATATAAGTGGTCTTTGTTTTCGCCTGTGACAATGCATTGTATTTTGTATCATGAGTTGAACATGGGATGTATTGTGGAGGGAGAGAGAGCGAGACGAGGGCGGGGTGGTGGTGTGTGCGTGCGTATGTGTGTTGCCTCTCCCTCGCTCAGAGGAGTTTCCCGCTCGCGCGCTTTTCCCACGCCCTTGATTGGCTGGTGGTTCCTGGCGCCTTCTGCAGGCCTGCTGCCTGGTGACGTAGCGACCTGTGATTGGCTGACCACCATACCTTTGTATGATCCTGAGGTTCCCGTGGAGCTACCTTCCTCAGAGCTAGGCGGAGTGTGCTAGGTCCTACATGTCCCTTGCAACCTGTCTCCCATATAACCCTCTATACTTCAAACTCTCTCTCTGAACTTCTTCAGTTTCATACTTCTCTCTTTATTCAATTACTTATCCCTTCTGGTTCTGCATACGACTTCCATAGTTGGCCAGTCGTATTACCAGCACCAGCTCTCCATATATGTTTGCACTAGTTTTAGGGATTATTAGAGTCATAGTCAAATGGTACCATAGTGTTGGGGTGCTTCTAATTATTGAGCTGTTCTCTCTTATTATTTAATGCTAGACAGTGGAAGGTATCTTTGATCGTTGTCTGAGTTATGTATGTGGCAAGTCAGAGCCTGTACAACATCGACGAAGCTAGCTAGCCTGTAACCCTTGAGCATATTTTCCTTTGCGAGTGTAGCAGTATACCGGTAAAGGGCTTTTGCCTACTCTTACCTGTATGATTGCTACCTCATTTTGTTGACCTTTGTGGAGCGCCAGAGCAAGACCAGATACTAGAGATCTGGACTTACCAAGAGAGCCTCCAAGTCACTTAACGTAACATAAGGGAAATCTGTCCAAGGGGAGCTACGAGCATGCTTGCGCTCTGCCTAGTTTCCTAGTACCTTTTATGCCACTGCTAGACTTTATTAGTGAGAAAGACAGCATTGTGTTTATTAACTTTAATTGTGTATGCTTTAGGAATTATTCACGCCTTATTTTAGCCTAGGTTGATGCATAGTGCACAACCCAGTTTGGCTGTTACGTTGGCTAAGGAAGTACTGTTTTAAGTGGCGATTATTAGTGCTGTCACAGAGTTGTTGCACTCCCTTGTTATATATATATGTATCCTACTTATTGGTGTATTTAAGATACACGCTTTGGTGTCCTGCCCCTGCATTATTTCTGTTCTATATTAACGAGCATCTTAGAGCATCAGACGTTTTCAGAAGATTCTTTATCCGATTGATGTAGGACTAGACTTCCAGTGTTTTCATAGAGCATTGTAGAGTTTAGTGTTGAGTACAGACTCACACTAAAGTTAACGTAAGCATATACTCCTTTATTAAATCTTCTTATAGTTTATTCAAGCATTGTTATTACTTAAGAGCATTTTATTAACGTAAAGTACTCCTGTTGTGAGTAGGCTTTGCCGTCATTGGTAAGCCTTTGTAGAAGTGCACTAAAACCCAGTTAATTGATACCTCGTTTTCCAGTAGATTAACTCTGGAGAGTTTTAAGTGTTTTGTTCACCGGCGTAATAGTTCGAGGGTTTGGAATTAGCGTACCGTTGTTGCAGATATAGCCTATCATCTAGTCCAATATTGAGTGCCCTTGTTTATTTCGTAGTGCCGGTCGTAACAAATGGCGACCTTAGACCAGGATATAGTGAACTGAATATTGCAGTTTTTTTTTTGGGAGAAATCTTATTGCCATTTGGGGGTTGAATTTATTTCTCGCATTGTTGGCAGTAGACATTGTTTTGAGGATACATAGAACTTGTTGGAGTTATTGGTGACCTAGTATTGCACTCAAGAACATCTTCGAATATTTTTTGGTGAATAAAGCTACGTAAGAGTTGGCTATTTTGTCTGGACTTGAGATTTTTTTTTTGTTGACTCCATCATGTCACTGAACGGGTCTGAGCATAGTGAGGGCACAGTGCGGGAGGCAGGCGAGGAGGTGGAGTTGTTAAGCGGCGTTCGGGTGGTGAACAGTGAGGTGGATGCTCGGATTTTTAGGGGGAAGCCTATGTTGGCGGACCGGGTGTCAGGGCTAGACCGGTACGGACTGCAGTGTGTGGCCACGGTCTTAGGGTTTTCCGGTACTAGCGGTATGTCGAGAAGTGAGCTGGCTGCTTGTGTGCTGGGTTGGGTGCATGGGGTTTCAGGTGGAGCGGGAGCTGGGGCACCTTCGGCCCAGCCTACATTCCACTCGACTCCTACCATGGCGCCCCCTCGGGTTCCGGAGCCGAGTGCGTTCCCGCAGGCCGATGCCCGCTGGCGGTTGGGTATGCCTCTAGGTGATTCACGGGGCGGGTCCCAGATAGTAGCACCCCCTCCTCAAGGTTTGTCTGCCGAAATGTTGTTTCGCATGAGCTCGAGCAACGAAAGTATGAGGCTGAGCTCGAGCAGCGTGACCGAGAGTCTGAGCGCAAGTTTGAGTCTGAAAGGTATCGTGCCGATGTTGACCTAGAGAAAACTCGTGTAGAGGTGACGAGGAACCGGGTCGCCCAGGGGGGTCGACCCCATGACCAGTCCCTGTCGCATCTACTTAAGTTGGTTTCAGTGTTTGATGAGTTGGGAGTTACTTAATTTTTTCTCCGGTTCGAGAAAAAGTGCCAGGAGCACCAATGGCCCGAGGAGAAGTGGGCAGCCGTTGTTTCTTCACGTTTGACGGGGAAAGCACACAAGGCGTACGATGCTTTTCCCCTAGATTCCTGTGTGGATTACGAGTTGTTAAAAGAGGCTGTCCTGAGGGCGTATGAGCTACAGCCAGAGACCTACAGGCTGAAGTTTAGGGCGGTTCCAAAAAGAAAGGAGAGTACTTTCCAGGAACACGCTAGAGAGCTGTCAGATGCATTTGAAAATTGGTTAAGGTCGGAGAAGGCAACTACTTTTGATTCAGTAAAACAACTAGTGTTACTCGAACAATTTTTTAAATGTGCTGGCAGTGACTTGACTCTTAACCTTAAAGAAAAGCAACCAAAAACTCTGTAGAAGGCGGCTGAGCTGGCTGACCTTAGGTTGTCATTGATTCGTGGGTGCGGGTCTGCACAGAGAGCTGAGGCAGGTAACCAGGGGCGTACCACTCCACCCCCCCTGAATTAATGACGCAAATTATCCATTTAAGAGTACTGTTGCCAATTATGAACCCAAGTCGAAACCCTTCCCGTTTAAGAAAGGCCAGGGCCCTTCCTCACCTCAGAGGAAGTCCAAGAGTGAAGTGGAGTGTTTCAAGTGTCATGAGAAGGGGAATATTGCGCGCTCATATCTGAGCGCACCGCCTACAGCAGTGGTGTCACTAGTGAGCAACATTGGCGTTTCTTTGAGGTCTTCCGCGTTTGCCCGGGGTAAACGGTCGGTTGCGAAGTCATCGCCGGTGCAGAAGCAGCAGGAGGGCTCGTCACCCGTCCGTGATGTTTTTTGTGGTCATAGGGGGCACGGCACTGTGAGGTGGGCTGGTGTGAAGCATAGGCTTGAGTTGTTGCGTGATACGGGCGCTTCCCAGACACTGGTTAAGAATTTCACTGGCAAGCCTGTTAAGGTGGCTCGGGTTGTGGTGGTTCAAGGCATCAATGCTACGCGGTCTTACCGCTGGTCAGAATGGAGCTTGAGGTGGACGGTGTGACACGGGAATTGGATGTGGGTGTGGTGGAGAAGTTGCCAGTTGAGGGGGTCGACCTCCTTCTTGGTAATGAGTTTGCGGTGCCCACTTCCGAGGTTCCACCCTTAATCGTTGCCAAGAGGGCGGCCGACACGAGTAGGGAGGAGCAAGAGGAGCTTGAGAGATCTCAGTCTGTTCAGGTGTCACAGCCTAGTACCCAAGTTTATGACCAGCGGAGGAAGGGTCGGAAGGAGAAAGTCGAGGCTGGTGGTCGGGTTGAGAGTTTGGACCCAGCGACACTCCTTGGTGACTCGGTACTTGACCCAAAGGTGAGCTCCGGAGTGGCCCCAGAACCTGTCCCCCCTAGTGATATGGTAGGGCGTGATGGCACTCCGCGACAGAGTAGTTCCCAGGTGGAGGAGAGTGGTGGGAACAGGGCTATTGAACTCGAGGACGGGGAAGCATGTCAGGTGAACCTGTTAGAGGAGATTGTGAGGCAACCACCTGAGCAGCCTACTGTCCCTGCGTTGGTCTGCAGCGGCCAAGGTGGAGGAGGAGAGGGGGGCAGTGGGGCACAGGTGGAGGAGAGTCGGGATTGTTATGTCTCGGTGGAGCAGTGGGCGGGGGATACGAGTCAGGTGGCTGTGGAAGCGCTAGAGCACCTGCCTGAGCAGCAGTGTGCAGCGCTCCAGCCCCTGATCGGTCCATACCCCACTGTTTGTGCCGAGCACCCAGGCCTCACAACTTATGCGGTGCACAAGGTGCCGCCGGCAGGTCACTTGAGTGTCAGTAAACCGTTGGCCTCGTTGTTTCAGTGGTTCAAGGTGGGCGACGAGGCTTTGGCATGGTTGCCAGGTCAGGGTCGACCCATGGCTGCCAAGTATGGTGGTCAGAAGGAGGAGATTGAGCAGGTTGGCGAGGTTGGCTGTGGAGTGGATGCGCCCGGCCGTTGCATAGCCTCCCAATGCTGCTCTAGCGAAATGCAACAGCCTACCATAAACCGACTGTATCTGGCCATGTCGCTGAAGGCGGTGATGCTGCGCAGGCAGATGTAGTTGCAAGGAATGCGGGGGTGCACATGTACGGTATCGGCGGGGAAGCCTTAGCAATTATGAACTATGGGAGTGACTGCACAGGTGGTACTGATGGTCCCTCTCATGACCTGGCTGTTCTAGGGACGAAGGTGGAGAAGGAGGGAGACTACAGGTTAGAAGCTGCGGTCTCGGCTGGGTTGTGGGAGGGCACTAGGCATGTTGTTCATTCTCCAGGCCTGATGTACGGGGTAGAGTCCGACATGGAGGCTGGAGACAGTGCCAGGTAGTTGTTTACTAGGCTATGGCAGTACTTTCGCATGTTTGTTCATTCTCCAGGCCTGATGTACGGGGTAGAATCCGACATGGAGGCTGGAGACAGTGCAAGGCTCAGTTTAATTCCCTACCGTATTAATCCTGCTCAACAGCCTGTGGTGCATGCAGAGCTGGATTATGTGTTGACGAAGGGTCTGAGGGATAAGGAATGTCGTGAGTGGTCGTTGCCTGTAACTTTGCAACCTGTGTTAAGTGGCAAGATCAGTGAGTGTGTTGATTGCCAGAGTGTGTGTGCATTATCCCTGACAGACTCCTATATCTTATCGAGAGTTGACGACACCATAGACCTCGGGGCTGCATCGCCTATCACGAAGGTAGAACTAGTGAAAGGTTATTGGCAGGCCCCGTTGCCGGAAAGAGCGAAGAGAAATGCCAGGCTTGTGATGAACTGGGCAGTTTATCAGTGTCAGGTGTTGTTGTGCTGCCGGAACACAAGTTGGATGTGTGGCATGCTAAGGGCACTGATAATGTTTCGGCTGATTGTTTGTCACAGGAGGGTTTGGTTACAGGAGAACCCTCGGCGTTCAGTCAGTGTGTGTTAAGAGTGGAGTAAAAACTAGGCTTGCCCCTGTAAGTGCAGCCACCAAAAACATATTAAAAATGAAAAAATCACATACAAACTTTCTTTTGATAGTTAATTGTAAGTTGCCAATATTATAGCTAAAGTCCTAAGTTAAACCCATCTTTCACTTAGGAGGCTGGGCTCTGTGAAGCTCGCTCAGGGAGCATAGTAGGCTAAATTATACTATTATGTTTGGGAGGGGTTAAAAGATTTCTTTATGTTGATATGTTGTTTTATGTAAGACTTGAGCTTTGAATTTCATTTCTGGTGGAGAGGCTATGTGTGACGGGTCTTGTCGGCATTCTGCCTTGTCAGATATCGTGCTCGCCTAATGTTGAGCGTCCTATATCTTGGGCGGGGTTTGACGCCTGCCAGCGTTGGCAGAATCGCCTCCCGGTAGCCACTAGCGCTCACCAGGGCAGTGAAATGGGCTACAGTCTATCTACAATGTTGTACTTTCTTTCTTGTGAATCGTCATGTCACAGGCAGTATATAAGTGGTCTTTGTTTTCGCCTGTGACAATGCATTGTATTTTGTATCATGAGTTGAACATGGGATGTATTGTGGAGGGAGAGAGAGCGAGACGAGGGCGGGGTGGTGGTGTGTGCGTGCGTATGTGTGTTGCCTCTCCCTCGCTCAGAGGAGTTTCCCGCTTGCGCGCTATTCCCACGCCCTTGATTGGCTGGTGGTTCCTGGCGCCTTTTGCAGGCCTGCTGCCTGGTGACGTAGCGGCCTGTGATTGGCTGACCACCATACCTTTGTATGATCCTGAGGTTCCCGTGGAGCTACCTTCCTCAGAGCTAGGCGGAGTGTGCTAGGTCCTACATGTCCCTTGCAACCTGTCTCCCATATAACCCTCTATACTACTATCTCTCTCTCTGAACTTCTTCAGTTTCATACTTCTCTCTTTATTCAATTACTTATCCCTTCTGGTTCTGCATACGACTTCCATAGTTGGCCAGTCGTATTACCAGCACCAGCTCTCCATATATGTTTGCACTAGTTTTAGGGATTATTAGAGTCATAGTCAAATGGTACCATAGTGTTGGGGTGCTTCTAATTATTGAGCTGTTCTCTCTTATTATTTAATGCTAGACAGTGGAAGGTATCTTTGATCGTTGTCTGAGTTATGTATGTGGCAAGTCAGAGCCTGTACAACATCGACGAAGCTAGCTAGCCTGTAACCCTTGAGCATATTTTCCTTTGCGAGTGTAGCAGTATACCGGTAAAGGGCTTTTGCCTACTCTTACCTGTATGATTGCTACCTCATTTTGTTGACCTTTGTGGAGCGCCAGAGCAAGACCAGATACTAGAGATCTGGACTTACCAAGAGAGCCTCCAAGTCACTTAACGTAACATAAGGGAAATCTGTCCAAGGGGAGCTACGAGCATGCTTGCGCTCTGCCTAGTTTCCTAGTACCTTTTATGCCACTGCTAGACTTTATTAGTGAGAAAGACAGCATTGTGTTTATTAACTTTAATTGTGTATGCTTTAGGAATTATTCACGCCTTATTTTAGCCTAGGTTGATGCATAGTGCACAACCCAGTTTGGCTGTTACGTTGGCTAAGGAAGTACTGTTTTAAGTGGCGATTATTAGTGCTGTCACAGAGTTGTTGCACTCCCTTGTTATATATATATGTATCCTACTTATTGGTGTATTTAAGATACACGCTTTGGTGTCCTGCCCCTGCATTATTTCTGTTCTATATTAACGAGCATCTTAGAGCATCAGACGTTTTCAGAAGATTCTTTATCCGATTGATGTAGGACTAGACTTCCAGTGTTTTCATAGAGCATTGTAGAGTTTAGTGTTGAGTACAGACTCACACTAAAGTTAACGTAAGCATATACTCCTTTATTAAATCTTCTTATAGTTTATTCAAGCATTGTTATTACTTAAGAGCATTTTATTAACGTAAAGTACTCCTGTTGTGAGTAGGCTTTGCCGTCATTGGTAAGCCTTTGTAGAAGTGCACTAAAACCCAGTTAATTGATACCTCGTTTTCCAGTAGATTAACTCTGGAGAGTTTTAAGTGTTTTGTTCACCGGCGTAATAGTTCGAGGGTTTGGAATTAGCGTACCGTTGTTGCAGATATAGCCTATCATCTAGTCCAATATTGAGTGCCCTTGTTTATTTCGTAGTGCCGGTCGTAACAAATGGCGACCTTAGACCAGGATATAGTGAACTGAATATTGCAGTTTTTTTTTTGGAGAAATCTTATTGCCATTTGGGGGTTGAATTTATTTCTCGCATTGTTGGCAGTAGACATTGTTTTGAGGATACATAGAACTTGTTGGAGTTATTGGTGACCTAGTATTGCACTCAAGAACATCTTCGAATATTTTTTGGTGAATAAAGCTACGTAAGAGTTGGCTATTTTGTCTGGACTTGAGATTTTTTTTTTGTTGACTCCATCATGTCACTGAACGGGTCTGAGCATAGTGAGGGCACAGTGCGGGAGGCAGGCGAGGAGGTGGAGTTGTTAAGCGGCGTTCGGGTGGTGAACAGTGAGGTGGATGCTCGGATTTTTAGGGGGAAGCCTATGTTGGCGGACCGGGTGTCAGGGCTAGACCGGTACGGACTGCAGTGTGTGGCCACGGTCTTAGGGTTTTCCGGTACTAGCGGTATGTCGAGAAGTGAGCTGGCTGCTTGTGTGCTGGGTTGGGTGCATGGGGTTTCAGGTGGAGCGGGAGCTGGGGCACCTTCGGCCCAGCCTACATTCCACTCGACTCCTACCATGGCGCCCCCTCGGGTTCCGGAGCCAAGTGCGTTCCCGCAGGCCGATGCCCGCTGGCGGTTGGGTATGCCTCTAGGTGATTCACGGGGCGGGTCCCAGATAGTAGCACCCCCTCCTCAAGGTTTGTCTGCCGAAATGTTGTTTCGCATGAGCTCGAGCAACGAAAGTATGAGGCTGAGCTCGAGCAGCGTGACCGAGAGTCTGAGCGCAAGTTTGAGTCTGAAAGGTATCGTGCCGATGTTGACCTAGAGAAAACTCGTGTAGAGGTGACGAGGAACCGGGTCGCCCAGGGGGGTCGACCCCATGACCAGTCCCTGTCGCATCTACTTAAGTTGGTTTCAGTGTTTGATGAGTTGGGAGTTACTTAATTTTTTCTCCGGTTCGAGAAAAAGTGCCAGGAGCACCAATGGCCCGAGGAGAAGTGGGCAGCCGTTGTTTCTTCACGTTTGACGGGGAAAGCACACAAGGCGTACGATGCTTTTCCCCTAGATTCCTGTGTGGATTACGAGTTGTTAAAAGAGGCTGTCCTGAGGGCGTATGAGCTACAGCCAGAGACCTACAGGCTGAAGTTTAGGGCGGTTCCAAAAAGAAAGGAGAGTACTTTCCAGGAACACGCTAGAGAGCTGTCAGATGCATTTGAAAATTGGTTAAGGTCGGAGAAGGCAACTACTTTTGATTCAGTAAAACAACTAGTGTTACTCGAACAATTTTTTAAATGTGCTGGCAGTGACTTGACTCTTAACCTTAAAGAAAAGCAACCAAAAACTCTGTAGAAGGCGGCTGAGCTGGCTGACCTTAGGTTGTCATTGATTCGTGGGTGCGGGTCTGCACAGAGAGCTGAGGCAGGTAACCAGGGGCGTACCACTCCACCCCCCCCCCCCGAATTAATGACACAAATTATCCATTTAAGAGTACTGTTGCCAATTATGAACCCAAGTCGAAACCCTTCCCGTTTAAGAAAGGCCAGGGCCCTTCCTCACCTCAGAGGAAGTCCAAGAGTGAAGTGGAGTGTTTCAAGTGTCATGAGAAGGGGAATATTGCGCGCTCATATCTGAGCGCACCGCCTACAGCAGTGGTGTCACTAGTGAGCAACATTGGCGTTTCTTGAGGTCTTCCGCGTTTGCCCGGGGTAAACGGTCGGTTGCGAAGTCATCGCCGGTGCAGAAGCAGCAGGAGGGCTCGTCACCCGTCCGTGATGTTTTTTGTGGTCATAGGGGGCACGGCACTGTGAGGTGGGCTGGTGTGAAGCATAGGCTTGAGTTGTTGCGTGATACGGGCGCTTCCCAGACACTGGTTAAGAATTTCACTGGCAAGCCTGTTAAGGTGGCTCGGGTTGTGGTGGTTCAAGGCATCAATGCTACGCGGTCTTACCCGCTGGTCAGAATGGAGCTTGAGGTGGACGGTGTGACACGGGAATTGGATGTGGGTGTGGTGGAGAAGTTGCCAGTTGAGGGGGTCGACCTCCTTCTTGGTAATGAGTTTGCGGTGCCCACTTCCGAGGTTCCACCCTTAATCGTTGCCAAGAGGGCGGCCGACACGAGTAGAGAGGAGCAAGAGGAGCTTGAGAGATCTCAGTCTGTTCAGGTGTCACAGCCTAGTACCCAAGTTTATGACCAGCGGAGGAAGGGTCGGAAGGAGAAAGTCGAGGCTGGTGGTCGGGTTGAGAGTTTGGACCCAGCGACACTCCTTGGTGACTCGGTACTTGACCCAAAGGTGAGCTCCGGAGTGGCCCCAGAACCTGTCCCCCCTAGTGATATGGTAGGGCGTGATGGCACTCCGCGACAGAGTAGTTCCCAGGTGGAGGAGAGTGGTGGGAACAGGGCTATTGAACTCGAGGACGGGGAAGCATGTCAGGTGAACCTGTTAGAGGAGATTGTGAGGCAACCACCTGAGCAGCCTACTGTCCCTGCGTTGGTCTGCAGCGGCCAAGGTGGAGGAGGAGAGGGGGGCAGTGGGGCACAGGTGGAGGAGAGTCGGGATTGTTATGTCTCGGTGGAGCAGTGGGCGGGGGATACGAGTCAGGTGGCTGTGGAAGCGCTAGAGCACCTGCCTGAGCAGCAGTGTGCAGCGCTCCAGCCCCTGATCGGTCCATACCCCACTGTTTGTGCCGAGCACCCAGGCCTCACAACTTATGCGGTGCACAAGGTGCCGCCGGCAGGTCACTTGAGTGTCAGTAAACCGTTGGCCTCGTTGTTTCAGTGGTTCAAGGTGGGCGACGAGGCTTTGGCATGGTTGCCAGGTCAGGGTCGACCCATGGCTGCCAAGTATGGTGGTCAGAAGGAGGAGATTGAGCAGGTTGGCGAGGTTGGCTGTGGAGTGGATGCGCCCGGCCGTTGCATAGCCTCCCAATGCTGCTCTAGCGAAATGCAACAGCCTACCATAAACCGACTGTATCTGGCCATGTCGCTGAAGGCGGTGATGCTGCGCAGGCAGATGTAGTTGCAAGGAATGCGGGGGTGCACATGTACGGTATCGGCGGGGAAGCCTTAGCAATTATGAACTATGGGAGTGACTGCACAGGTGGTACTGATGGTCCCTCTCATGACCTGGCTGTTCTAGGGACGAAGGTGGAGAAGGAGGGAGACTACAGGTTAGAAGCTGCGGTCTCGGCTGGGTTGTGGGAGGGCACTAGGCATGTTGTTCATTCTCCAGGCCTGATGTACGGGGTAGAGTCCGACATGGAGGCTGGAGACAGTGCCAGGTAGTTGTTTACTAGGCTATGGCAGTACTTTCGCATGTTTGTTCATTCTCCAGGCCTGATGTACGGGGTAGAATCCGACATGGAGGCTGGAGACAGTGCAAGGCTCAGTTTAATTCCCTACCGTATTAATCCTGCTCAACAGCCTGTGGTGCATGCAGAGCTGGATTATGTGTTGACGAAGGGTCTGAGGGATAAGGAATGTCGTGAGTGGTCGTTGCCTGTAACTTTGCAACCTGTGTTAAGTGGCAAGATCAGTGAGTGTGTTGATTGCCAGAGTGTGTGTGCATTATCCCTGACAGACTCCTATATCTTATCGAGAGTTGACGACACCATAGACCTCGGGGCTGCATCGCCTATCACGAAGGTAGAACTAGTGAAAGGTTATTGGCAGGCCCCGTTGCCGGAAAGAGCGAAGAGAAATGCCAGGCTTGTGATGAACTGGGCAGTTTATCAGTGTCAGGTGTTGTTGTGCTGCCGGAACACAAGTTGGATGTGTGGCATGCTAAGGGCACTGATAATGTTTCGGCTGATTGTTTGTCACAGGAGGGTTTGGTTACAGGAGAACCCTCGGCGTTCAGTCAGTGTGTGTTAAGAGTGGAGTAAAAACTAGGCTTGCCCCTGTAAGTGCAGCCACCAAAAACATATTAAAAATGAAAAAATCACATACAAACTTTCTTTTGATAGTTAATTGTAAGTTGCCAATATTATAGCTAAAGTCCTAAGTTAAACCCATCTTTCACTTAGGAGGCTGGGCTCTGTGAAGCTCGCTCAGGGAGCATAGTAGGCTAAATTATACTATTATGTTTGGGAGGGGTTAAAAGATTTCTTTATGTTGATATGTTGTTTTATGTAAGACTTGAGCTTTGAATTTCATTTCTGGTGGAGAGGCTATGTGTGACGGGTCTTGTCGGCATTCTGCCTTGTCAGATATCGTGCTCGCCTAATGTTGAGCGTCCTATATCTTGGGCGGGGTTTGACGCCTGCCAGCGTTGGCAGAATCGCCTCCCGGTAGCCACTAGCGCTCACCAGGGCAGTGAAATGGGCTACAGTCTATCTACAATGTTGTACTTTCTTTCTTGTGAATCGTCATGTCACAGGCAGTATATAAGTGGTCTTTGTTTTCGCCTGTGACAATGCATTGTATTTTGTATCATGAGTTGAACATGGGATGTATTGTGGAGGGAGAGAGAGCGAGACGAGGGCGGGGTGGTGGTGTGTGCGTGCGTATGTGTGTTGCCTCTCCCTCGCTCAGAGGAGTTTCCCGCTCGCGCGCTTTTCCCACGCCCTTGATTGGCTGGTGGTTCCTGGCGCCTTCTGCAGGCCTGCTGCCTGGTGACGTAGCGACCTGTGATTGGCTGACCACCATACCTTTGTATGATCCTGAGGTTCCCGTGGAGCTACCTTCCTCAGAGCTAGGCGGAGTGTGCTAGGTCCTACATGTCCCTTGCAACCTGTCTCCCATATAACCCTCTATACTACTATCTCTCTCTCTGAACTTCTTCAGTTTCATACTTCTCTCTTTATTCAATTACTTATCCCTTCTGGTTCTGCATACGACTTCCATAGTTGGCCAGTCGTATTACCAGCACCAGCTCTCCATATATGTTTGCACTAGTTTTAGGGATTATTAGAGTCATAGTCAAATGGTACCATAGTGTTGGGGTGCTTCTAATTATTGAGCTGTTCTCTCTTATTATTTAATGCTAGACAGTGGAAGGTATCTTTGATCGTTGTCTGAGTTATGTATGTGGCAAGTCAGAGCCTGTACAACATCGACGAAGCTAGCTAGCCTGTAACCCTTGAGCATATTTTCCTTTGCGAGTGTAGCAGTATACCGGTAAAGGGCTTTTGCCTACTCTTACCTGTATGATTGCTACCTCATTTTGTTGACCTTTGTGGAGCGCCAGAGCAAGACCAGATACTAGAGATCTGGACTTACCAAGAGAGCCTCCAAGTCACTTAACGTAACATAAGGGAAATCTGTCCAAGGGGAGCTACGAGCATGCTTGCGCTCTGCCTAGTTTCCTAGTACCTTTTATGCCACTGCTAGACTTTATTAGTGAGAAAGACAGCATTGTGTTTATTAACTTTAATTGTGTATGCTTTAGGAATTATTCACGCCTTATTTTAGCCTAGGTTGATGCATAGTGCACAACCCAGTTTGGCTGTTACGTTGGCTAAGGAAGTACTGTTTTAAGTGGCGATTATTAGTGCTGTCACAGAGTTGTTGCACTCCCTTGTTATATATATATATGTATCCTACTTATTGGTGTATTTAAGATACACGCTTTGGTGTCCTGCCCCTGCATTATTTCTGTTCTATATTAACGAGCATCTTAGAGCATCAGACGTTTTCAGAAGATTCTTTATCCGATTGATGTAGGACTAGACTTCCAGTGTTTTCATAGAGCATTGTAGAGTTTAGTGTTGAGTACAGACTCACACTAAAGTTAACGTAAGCATATACTCCTTTATTAAATCTTCTTATAGTTTATTCAAGCATTGTTATTACTTAAGAGCATTTTATTAACGTAAAGTACTCCTGTTGTGAGTAGGCTTTGCCGTCATTGGTAAGCCTTTGTAGAAGTGCACTAAAACCCAGTTAATTGATACCTCGTTTTCCAGTAGATTAACTCTGGAGAGTTTTAAGTGTTTTGTTCACCGGCGTAATAGTTTGAGGGTTTGGAATTAGCGTACCGTTGTTGCAGATATAGCCTATCATCTAGTCCAATATTGAGTGCCCTTGTTTATTTCGTAGTGCCGGTCGTAACAAATGGCGACCTTAGACCAGGATATAGTGAACTGAATATTGCAGTTTTTTTTTTGGAGAAATCTTATTGCCATTTGGGGGTTGAATTTATTTCTCGCATTGTTGGCAGTAGACATTGTTTTGAGGATACATAGAACTTGTTGGAGTTATTGGTGACCTAGTATTGCACTCAAGAACATCTTCGAATATTTTTTGGTGAATAAAGCTACGTAAGAGTTGGCTATTTTGTCTGGACTTGAGATTTTTTTTTTGTTGACTCCATCATGTCACTGAACGGGTCTGAGCATAGTGAGGGCACAGTGCGGGAGGCAGGCGAGGAGGTGGAGTTGTTAAGCGGCGTTCGGGTGGTGAACAGTGAGGTGGATGCTCGGATTTTTAGGGGGAAGCCTATGTTGGCGGACCGGGTGTCAGGGCTAGACCGGTACGGACTGCAGTGTGTGGCCACGGTCTTAGGGTTTTCCGGTACTAGCGGTATGTCGAGAAGTGAGCTGGCTGCTTGTGTGCTGGGTTGGGTGCATGGGGTTTCAGGTGGAGCGGGAGCTGGGGCACCTTCGGCCCAGCCTACATTCCACTCGACTCCTACCATGGCGCCCCCCGGGATCCGGAGCCGAGTGCGTTCCCGCAGGCCGATGCCCGCTGGCGGTTGGGTATGCCTCTAGGTGATTCACGGGGCGGGTCCCAGATAGTAGCACCCCCTCCTCAAGGTTTGTCTGCCGAAATGTTGTTTCGCATGAGCTCGAGCAACGAAAGTATGAGGCTGAGCTCGAGCAGCGTGACCGAGAGTCTGAGCGCAAGTTTGAGTCTGAAAGGTATCGTGCCGATGTTGACCTAGAGAAAACTCGTGTAGAGGTGACGAGGAACCGGGTCGCCCAGGGGGGTCGACCCCATGACCAGTCCCTGTCGCATCTACTTAAGTTGGTTTCAGTGTTTGATGAGTTGGGAGTTACTTAATTTTTTCTCCGGTTCGAGAAAAAGTGCCAGGAGCACCAATGGCCCGAGGAGAAGTGGGCAGCCGTTGTTTCTTCACGTTTGACGGGGAAAGCACTCAAGGCGTACGATGCTTTTCCCCTAGATTCCTGTGTGGATTACGAGTTGTTAAAAGAGGCTGTCCTGAGGGCGTATGAGCTACAGCCAGAGACCTACAGGCTGAAGTTTAGGGCGGTTCCAAAAAGAAAGGAGAGTACTTTCCAGGAACACGCTAGAGAGCTGTCAGATGCATTTGAAAATTGGTTAAGGTCGGAGAAGGCAACTACTTTTGATTCAGTAAAACAACTAGTGTTACTCGAACAATTTTTAAAATGTGCTGGCAGTGACTTGACTCTTAACCTTAAAGAAAAGCAACCAAAAACTCTGTAGAAGGCGGCTGAGCTGGCTGACCTTAGGTTGTCATTGATTCGTGGGTGCGGGTCTGCACAGAGAGCTGAGGCAGGTAACCAGGGGCGTACCACTCCACCCCCCCCCCCCGAATTAATGACACAAATTATCCATTTAAGAGTACTGTTGCCAATTATGAACCCAAGTCGAAACCCTTCCCGTTTAAGAAAGGCCAGGGCCCTTCCTCACCTCAGAGGAAGTCCAAGAGTGAAGTGGAGTGTTTCAAGTGTCATGAGAAGGGGAATATTGCGCGCTCATATCTGAGCGCACCGCCTACAGCAGTGGTGTCACTAGTGAGCAACATTGGCGTTTCTTTGAGGTCTTCCGCGTTTGCCCGGGGTAAACGGTCGGTTGCGAAGTCATCGCCGGTGCAGAAGCAGCAGGAGGGCTCGTCACCCGTCCGTGATGTTTTTTGTGGTCATAGGGGGCACGGCACTGTGAGGTGGGCTGGTGTGAAGCATAGGCTTGAGTTGTTGCGTGATACGGGCGCTTCCCAGACACTGGTTAAGAATTTCACTGGCAAGCCTGTTAAGGTGGCTCGGGTTGTGGTGGTTCAAGGCATCAATGCTACGCGGTCTTACCCGCTGGTCAGAATGGAGCTTGAGGTGGACGGTGTGACACGGGAATTGGATGTGGGTGTGGTGGAGAAGTTGCCAGTTGAGGGGGTCGACCTCCTTCTTGGTAATGAGTTTGCGGTGCCCACTTCCGAGGTTCCACCCTTAATCGTTGCCAAGAGGGCGGCCGACACGAGTAGGGAGGAGCAAGAGGAGCTTGAGAGATCTCAGTCTGTTCAGGTGTCACAGCCTAGTACCCAAGTTTATGACCAGCGGAGGAAGGGTCGGAAGGAGAAAGTCGAGGCTGGTGGTCGGGTTGAGAGTTTGGACCCAGCGACACTCCTTGGTGACTCGGTACTTGACCCAAAGGTGAGCTCCGGAGTGGCCCCAGAACCTGTCCCCCCTAGTGATATGGTAGGGCGTGATGGCACTCCGCGACAGAGTAGTTCCCAGGTGGAGGAGAGTGGTGGGAACAGGGCTATTGAACTCGAGGACGGGGAAGCATGTCAGGTGAACCTGTTAGAGGAGATTGTGAGGCAACCACCTGAGCAGCCTACTGTCCCTGCGTTGGTCTGCAGCGGCCAAGGTGGAGGAGGAGAGGGGGGCAGTGGGGCACAGGTGGAGGAGAGTCGGGATTGTTATGTCTCGGTGGAGCAGTGGGCGGGGGATACGAGTCAGGTGGCTGTGGAAGCGCTAGAGCACCTGCCTGAGCAGCAGTGTGCAGCGCTCCAGCCCCTGATCGGTCCATACCCCACTGTTTGTGCCGAGCACCCAGGCCTCACAACTTATGCGGTGCACAAGGTGCCGCCGGCAGGTCACTTGAGTGTCAGTAAACCGTTGGCCTCGTTGTTTCAGTGGTTCAAGGTGGGCGACGAGGCTTTGGCATGGTTGCCAGGTCAGGGTCGACCCATGGCTGCCAAGTATGGTGGTCAGAAGGAGGAGATTGAGCAGGTTGGCGAGGTTGGCTGTGGAGTGGATGCGCCCGGCCGTTGCATAGCCTCCCAATGCTGCTCTAGCGAAATGCAACAGCCTACCATAAACCGACTGTATCTGGCCATGTCGCTGAAGGCGGTGATGCTGCGCAGGCAGATGTAGTTGCAAGGAATGCGGGGGTGCACATGTACGGTATCGGCGGGGAAGCCTTAGCAATTATGAACTATGGGAGTGACTGCACAGGTGGTACTGATGGTCCCTCTCATGACCTGGCTGTTCTAGGGACGAAGGTGGAGAAGGAGGGAGACTACAGGTTAGAAGCTGCGGTCTCGGCTGGGTTGTGGGAGGGCACTAGGCATGTTGTTCATTCTCCAGGCCTGATGTACGGGGTAGAGTCCGACATGGAGGCTGGAGACAGTGCCAGGTAGTTGTTTACTAGGCTATGGCAGTACTTTCGCATGTTTGTTCATTCTCCAGGCCTGATGTACGGGGTAGAATCCGACATGGAGGCTGGAGACAGTGCAAGGCTCAGTTTAATTCCCTACCGTATTAATCCTGCTCAACAGCCTGTGGTGCATGCAGAGCTGGATTATGTTGACGAAGGGTCTGAGGGATAAGGAATGTCGTGAGTGGTCGTTGCCTGTAACTTTGCAACCTGTGTTAAGTGGCAAGATCAGTGAGTGTGTTGATTGCCAGAGTGTGTGTGCATTATCCCTGACAGACTCCTATATCTTATCGAGAGTTGACGACACCATAGACCTCGGGGCTGCATCGCCTATCACGAAGGTAGAACTAGTGAAAGGTTATTGGCAGGCCCCGTTGCCGGAAAGAGCGAAGAGAAATGCCAGGCTTGTGATGAACTGGGCAGTTTATCAGTGTCAGGTGTTGTTGTGCTGCCGGAACACAAGTTGGATGTGTGGCATGCTAAGGGCACTGATAATGTTTCGGCTGATTGTTTGTCACAGGAGGGTTTGGTTACAGGAGAACCCTCGGCGTTCAGTCAGTGTGTGTTAAGAGTGGAGTAAAAAACTAGGCTTGCCCCTGTAAGTGCAGCCACCAAAAACATATTAAAAATGAAAAAATCACATACAAACTTTCTTTTGATAGTTAATTGTAAGTTGCCAATATTATAGCTAAAGTCCTAAGTTAAACCCATCTTTCACTTAGGAGGCTGGGCTCTGTGAAGCTCGCTCAGGGAGCATAGTAGGCTAAATTATACTATTATGTTTGGGAGGGGTTAAAAGATTTCTTTATGTTGATATGTTGTTTTATGTAAGACTTGAGCTTTGAATTTCATTTCTGGTGGAGAGGCTATGTGTGACGGGTCTTGTCGGCATTCTGCCTTGTCAGATATCGTGCTCGCCTAATGTTGAGCGTCCTATATCTTGGGCGGGGTTTGACGCCTGCCAGCGTTGGCAGAATCGCCTCCCGGTAGCCACTAGCGCTCACCAGGGCAGTGAAATGGGCTACAGTCTATCTACAATGTTGTACTTTCTTTCTTGTGAATCGTCATGTCACAGGCAGTATATAAGTGGTCTTTGTTTTCGCCTGTGACAATGCATTGTATTTTGTATCATGAGTTGAACATGGGATGTATTGTGGAGGGAGAGAGCGAGACGAGGGCGGGGTGGTGGTGTGTGCGTGCGTATGTGTGTTGCCTCTCCCTCGCTCAGAGGAGTTTTCCCGCTCGCGCGCTTTTCCCACGCCCTTGATTGGCTGGTGGTTCCTGGCGCCTTCTGCAGGCCTGCTGCCTGGTGACGTAGCGACCTGTGATTGGCTGACCACCATACCTTTGTATGATCCTGAGGTTCCCGTGGAGCTACCTTCCTCAGAGCTAGGCGGAGTGTGCTAGGTCCTACATGTCCCTTGCAACCTGTCTCCATATAACCCTCTATACTACTATCTCTCTCTCTGAACTTCTTCAGTTTCATACTTCTCTCTTTATTCAATTACTTATCCCTTCTGGTTCTGCATACGACTTCCATAGTTGGCCAGTCGTATTACCAGCACCAGCTCTCCATATATGTTTGCACTAGTTTTAGGGATTATTAGAGTCATAGTCAAATGGTACCATAGTGTTGGGGTGCTTCTAATTATTGAGCTGTTCTCTCTTATTATTTAATGCTAGACAGTGGAAGGTATCTTTGGTCGTTGTCTGAGTTATGTATGTGGCAAGTCAGAGCCTGTACAACATCGACGAAGCTAGCTAGCCTGTAACCCTTGTGCATATTTTCCTTTGCGAGTGTAGCAGTATACCGGTAAAGGGCTTTTGCCTACTCTTACCTGTATGATTGCTACCTCATTTTGTTGACCTTTGTGGAGCGCCAGGGCAAGACCAGATACTAGAGATCTGGACTTACCAAGAGAGCCTCCAAGTCACTTAACGTAACATAAGGGAAATCTGTCCAAGGGGAGCTACGAGCATGCTTGCGCTCTGCCTAGTTTCCTAGTACCTTTTATGCCACTGCTAGACTTTATTAGTGAGAAAGACAGCATTGTGTTTATTAACTTTAATTGTGTATGCTTTAGGAATTATTCACGCCTTATTTTAGCCTAGGTTGATGCATAGTGCACAACCCAGTTTGGCTGTTACGTTGACTAAGGAAGTACTGTTTTAAGTGGCGATTATTAGTGCTGTCACAGAGTTGTTGCACTCCTTGTTATATATATATATATATATATATATATATATGTATCCTACTTATTGGTGTATTTATGATACACGCTTTGATGTCCTGCCCCTGCATTATTTCTGTTCTATATTAACGAGCATCTTAGAGCATCAGATGTTTTCAGAAGATTCTTTATCCGATTGCTGTAGGACTAGACTTCCAGTGTTTTCATAGAGCATTGTAGAGTTTAGTGTTGAGTACAGACTCACACTAAAGTTAACGTAAGCATATACTCCTTTGTTAAATCTTATTATAGTTTATTCAAGCATTGTTATTACTTAAGAGCATTTTATTAACGTAAAGTACTCCTGTTGTGAGTAGGCTTTGCCGTCATTGGTAAGCCTTTGTAGAAGTGCACTAAAACCCAGTTAATTGATACCCCGTTATCCAGTAGATTAACTCTGGAGGGTTTTAAGTGTTTTGTTCACCGGCGTAATAGTTCGAGGGTTTGGAATTAGCGTACCGTTGTTGCAGATATAGCCTATCATCTAGTCCAATATTAAGTGCCCTTGTTTATTTCGTAGTGCCGGTCGTAACAAGCTCTAGAAGGGAGTGACTATTATTTTTTAACAGCGGTTATATGCAACAAATACGTTTTAGAAATTGCATTTTAATTGTATTCCATAATTTCATTATCGCATGACTTCCATCCTCATAATTGAGTTTTGAATGCATATTTTTTTTATAAATTATATTGTATTTGATGATTTTATCCTGACTATCAGAAGCTAATATTGTAAATAGTTTGTATATATGAAATAATTTTGAATGTTTAATACATTTTGATTTAACTTTACTATAATTTTTATTGGATTATGTAATGTGTGTGTTTTGTACTGTGTACTGTACATCTGTATTGCGAAATAAAGGAATTGAATTGAATTGAATTGACTAGTACTATCACCATCATCACTACTACTGTTACCATCATCACTAGTTCTAGTACTGTCATCTTCATCAATACTACTGTCACCATTGTTACTACCATCATCATCACTACTGTCATAATTATCGCTACAAGTATCACTATCATCACTACTATTATCACCATCATCATTGCTATCACCATCATACCTGCTGTTACTACCATCTCTGCTTCTGTCATCATCAGTACTATCACCATCATCTCCACTACTATCACTATCATTATTAATAATATCACCAAGAATACTGGAGGATTCGCCCCGAAAACAACGTGCCCCCGACGGGGGCGAAAATTGACCAACCGAATTTGCCTGCAAAATTTGGTGATGATACATTAACCCGTTCAGTACCATTTATGTCCTTTTCATTTTATGCTGGATAATAATAGACAATTGTATTTAGTTTAACACACAAAGAGCGGGTGGTAGGGTATTTTACACTGTGCCGCCCAGCGTTTTTTGTTTAACCCTAAATAGGGTTGTTTCCGTGCTCATTTTCATGCATAAACAAGACCCAGAGCGTAAAACAAGTATCTATCCCTGAAAGGGCGTAAAGAGAGCTTTCCAATGACACCCAAACCATCCTTGTACGACCACTGGTTCTCTTGCAACGATCGTGCAACACGAGTGCAAAAAACCTAAACTAAGGTCATTTCCGTACATAATTCCCTGTGTAGCGAGTGAGAGGAGGGGGAGGAAAGTGGTATACAGTTCAGTACGTCCACGGCGGTCGTGGGGAGTGGTCATAAGGTTACTACGCTCGTCCCACCGCTCAGCTCTCTCTCTCAGCAACATTACGTGCTGAAAATGGCACTCGACAGATGTCGTGCACCGCCACATAGTCCAAATTTATTTAACTCGACAGATGTTGTGCGCCGTTGGTTAAGGGTTAATTAGCAGGCTTTCAACTATCCTAATTTACCTTTTGTCCACCACAGATCCTTCTTAAGCTCCACAAAATCGTCTAATTATAGCTAGAATATGATAAAACAAAATGTATCCAGTACAGAAAGGGTTAAGCAGTCTAGAAAAAGTTTGAGGAAATTGATTAACACTCTTATTTTAATCTTTGACCTTGACCTTTGACCTTAAGTATTCAAATATTTTATATGAAATTGACATTTGTGCTATATGTAAAATGCAACTAACAATCAGCTTATCAAAACTTAAGTATTTTTTTATGATGAAGGTTGACTTTTGACTTTGACCTGTGACCTTGACCTTTATGTAGGATTATATATTTTGCTTGCATTGATGTAACCCTGGAAAATCATATAAGTGTGCCAAACTTCATTAAAGATCATCAGCTAGTTCCAGAGGTATTAAAGGAATAGCTGACCTCGACCTTTATTTTGACCTTCATGATGTCTGAAATTTAAAAGTTTTAATTTTCATTTAAAGCACAACTGTCTCAAAGAATTGTGTAAAGTTCACATGAATAGTCAATAAATTAGCATATTGACCTTATATTTGACTTTGACCTGTGACCCTGACCTATCAAATGGAATTAAGTAATATCTTGTATGACTTTGGCCTAGGCATTCCGAATATGCATGATATGCTTAGTGAGAATCTTACATTAAATAGGAAATACTAGTGAAAATAATATTTTGACCTTTAACCTTGACCTTTGACCTTAGAATATTCTTATCGAGGAATTAGCTTAACACCAATGTTTGTATTAACTTGCATTAGGCATATGGTGTAATTTATTTAAAAACTTATAGATTACATTTAGTGATCATATACTGTGACCTTGACCTTTGACTATAAATAAAATGCATATATTTGGATGGTCGTTGCATTGACCAACTGAATTTGCCTGTACAATTTGGGGACAATACATTAAACAGTCTAGGAAGAGTTTAGGGAAAATGACAAACTCTTTTTTTTAACCTTGACCTTTGACCTTAAGTATTACAATATTTATGTGAAATTTTATATATGTTATTTAAGTAATAAGCAACTAACACAGCCAGTTATCCAACATGTGAGTAATAGTTTTTAAATTAATTATAAAAGTGACATTTGACCTTGACCCAGGACCTAGACTTTTATGTAGGAGTACATTTTTGTGTGCATTGACATTGTCCATGCAAATCTAATAAGCATACATAATTTCATTAAAATTCATCAGTTAGGTTCTTATATACCGGTATTAATAGAATATTTGACCTTGACCTTTGACCTGTATCTTGATCTTTATATGTCTCAAACTTAATTATTTTCCTTTTCATTTAAAGTGCAACTATCTCACCAAATGTTTTGAAGTTTGCATGAAAAGTAAAGAAAATAGCATATTGACCTTGACCTTTCATATGGAATTGTATAGTTTCTTGAATGACCTTGGTCTGGGTGTTCCGAATATACATGGTAAGCTTAGTGAGAATCTAACAGTTAGTATAAGAAATACTAGTAAAAAACATATTTTGACCTTTGACCTTGACCTGTGACTTTGACCTTTATGTAAGAGTTCATGTTTTGTTTTGGTTTACCTTGCCCAGGAAAATAAAAAAAACATGCCTAATTTCATTAAGTTAAAAACCTATCAGTTAGATTCATATATAACTAGCAGGGGTACCCGGCGTTGCCCGGGTAATCACCATAATCGCCATCACTACTACCACCACTACTACTACCATAATCACCATCATCAATCACTACTACCACAATCATCACAATACTACTACTACCATAATCACCGGCCTCGACATCCCTGTGCCTCATTAAACGGCGACCTCGATTTCGGCCACTAAATGACCTCCGATTTTGGATCTGACCTCACCCGTACCCCCGTTTTGGGGGTCTGCGAACAACTTTCGTTCCATACACCTTTTCGATTGGAGGCCTCCTGCCCCAAACGGCCATTTTTTTCGCATTTTTTTCGCTCCCGTATACTACATAAGCTCTGCCGAAAATTTTATTAAAAAAAAGTGTCTCTGATTTCCACTAAACTCGCATAAAACCATCTCCAAAGCCTGGGCTTTCCAACGGTGCCCCACACTCCCACCTGGCACCAAAACTGTGGGAGGTGTTTAGTAACAAAGGTCTGGTAGTCTAGTAACTGACAAACAGACAAACATTGACCTTTATGTATTAAGATAATAGAATAGTTGACCTTGAACTTTGCCATATGTCAAAATGAATTATTTTCCTTTTCAATTGATGTGCAACTATCTCACCGAATGTGAAGTTTGCATGAAAAGTAAAGAAAATATCATATAGACCTTTTATTTGACCTTGACCTGTGACCTTGACCTTTCATATGGAATTGTATAGTTTATTATATGACCTTGGCCTAGGTATTCCGAATATACATGGTAAGTTAGTATAAGAAATACTAGTAAAAACCTTATTTTGACCTTTGACATTACCCTTTAGAATATCTATCTAGCATTTGTGCAATACGATATCAGCGTTACCAGTTACTTGTATAGTGAAAATGAAGATATTTGATGAAAACTAAAACTATATAGTAAAAGTTGACCTTTGATCTTGACCTTTATGTAGGAGTGAGTACATGATTGTTTTGTTTACATTGCCCAGGAAAATCAAATAAGCATGCCTAATTTCATTAAAACCCATCAGTTAGTATTCATATATATTAATATAATAATTAACCTTGACCTTTGACCTTTATCTTGACCTTTATTAAATGTAAACATTTATAATTTTCCTTTTCATTTAATGTGCAACTATCTCACCAAAATTTTGTGAAGTTTGCATGAAAAGTACATAAAATAGCATATTGACCTTTTATTTGACCTTGACCTTTCATATGTGTTACGACCGGCACTACGAAATAAACAAGGGCACTTATATTGAACTAGAAGATAGGCTATATCTGCAACAACGGTACGCTAATTCCAAACCCTTGAACTATTAAGCCGGCGAACAAAACACTTACACCCTCCAGAGTTAATCTACTGGATAACGGGGTATCAATTAACTGGGTTAAGTGTACTTCTACAAAGGCTTTCCGGTGACTGCAAAGCCTACTCAAAACAGGAGTACTTACGTTAATGAAATGCTCTCAAGTAATAACAATGCTTAAATAAACTTATGACAAGATTTAATAAAGGAGTATATGCTTACGTTAACTTTAGTGTGAGTCTGAACTCAACACTAAACTCTTCAATGCTCTATGAAAACACTGGAAGTCTAGTCCTACAGCAATCAGATATGGAATCTTCTGAAAACGTCTGATGCTCTAAGATGCTCGTCGAATATAGAACAGAAATAATGCAGGGGCAGGACACCAAAGCGTGTATCTTAAATACACCAACAAGTAGGATACATATATATAAAACAAGGGAGTGCAACAACTCTGTGACAGCACTAATAACAGCCACTCAAAAACAGTACTTCCTTAGCCAACGTAACAGCCAAACTGGGTTGTGCACTATCCATCAACCTAGGCTAAAATAATACGTGAATAATTCCTAAAGCATATGCAGTTAAAGTTAATAAACACAATGCTGTCTTTCCTACTAATAAAGTCTAGCAACGGCAAAAAAGGTTCAAGGTGCCTAGGCAAAGCGCAAGCATGCTCGTAGCCTACTGTCTCCCCTGAACAGATTTCCCTTATGTTACGTTAAGTGACTAGGAGGCTCTCTTGGTAAGTCCAGATCTCAAGTATCTGGTCTTACCCTGGCGCTCCACAAAGGTCAACAAAATGAGGTAGCAAGCATACAAGCAAGAGTAGGCAAAAGCCCTTCGCTTGTATACTGCTACGCTCGCAAAGGAAAAATATGCACAAGGGTTACAGGCTACCTAGCTCCGTCGAAATCGTACAGGCTCTGACTTGCCATATACATAACTCAGACAACGACCAAAGATACCCTCCACTGTCTAGCATTAAATAGTAGGAAAGAACAACCCAATAATTAGAAGCACCCAATACTATGATACCATGTGACTATGACTCTAATAATCCCTAAAGCTAGTGCAAAACATATATGTGAGAACTGGTGCTGGTAATACGACTGGGCGACTATGGAAGGCGTATGCAGAACCAGAAGGGATGGATAAATGAATAAAGATGAGAAGTATTGGAAAGAAGGAGTTCAGAGAGAGAAAAAGCAGTAAAGAGGGTTAGATTGGGGACAAAATGCAAGGGACGTCTAGGACCAAGCACAACATACCAAGCTGTATGGATAGATGCGGGAAGGAGCCCCCCACCACCGAGCTAAGACAGTGGCCTCCAATCACAGACCACTACGTCATGAAGAGCAGGCGTCATATGACACGCCAGGCCCGCCATCCAATCACGAGCGGGTGGACCCGCCCAAGCAAGGAATGCACACGTACATACACACGCACATACCACCACCTCGCTGCTTCCCTCTCTCTCTCTCCTTGCAATTCACACTACATATGTTATAACTCTATCAATGATATAAAATACTTCCAAGTGTCACAGACAAGAATAAAGACAAACACTGATCTGTCTGTGACAACACGAATACTAAGAAAGAAAGAACATCGTTCTACGATTATTATAGCCCATTTCACTGCCGCGGCGAGTGCTAGCGAGTCATGAGTACATTCTGGCAAGCTGGCCAACGTAACATATGGAATTGAAAGGTTTCTTGTATGACCTTGGCCTAGGTATTCTGAATATACATGGTAAGCCTAGTGAGAATCTAACAGTTAGTATAAGAAATACTAGTGAAAAACTTATTTTGACGTTTTTCCTTGACCTTTGACTTTACCCTTTAGAATATTTACCTAAAGTTTGGTGAATATGATATCAAGGTTAGCAGTAACTTGTATTGCGAAAATGAAAACATTTGAGTAAACACTAAATTATATGAAATATTGACCTTATTTTCAACCTTGACCTTTGACCTTAACCTATAAGTTAATTGGAAAAATATTTTTCGACTGACCATCGCATTGACCAAATGGATATACTTGTGAAATTTGGTGAAAATCCATCGAACGGTCTAGGAGGAGTTTTCGGACAGACAGACGAACGACGACGACGACGACGACGACGACGACTGACAAGCTGACTGCTGGTGCACAGTATACGGCTGGGATCTATGTGCGCGACCACTCTGCCTCGCAGAGTTGATAATTCGCTCGTTTAGGCTGAAAGGTTAACTATTTAATCTTAACTTTACTTTCTTCAGTATATTTGCATAGGTCTTCAATATAAATTCATCCATACATTGTCTTAAGATACAGTATACAATAAGACATACAAAGAGCGTAAAAAATGATTGAAAAGGCGAAAAGAAATCATGACAGTATATTCAGTGAAAATAATAAGTTTGAAAATATATGATACAAATAAATAATATAATTATATTAAATCCGGAGACCAATATGAGAACAGTACAACATAACATAACATATTAATTTAGGATAAACAGGCACATTTACGAAAGCACATACGGTTAACCTCTTCTGTACCGGCAATGTCTTTTTATTTTTCTGACTATTCTTAGACGATGTTTTCAGTTCAAAGAAGGCCTCCAACAATGAACAGGCTTGGTACTATCTTCCTTAACCCTATTTACTACCACAGATCCTTCTTAAACTGCACATAATCGTCTAAATATAGCTAGAATAGAATGAAAAAGACGTCGCCGGTACAGAAGTACTTAAAGAGACAAGATAACATAATATATAAGAACAGATGAGAACAGTAAGGCACAAGGCGAGCAAAGCATATCATATGATCAGAAATGGTTAGGACGAAGAGCAAGAGGTAATGCCCAGAGCACACGAAGCAAATCCCAGAGTGATTCTAGTCGGGGAAGAACATGGCTATAAAGACGATGGAACGAAAGGTTTGCATATGTGGAAAAGAGGAAATATATATATATATATATATAACTCAAATAGAAGAGAGACAGAAAGAGAGAGCTACAAGGAGTTACAAGGAATAGTTTATATCTCGGAGACCTTGCGGTTCATTCCGAGAAGATACTCGAAGTGGAAGGAGAGAGACTGTTTAGTACTTTAGTGCCCTACACTCTTTACAGAGTGTGCAAAATACTATCTACTCTGTTCTTGAACTGTTCTACTGAAGTACTGTTTACAACTTCGGAGGGAAGTTTGTTCCAGGTAGAACAGATCATATATGTGAAAAGGTTTCCACAAATACTAGTGCTGAACCTTTTCAATTCTAATTTCCAGCCATGGCAGCGTGTTGTGTTCATATTGAGGCTAAACATTTTGTTATAAACCACATTATCAAACCCATTAAGTATTTTGAATACTTCAATGAGCTGACCTCGTAGTCTGCGTGTTGCCAAAGGAAAGAGATCAAGAGCTCTCAACCGGTCCTCATAGCTCATTCCTCTAAGCAATGGAATAAGCTTTGTAGCTCTAGCTTGTACTCTTTCTAGTCGCTCTATATTGTTCCTGAGTGCTGGAGACAGGAATTGAACAGAGAGAGCAGAGAGAGAGCGAGAGCGAGCATCCCGACAGACTGACAGCACTATCGAGGCAGGAAGTAAGACAGAAGGATGGGACGATATCGTCGCAAGCAATGGCCTATCGATTAAAGAAGCATGTGAATTATATAAATCAGGCATAGCAGTATAACTATCCCATAGAGTCAAAAATTAAAAGGAAATCAAAGCCAGTTCAACAAATTATGTCTTAACAGTTTAGTTCCATTATTACGAAAACCAGAAATTGCAACAAACTCAAACATTTCGGGTATTTTTT
This sequence comes from Paralithodes platypus, assembly GCA_032716605.1. Taxonomy (NCBI): domain Eukaryota; kingdom Metazoa; phylum Arthropoda; class Malacostraca; order Decapoda; family Lithodidae; genus Paralithodes; species Paralithodes platypus. The sequence goes on along the minus strand of CM064497.1, from coordinate 64,496,309 downwards.
TCTTCCCGCCTCGGAATTAAAACTAGTCAAATTAGCGGAATCCATTTGAGCAATACAGATTTACGAGCGTCGATTATGCAAAGTCAAAAAATCTGTTGAGTTTGGGAAAAATGGGGGGCAAAATGTCGGAAGTCTGGATTTATGTGGGTCTATTTGGACAAAGGTGACGAGAAAGAGAGAGAGAGAGAGAGCGCGCGAAAGCGAAAGAGAGCAAACGCCAAACAAAGATGAAATACAATTGTCTTTATATTTCCTTTATTTGACGGAAAATTGCATCCATCCCCAGCCTGGTTACTCGTGTATTAGAATTGTGTACAGCCAAATAAGGTGTGAAGGATTGTAAATATATGAGAGAGAGAGAGAGAGAGAGAGAGAGAGAGAGAGAGAGATTATAAACTTTCTCAGTAACTCATACCTTTAGCCTTTGACTGTTTCTATCCGCTCCTATCTCCCTTTGTTTTTGGTTCTTTCTTCATTTCTTCTGTATTATATTTGTTCCTACTTCCTTGTTTCTCATGCTTGCGTATGTTCTTCACTCGTTTTAATTGTTATTTTCCTCGTTCAATTAGGGCTAACAGTAATGTTTTTGTTATGTTCACATTATTACTATTTATCCTTTCAATCACTTAATATAACTGTGCTATCATTTGACAATTGTATTTAGAGTACATCACTTGATACATCACCTGATAGTCATCATAATACAACAATAAATAAAGGTGCAATAGGTACACAATTGAAACATTTAGCTTACTGCTCCATTTCATATCTACACACACACACACACACACACACACACACACACACACATCTATTTTATGTCTCTCTCGCTCTCTCTCTCTCTCTCTCTCTCTCTAGTCCGTTTATTTATCCAGTAATTAATTCCTCTTATACCTATGCATATTCATAAGCCCGTTCGTATACGATGGCGCAAATAGTATATTATTCAGGTGTTTGGTGTTGGGAGTGAAATTAATATATTAGATTTTTCCTAAAGGTTCAGCAAGGTCGGTCCTTAGAGATCTGTGCCCCATAAATTGTTCTCTTCTTTCACTTAATCATTACGCTATTCAGTGTGCAGTTGGGTACATAATTATATTGATAATCCAGTATTCGATAAATGGATGATAAATCTTAGTCGTGTACTTAACCTTTAACTATTTTGATGGTTAGAGTGTTTAAGAAATATGTGGTAACCCAGGTTCGAATCCCGAGAGGATCACATGCTTTCATTCATTTCATTAGGTGTTTACCTTACCTTTGGATTCCTTTGGATGTGTTCGCCGCTCTTCTAGCGGCACCAAGGAGAGCGACGCCCCTCGTTATGGGTGGTGATTTGGTGCAGTAGACTGTTTGAAGCGACAGCTCGTTCCCTTACGAGGATGGGCTCGTCTGGCACTTTTTGCAGTTCGACATCTAGGGCTCTCTTGAAGTTGTCTAACGAGATGTCCCTCATGTCTCTTACTCGCCGTGGGAGTTTGTTGTGTGATAACCAGCCCTCTCGCAGAGAGCCCATAGCACCCCTGTTATTCATCCGGGGGATTTTGCATTTCCAGCCTCTCCTATCACTGAATTTCATGACTATCGGAGTATGTAGGTTTGGTACTAAACCCTCTGTGATTTTCCACGTGTATATTATTAGGTAACGTTCTCTTCTACGTTCCAGTGAGTACAGATTCAGTGCTCTTAAACGCTCCCAATAGTGTAGATGTTTTATCGAACTTATATGCGAAGTGAAATTTCTTTGTACACTCTCTACGTCATTTATTTCACCTGCTTTGTATGGGGATGTTAATACGCTACAGTATTCAAGCCGCGGTAGCACTAGAGATTTGAAGAGCGTTATCATAGGCAATTCACCGCGTGTTTTAAAAGTACGCAGAACCCAACCCGTTAGACGTTTCGCAGCCGCCACTTTGACCTGGTTATGTACTTTGAAACCCATATTTTCAGACATTAATACCCCAAGGTCTTTCAAACTGTCTTTCCGTTCTATTATGTGGTTAGATTCTGTTAAGTAATTTGTAATTTCTTTAACACCATTATTATCTCCGTACCATATTAATTGGAATTTTTCCTCATTGAATTGCATGTTGTTTTCCCTGGTCCACTGGAACACTACATTCATGTCTTCCTGCAGTCGGCCCGTGTCCTCTTGTGTGTTTACTATCTTGCTTAATTTTGTGTCATCAGCAAAAGACGACACCGTACTGTGTCTGGTGTTGGTATCTATGTCGCAAATTAGTATGAGGAACAGAAGGGGCGCTAGCACTGTTCCTTGGGGCACTGAGCTTTTGACATCCGAAGGCTCAGAAGTGACTTGGTTTACTGCTACCGATTGTTTTCGGTTTACGAGGAAATTGTATATCCACCGTCCGATTTTCCCAGGTATACCTTTTGCTTTCAGATTGTGGGCTATTATACCATGGTCACATTTATCAAATGCCTTAGCAAAATCGGTGTAAATGACATCAACGTTTTTCTTTTCTTCTAGCGCTTTAAGAATTTTGTCATAGTGTTCCAAAAGTTGTGAGAGACATGATCTTCCCGCTCTGAACCCATGTTGACCGGTGTTGTGTAGTTCATTTGTCTCCATGAATGTTGAAATTTTGCTTCGCAGGACTCGCTCGAAAACTTTAATGATGTGAGAGGTTAGAGCTACCGGGCGGTAGTTTTTTGGTAGTGCTTTACTCCCTCCTTTATGCAGTGGGGCAATTATTGCGTTTTTCAAGCTATCTGGTATGTCACAGTGTCTAGACTCCTTCTCCAGATTATAGCCAGGGGTTTTGAGAGGTTTTCCTTACATTTTTTCATTAGGATCGAATTCCATGAGTCCGGGCCTGGTGCCGAGTGGGATGTCCTTGTTGGAAATGGCCTCTTCTATGTCTTTTGGACCGAAATCAATATCCAGCATCTGAGGGGTTTCCGTGGGGGAGGTTTCCATGACAAATATATTTTGGTCTCTGATGACTTTTGTTTAATCAGGCTCACTGAATGCCATTTCATACTGTCTGCTTAAGAGTTCGCTCATTTCCTTTTTGTCCCCTGTGAAAGAGCCGTCCCCTTTGCTCAGTGGGCCGATGTTTGATGTTGTTTTAGCCTTTTGTTTGGCGTATGAAAAGAAGTATTTGGAATTTTCCTTTATACCTGCAATAGCTTTCCTCTCCTCTTCCATATGTTGTAGTTCATATGATATTCTTAACCTTTGTTCAATTTCCACAATTTCTCTATCTATTTCGACCTTTTGCCTATCCTGTAGATTTTGATGTGTGCGTCTTTGTGTGAGTAATTTTCTTCTTCTGTACAGCCTCCTCCTTTCCCGATCTTGTTTGCTTCTTCGTTTTGTTTGTCTTGCAGGTATATGGTGGCTACAGATTTGGGTCATGGTTTCTGTTATTAAGACTAGACATTCTGCTGGTGTCAGGTTATCCATTAAATCTTCCCAGTCTATTTCCTCCATTTCTTGATTTACCTCTTCCCACCTAATGTTTTTGTTATTGAAGTTAAATTTACTGAAGGGGCCGGTTTTTGTTCTCGATTCTGAGGTTGTCTGTACACTTTCTAAGGTTGTTTTGATCTCAATTAATTTATGATATGAGTATGTTGTGTCCAATATGTTAATGCTGTGTACTAGAGTGTCGTTGTTAGTGAAGACCAGGTCTAAGATATTGTTTTCCCGTGTGGGTTCAGCAATATGTTGGGTAAGACTAAAAAAATCACAAAGTTCAAAAAGCTCTCTCGTATTAGTATTTGCTTCTCCGGTGTTATTTGCCACTAACTGGTTTTCTAGTTGTCTCCATTTAATGTTTGGTAGGTTAAAGTCTCCTAGCCATATAATATTTGGTGTTGGGTTCCCCAGGGTTTCCACTTCTGATTTTATTTTGTTGAGCTGGGTTTTGAATTCTTCTCGGGATGAGTCTGGAGGCCTGTATGTAACAATAACTGCTAAATTTAGGGATTCTATTTTAACTCCAAGTATTTCCACCACTTCATTACTGTTATTTAGGAATTCAGTACATATCAGTGAGGCATGTATGTACAAGGCTACACCTCCATGTGATCTATGCGTTCTGTCCGCCCTGTGTAGGTTGTAACCAGGAATCCATACCTCACTATCTTCCTGATCTTTAATGTGAGTTTCTGTGAGAGCCGCAAATATAGCGTTTCCTTCTTCTAGCAGATCCCTAATAAATGGTACTTTGTTCGTGGTTCTATTTTTTAGGCCTTGGATATTTGCAAACAAGATTGGGGAGGGATTGTTTGGAGTACTATGTGTACCTAATAGTCTTCGGGATGTATTGGCCACTCTTGGGAGGCCAGGAGGTGCTCGAGTTGTTCTATGTGCTCTTCCATCTCCCTCAGTCTCTTCATCTTCATCTGCCCTTTCCCTCCTTGCCTTTTTCCTCTGTTCTGTCCCCGCATAGATAGAGAGTTTTTTTGGGCTACCATTCGTGTTAGGTCTAGCATATCTCCAAGTCCCTTTATATGAAAAGCTGGGCATTTCATATTGTGGCAGGTCTTGTTCCAAGTGATGTCTTGCAAAGGGATGGTGGTGGTAATTTGCAGGTTTCACAAATCTACATTTTCCTTGATCTGGTTATGTTGTGGTGCAATTTGGTTTACCAAATCTACATTCCATGACTTATTATTTGCCGCCTTTTCGCCCTTTTGACCAAAGTAGCACCTTCTTTCCAGATAATATCTGCACACTGGTGTAGACAACCCCAGTAGGTGTGGCTGGGGCTGCAAGGGGTTATGTGGTGAGCTAAGTGTGGTTGTGGGTGATAGTGGGCTTGGTGTATGGGTGGGTGGGTGAGGCCTGCAGGGGGGGGGAGTTGCGGGGGGGTTGTGGGTGGGCAGGTGGCAGTGGTGGGGGGGGGGACGATGTGGAAGGGGAGCCTGATATGGGGGCTTGTTGCATCCTACGTTCATCCTGCAAATGTATTTGATCAACAGCAGTAGGGTGGTCAATGGCCATAGATGGGATTAATGTGGGTGTTTTCTGGGTTTGGGGAGGTGTGGGGAGATGTGCGGCAGGGTTTGTGGATATGTAGGGTGCGAAAGGTTGTTGTTCGGCAGGCGATGTGTGTTGATGTGCAGGAGGCAATGTGGGCATTATCATGGGAAGGTGTGCGTGTGTGGGTTGTGATATTTGTATGGGCCCTGAGGCCCCAATAGTTCCCCATTTTCTGTGAAAGGTAGCTATGTCTTGGCTATATTTCAGTCTATCTTGTACTTCTGTATTTTCTACAGTCTGTATGAGTTGCCATGTGATATCGAAACAACTATCGCAGAAATGGAGGTTCTTCCCTCTTGTATTGTACGCCTCATTTATTGGTGTCAATCCTATGCAAATCCAGTGGTATGATTGCTTGCATATCCGACATGCGGTGCTTCTATGCATCTGTATATTCATCTTACAACTCGTACAGTTGTCTCTGGTAAACATTTTTAATTGTTTTTTGTTTTTGTTTTTGTTTTTCCACCCGCCCTTACATGGGGGAGAGAGAGAGAGAGAGAGGGGGGGGGGGGGGCCTTGGAGGACAAGGAGGTGTTTGTTACGCGGTTTGTGGGGAGTGTGTGGGGGGGGGGGGGGGGGGGGGGGGGGGGAGTGGCCACTCGTTTACACTCGTTATGTTTTAAACTTTAAGTAACTTAAGTAACACTTTCAATAATTATCTTATGAAACAGAATTCTCACTGCCCTAACCACTTTCCCGTTTTTTGGTCGACTGTTTAGCGGAATATACGGCACTCTAGGAAAATAACGAACTTTCCAGACTACCTATATATAGTATCTATTTTAATTTTCATATTTTACCTATCAACTTGATTCAACACTGCTCAGGTTCGAATTTTCACCACATTTGGTTGCGTGGGAGATCTTTCTCTCCAATAACGTCACTACTAACCTGCGATATGGTCGAGAAATAATCTGCACTGATTTAATTGTTTATATATATTGTTTTCTCTGTTTTGCTATTATTTACGATTTTTGTTTTGTCGGTACCCTTTCCTGTCGAGGTTAAGTTTCGCTTTTGGTAAAATCGTATAAGGGGGAGGGGAGGGGACGTGTCCAGGAGAGCGAGGGGATATATGTGTTTATGGTCTTTGCGGTCACCGACGGTATTTTGTTTACAGCATACGTCCTGTTCCCAAGCTCAAAGTTAAAAGTTCCCCTGACTTTAATTCTCTGTATTATACTTTCCTAGTTTATTTACGTGATATACGATGTTCACTATCACTTTTAACTTAGGCTTCCTATTTTCCCATAGCCCTGTTTGATTTCATAGGACTATATAGCTAACACTTTGCTTTGGGACGTAACGGTTTTTTCTTTCCCTTCTTCTTTCCACCCGCCTTATGGGCCTGCCCTAGGCCTGTCCTAGACCAGCGCCGTGGCACTGCTGTAGGAGTTAACGGATTTTTTCTCCAAAAAAAATCCGATTTTATCAATCGGTTCGATTTTGCACTTCACAGGACCGCGACACTACGTTTGTTTTTGTGTGTGATTTTTTAAAAGTTTAATCACCAGTATCCCGCGGGATAGTCGAAAAATCCCGGACCGCGACGAACGTGACCCTCCTCTCTGACTGACTCTGACTGTTTGGTGCTGGGAGTGAAATTAATTGATTAGATTATGCAAAGGGGTATATTACTAGCGCGAATAAGTCAAGTACAGTTATATAATTATGTTTCCGTGTATTCTGTCAAACGACTGACGCTTTTCTCAACCTTAGAAATAACCTTTTGTAGTTAAAGGATTAATACACTATTTTGTCTTCTTCCTCCTCGTTCTAGTGTCGTCGGATGAATAGGGTGCTTGACGTCATTTATACACGAGGTGTGTGTATATATATATATACATACTTTTTATTTGTATGTACATGAAGGAGACAAATGGCAAAGCTGCATATAACAAGTGTCCCCCCTAAGGTGGAAAGAGTGATCGAGAGCCAAAATCAAGGTATCGGTATCTTAAAGATAATTTATGTGTTGGAAATAAGTGTGGTGTGTTTGTTAAGTGGAGTAAAATGAATAGGAGGAGGTGTTTGTGAGAGTTAGCTGGATTACTCTCGATGTAGGTGAGGCACAACTATAAACAGTGGGGGTAGCCAGGCAAATGAAACATGATTTCCAGCGACTCCTTATCATAATATTATGTCTATGTGGCCTACCCTGGGTATTGCCCTGTTCGATTGATGCATACAATCTCCCAAATATATGCATAGCTATCTATCTATCTATCCATCTATCTATATATATTTTTTTTTTTTATATGTGAATGAGGGAGACAAAAGGCATAACTGCTTGCAGCGAGTGCCTCCCCCAGATTTCAAAGAACGACAGGGCCGAAATCAAGGGACGTTCGAGCTAAAATGCCTGGACACACGGAGTTTGAAGCAATTTAAGTCATAGGAAGAGGGAAGGACTGATTCTGGGAGAGAGTTCCAGAACTCGTTCATAATTTGAGTATTTCATAACCCTATTACCTTTATTCATTGCATGAACAGTAGTTAAGTGCTTGTTTAACCTCCACATAGTTCTGTAGTTGCCGTGCACGTTATGTTATTGCTTTTCTGACTGATAAACATTGTATTAAAAATCCTAGCTTGTAGCAGACGACGCACGCGCACCTCTAATCGACCTAGCTTTGTATTTTCTTATTAACTCTAGTAGGTATCGTATTCAGTATCCTACTGTAGCTATATATATCTGTAATTTTAGTTGTTGCTTGCATGATCTTGTAGTAACCTTTGACTGATAACTTTGTTTATCTAAATATAATCCTGCTTGACTAGCCTACAGTGACACCAGCGCCATCTGTTGATACAGTATATTAACCCCTTGTGTGCAGTTACACTTTATTCTAATGTAATCTCTATTTGGTGAATTGTATATTTAGTTACATATTCTATTATATATATATATATATATATATATATTTTGTTACGTATCTTGATCCTCAAGTGGTTAACTTGATGAATCTAGATAGCACAGAGATATATATTAAGGTATCAGTCAGCTGTAGGCAAAACAAAAGTAAAATCTAATAAAATTATTTCCTGTTGTTGCTTCCTTTTCCTTTTGGATCTTAGGACTTGGTATCCTTTATTGACTGATACTCTTTAATTATGAAAAAATACTGAAACTAATTAAAGTCATGTAGTATTATAAAGAATTATTATTTAACCAAAGCTTAGTAGGCTATGGTTATGAACCGAATAAGTTATATCTAAAGAAGGACTATTAATTCTATAAAAGTCTTGAAAGATAAATATTAAAGCAAGAATATTTCTGTCTCTTACCCTCTTTGAAATGAATAAATAGTTTTCTTATGTCCTTTTATTTATATTTAATGTAGATATTATTCTTGGTTCTTGTCTTACGTTAATAGTATTATATTATTATTATCATCAGGATTAATATCAAAGTCACATAAAAAGTTAGATATATATTTAATACTTAGTTAAATGTATTTCTTAGCCACGTAACATTGAGGTTTGATTATGAGTAAATTAAGTTACAGGATCGCTTCATAGATTCGATTCAGGTCTCACTCAAATAATATGAAAAGCAAAAATAATATTTTGAAGCTAAAAGAATTTTCTTCAGCTTAGGAAATCACTAGAAGTAACATTAAAACAGCCATGTTAGTCTAAGGCGATATTACTAATATGAAACAATAATATCACCGTACTAAGTACCGTTAAGCAATGAAGCTTAATTAAAAGAAAATGAAAGAACTCGTAAGTCTTAATATAAAACAATAGTATTACTTTTATCATAACCCAATTACTTGAAGAGTTGCTTTAGTCCACAAGTTAGTAAACTAAAACAGTCAAGTACATAATAGTAGCGTTAACGTTAATTCCCAATCAAATAGTTAAGTACATAATAGTAGAGTTAACGTTAATTCCCAATCAAATAGTTAAGTACATAATAGTAGCGTTAACGTTAATTCCCAATCACATATCTCACTAACCAACATAACGTAAGTGTTTACACCGAACACACTTAACACACACTTATATAATCTGACTGACAGTCACAATCCCATTATAATACTTCACCCCGTCTTCCTCCAGCTGCAAGTTCACCTTCCCAACTCCAAATGAGGACTGATTTGAATGCCCACTACTCGGGGTTCTTATATACTAAACAATGATGGTGTAGGAAACGAATCAGGAGGCGGGGTGATGGTTGCGCGCCCCAATCACAGCTCCTCGAGGTTGCGTAAAGAGGTGCGTGGTCCAATGGAGTCTCCTGGCGTCGAATCATACGTCATAGCGTCGGGTCATCGAAAAGTAGTTTTGCAGGGTCCCCTATGACGCACGCAGGTGTGAAGGCTTGTTTGCTGGTATGCGGACGAGCTGGTTTCCCACTCAATGGTTCGCTCGCTGGTCTGCTTCGTCGCCTGGGTAGTTTGGCACTCCTTCAACTCTTTATTCTAACTCTTAACATTAAAAAGCGGCCCACCACTTAAGTCGAGTAATTTAAATTAAAGCTGGACTATGTTGGCGGCGCTCGACATAACCGAGTGGCAACCGCAATTTTGGCACGCACGTAATGTGGCTGAGAGAGAGAGACAAGTGGTGGCAGGAAGACTAGCGAGCTTATTGACTGCTCCAGACCACCAGGCGCAAACCTACTGACACCAAAATATCAGCTCCCCCCATCCCTCTTCACTCGCTACATACTCAAGTATGTACCGAAAGTACCGAATTACCTGCTTTTTGTCACATCGCGTTGCACGGTTATTGCAAGAAAAAAACTTATCCATCATACAAAGTTATGTGTCCATTCGAAAGCTCTGTTTATGCCCTTTCAGGGATAGATACTTGTTTACGTTCTGGGTCTTATTTAGGCATGAAAATGATCACGTAAACAGCCCTATTTGGGCTAAAAACACCCGCCCCGTGGGCGGTACAACATAAAAATAAAAATAGGCGCTCGTAAGGTGTTAAATAAACATTACCAGGGCTCCGTATGTCAGACTCCCCCATAGAAAAGAGTTTAAGGAGTATAGTACATAATATTAAACATAATACATAAGATTCAACCCCCAGATTGGCAACAGCAAGATTATAATGAGGATATAATAAGGATATCACCCAAAGTAGGCAACGTCTCCAGGTACCACATCAGAACATAGCCGGAACGTAGCTGGAGCGTTATTCAAACTGCAAGGCATCTCACAGCTGAAGGCTTGACAGCGCACTACTAAAGCATGATATTTACCTCGCTACAAGGGAGAGCTAATTGCCAAAATCCTCTCATTAAGTTTATCTTACTGCTGTATGAGGCCAACCCGGTAAATGCAATCTTTGATCCATGGCAGTGGGTAGGTATCGTTCTTTGTGACTTGCCTATAGTCCATACATAGGACTATGGCTCCCGTCTGGCTTTGGCACAAGTATGACCGGACTACTCCACTGGCTTAATGCCCTTGTGATCAGCTTGTTTGACAACATGTAGTCAAGCTCAACCTGCAGTATACTCCTGCGTTGTGGCGAGACACGATAGGGGGATAGTTTAATGGGAGTTGCATCCCCTACGTCGATGTCGTGCAAAGCCAAAGAAGTGAGCCCTGGAGTATCACGGAACACTCTGGGAGACTGAGATAAAACAGAGATTTGTTGGTTTGCTTGATCAGAGGGAAGATGACATAGTTTAGATGGTAATTCCCCCCAAGCTACCGAGTTATACTGAAAGTTGGATAGGCTACATGACAAGTCAAAGTCTGCATGGATACCTTCAGGCTCTGGAACAGTCTGTTGCGGGTCAGTAAGAGAACTGAAGACTTCGTCCGCACCAGGCTGTCCACAGGTCCTGACATTCACTGCCACAAGTGGGGGAAGAATCTGGAGGAGAGGAATCAGGGGACCTATGGTAGGGTTTCAACATATTTATATGGAATACTTGCGTGGGCTTTCTCCTGTCTAGGGTAGTCACTAGATAATCGGTAATGCTCGCCCTCTGAATGATCTTATATGGGCCCCTGAACTTGGCAGATAAAGGTTGGCCAAAAATGGGGAGCAGGACCAAAACCTCATCACCGGGCTGAAACTCCCTCTCACGGGCTTTTCTGTCATACCAGTTCTTCATGGAGCTTTTAGCCACTGTCAAGTTTTGAGCGGCAAACTCACATGAGGATCTCAGCCGGGTTTTTGAAATCTGAAACATACTTGAGGAGGTTTTGGTTCCCCTCATGGCCAACTAGGCTATCCTGCAATAGTTGCAAAGGACCTCTTACCTGGTGACCGAAAACTTGCTCATTAGGGGAAAAACCCAGGGATTCAGTTGGAACCTCACGAGTAGCAAATAAAAGAAAAGGTACCCCCTTATCCCACTCAACTCCGGTCTCTGTAAAATATTTACGCAACATTCCTTTTAACCCGTTGAGACCCAGCGACGCACGTGATGCGACGGCACTATTCGACCACCAGCTCCCAGCGACTCAACACGTGCGTCCGGCATATTAAAATCAGTTACGCGGCAGGTATCGTAAGGAAATTCCTAATAATGGTACCACGTACACTCTAGGGTATTGGAAAGGCGGGACTGGCGGCCGAAACGGGTTGGTGGGTCGTGCGGCTGAACCAGGGTGGATGAGAGGCATGTACTGAACCCCCTTTTTTGACCGCAACTTTGGACCTTATTTACTCGGGTCGTATTGGTTGTTTTTGCTTGAAAATTGTGTCAGAGCCGTGGGATGTCATTGTCTACATGTTGGTGTACATGAACATAGTCTGAGCGGATGATGGATAATAAACGGATTTACGTATACCCGCATATTGCCACACGACTTTGGACATGATTTACTCAGGTGGTATGGTAACTATTGGCCTAAAAATGATACAGGGTATTCGATGCAATATGGGAAACCAGTGGTTGGCGGGAAAACAGGTTGGTATGGTGAGCGGCTGGATGGTGGGATGGATTAGGGGCGCATAAATATCCACCTTTTCGCTCCGACTTTGAACCTTAGTTACTCGGGTCGTATGGTCGGGTTTGGCTTGAGATTTGTGTTAGACACATTTTGATGGTGTTTGAGAGCTTTGTATGGGTGTACATATCCATGCCTAGTATTTCCTAGACGCTACAGGCTGCGTGAGAAATCCTATATGCGGATATTGGCTCGTTACTTTCAACCTTATTTACTCAGGTTGTATGGTGTGGTTTGGTCTAAAAATGGTATAGGATATTCCTTAGGATGTTTTTGATTTTGGAGCAGTTGTCAAAACGACTTTGGACCTTATTTACTACGTGCATATGGTAGGAAGTACCTGGATGAGTTGTGTATATGATAGACTAATCTATATTTCTGTAGGTGTGACATTCCTTAGTCACGCGACTTTAGACCTTATAATGTCTTGTCCTATGTCATATTGCCTTGAAATTTGTAGTGAAAAGTTCGGTGGCTAGTAGATATGATAAGACCAAAGGATGCTCTGGGCTTGACATAGTGCGTGACAAAGGACATTCAGTATACCCGTTGTCTTCCGCGAGTGATCACCATGTCCCAACAACCTCCACGCCGTAACCCATCCCGTGCTAAGGGCCTTACCATTGATGAAGCCCACGAAATCCTATTACAAAGTGACGAGGAAGACTCTGACACCGAATCCTCATGCCTCGATGATTCAGAAGAGGAATATTTCCCGAGTAGGGAGGAATATGCCGCTATGAATCAGGAGGCACCTTACATCCCTATACGAGAACTCCCTCTCAGTTTTGAACAAATGAGGGAGAGGGAGGCTAGAAATTACCATTCCCCCATGTCTCCCAGGGCAAGGGATATAGAGGACTCCCCAGCAAGTGGGGAACAGGTCGAGCTACAGGAAAAAGTAGACGACCCAATGGCGTTCCTGGACATTCCCCTACACCACAGCCAGCCTACCCCTACGGCCGCGAGTGTGAGAGGCCACGTTCATGCTCTCCCTCCTCGCCGCCTCCCATCACCACCACCACGGAATCCCTCACCTCTCAAAGGTGTAAAGCCCAAAAAATTTTATGGGCTTCGCAGGAGACATGCCGCACCACCATCTAGTGAAGAGGAAGAGGAAGAGGAGGTTCCCGACACACCACCAAGGGAAGTGGAAAGACGTCGGATGGTTGCGAGGCGCCTCTTCCCAGTTATGGCAGCCCGGGAAGACGCCGCCGCAGCGGCCAGGGGAGACCCTCGCATCACCACACCACCACCAGCACCATCACCAGACTACACCCCACCATCACCGGGTTCACCACCCTACACCCCCACCGGAACTCCTAGACGAGTGCCCTACCACACACCAACACCATCACCACCTCCATTCGATTCTCACGCAGAAGTGTCAGTTCCCGGGCGGGGGGTTGTAACTGGGCGTCCAAGACGGGTGGGTAAGGTGACCCTCGCTAGAGCCCCCCCCACTGGCAGTTCGAGAGGGCCAGGAGGGTCCAGGCGGCCGTCAGGAGGCAGGCCAAGGGCAAGGGCAAGGGCAAGGGCAAGGGGTAGGGCAGTGGCAAGAGACACGGTTGCACCCCCTCGCCACCCTGGTGACCCAGGTCCAGACGACCCTGAATCCGACGACGACGAAGATGCCGGCGAAGTACCTGATGTTTGGGATTGGCAGGATGGGGCACGGTATCAGCCCACCGACTGGCAATTTGTGGGTGCCGGGATTACCGGCCCTACGTTCCATCACCAAGGACCTGACACCCCAAGACTGGACATCTTTCTACATTTTTTTACTGCCAACCTGATGAGCCTAATTGTTGACCAGACAAACTGGTATAATTGGTACTTTATGGCTGGTAAGGAACAATCCAGGTACTCGGCCAGGCTGTCATGGGAAACACTCCAAATCCCAGAGCTCTACTCCTTCTTGGCGATCGTGATCCTGATGGGGGTGACGACGAAATCGTCAATAAGAAAATATTGGTCATGGGATCCCCTCATCCGCACCCCTATCTTTGCCAAGATCATGAGCAGGAACAGATTCTCTGCAATCATGGGGAACCTGCACTTCATTGACAGCCTGGCAAGCCATACCAGAAACCAGGACCTCCCCAGAAACACCAAAGACCCCATGGAGAGGATAAGACCAAGTTTTGAGTACCTCAAGATAAAGTTTGCTGCGGCCTTCAAACCCCATCAGAAACTCATTATTGACGAGAGTTTGTTACTGTGGCGGGGAAACATCAGCATCCGACAGTACATCCCCAGCAAACGTCATAGGTATGGCTTGAAGACCTTCGTCATGTGTGACTGTTTGACTGGCTACATCCAGGACATCATTCTGTATATGGGGAAGAAGACAGAGTTGGAGCCATCGAGGACATATGGTATATCAGGGGCCGTTGTCATCACCTTGTTGGAGCCATACTGGGACAGGGGCCACATACTGTACCTGGACAACTGGTACACCAGCCCCTCCCTTGCCAAGTTCTTGTATAACCGCACAACAGGCGTGTGTGGCACCGTCAGGAGGAACAGAATATTTATGCCCAATCTGCCACCCAGGCGGGAAAAGGGCTCCATCATCTACCTGCAGGCCAATAATGTCCTCCTGTTATCCTGGATGGATAACCGGGACGTCAACGTCCTCACAACGGTCCACCAACCAATCTTCCAAAACAGCCGACGACGTGACCGAGCAACAAGGGAAATAATCCGGAAGCCTGAGGCAATCTGTGATTATAATATCAACATGCGGCTGGTTGACAAGTCCGATGCTGTCATCGCTTCGTGTGAATGTGCGAGGAAGACTATGAGGTGGTACAAAAAAAATTGTTCTTCCATATCCTAGACATCACCCTGTACAACTGCCACATTCTCCACCATGCAATTACTGGCAAGCGAGAGACGATGGAGGACTTCTGCATCGAGTTGAGCAGAGAGATGTTGCATACATACATGACTCAACCCCGCAACCCGCAACCACCAGCACATCGTCAGCCAGCAGCAGAAGGGATTGCCAGACTCACTGAACGCCATTTCCCCACGTATGTGCCAGCCACTCAAGCCCAGGTGAGACCCCGCAGGCGGTGTCATGAGTGTCGCAACACGACACGAAGGACATGCGTGTTGACATCACCAATTTCTGCAGGCAGTGTAATGTTGCCCTGTGTCACTCGGACTGCTTCATCCAGTACCACACCCTTGAACACTTCTAAGTGTATAAAAAAGACTGCGAAAAAAGACGCTAAACCAAGTGTAAATACTAAGTGTAAATAATATCTGTATAAAGTGATAAACTATAACTTCATAATAACAGTGAGATACATTTTACTTGTACAACTAACAAAAATACAATGTGAAAGCCAATATTTCTAACTAAAAAGTGCCTACAAATGATATAATATAAGTAAACTATACGGTAAACTATTCTATATAATAAAGTGACAGTGTGGCAGTGTGTAAAGTGCTGGACTAATGTACAGTTAGACAGAGAGCGCGGGAGTGAGAACTGTCAACTGGTGTCCGTCTGTCTGTATGTAGGGCGGGAGTCGTTGCCACGAGTGAACACTTACGTCATTACTTGCATATGTGCACTTATTACACTTGAACTTTACTTATTATGACATTATTGATACATACATGGTATAATATGAACTATAAAGGCACACAAGATACTCGGGTGGTATGCAAATGCCCAAACACCCGAAAACTCGACTCATCGTACATCTGGCTGCCGGGCTCCTCAGCCTGCCCGCGCGGGCGGGATATATGAACCGGGCCAAACTGCAGCTGTCATCTCAGGACCCCCCACCCCCTTAGGACCCCTAAAAATCATCGGTAAGCAAAACAAAATTTGTTTTCCTTATTTTCTCTTCATTCTTATTTAGAAAAAAAAAAAAAAAAAAAAATCAAAATCGCTTGGGATTGGGGTGAACAAAATATTAAAACTGGCTGGGGCTCAGCGGGTTAATGTCTGATGATACCGTTCGAGAACCCCTTGACTCTCTGGGTGGTAGGTGCTAGACTTAACATGCTCTATACCCAACTCCTTCAGGGACTGCTGAAAAATGTTAGAGGTAACATTAGTTCCTTGATCACTTTGCACCTCATGGGGGAAACCCATTCTGGTGAAGAATTTGAGTAGTTCCTTGATGACAGTTGGAGCAGAGGTAGTCCTTAAGGGTATAGCCTCTGGGTAGCGAGTTGCCATGTCCATAATAGTTAATAAATAAAGGTTACCTTGGGAAGTCTTAGGCAATGGGCCTACAATGTCCACTACCACCCGAGTAAAAGGATTCTCGAAGTCGGGCAAGGGCACCTTCTGATTGGGTATTCCTGTCATCTGGCAAGTGTGACACACTCTACAAAACTCCACTAAATCTGCACGCATTCCTGGCCAGTAAAAGTGGGCTCTGATTCTGTCTAGAGCTTTTCTCACACCTAGGTGTCCTGCCAATGGTATACAATGTGCCATTTCCAAGATATCTCTACGACAAGGTTTGGGGACTACTACTTGATGGACGTCCCAGGCCCCGTCATCGATTGGTCTGTGTGGCTGTCTCCATCTACGCCACAATACTCCTCCTTTGAGGTAGAAACATTCACCACCCTCCTTCTCACATTGCTCTTCACTCACGGCCCTGGCAGCTAACTCCTTGCATTCTCTATCATCTCTCTGTAGCTCTACCAGACCACTAGGACAATTTGGAGGGGTTTCATGGTCATCGTTAGGGTCAAGATGAGCCATAAAGGTGTCAGATAAATCCACCTCAGTCACATCATCAGGCACAGTTGGAGCGGCATTCACACTCTCATAATTCCTTTCATCAACTCTTACATTCGGTACATTTATGTCTGAGGGAACTGCTACTTGAGACATTGAACGTGTGACAGCACACACAGGGAAAACTGTTGGCATCTCCTTTTCGAGCTCACCGGTTAGTGGCTCGTTAACAGGGGAAAGTGACAAAATGGGGTCTGGTCGGACCTTCTCACCTGCTACATCATTCCCCAAAAGGAGTGTTACCCCGGGCACAGGGATATCTTGGGACCTACACAAAGCTATGGTGGCCTCACCCACCTCACATTTAATTTCGCCTTTTACCAAGTATGCATAAAATTGGCCTCCAGCACCTCTCATTACAACTGGTTCGCCAGGTGGGCACTCAGTGTAAGGATTCACCATTAGGGTGCTAGTAGAACCTGTGTCTCTCAGAATTTTTACCTCATGCATGCAACCATATAATCTCACGTTGCCAGATGAAAAAAAGGGACGGTAACTGTCCTGCACTGATGGTGAAATTATTATTGGCTTAACCCTAGTGGGTTGCACCACACATGCTACTACACCCCTGTCTAGATGATTTACGTTAGCTGCTAGGTACACCTTCTGTCGGGAGTCCTGCATTAAAGGAACTTTTGGTGCTAGGTACTCCTTCTGTCGGGAGTCCTGCATTAAAGGAACTTTTGGTGCTAGGTACTCCTTCTGTCGGGAGTCCTGCATTAACCCTTAACTGGCGGCGCGCATCATATGTCGAGTGAAAGAAATATGGACTATGTGGCGGCTCACAACATAAGTCGTGTGGAATTTTCAGCACGTAATGTTGCTGAGAGAGAGAGACAGGTGGTGGCAGGAGAGTAGCGAGCGTATGACTGCTCCAGACCACTGCGGTGGACCAACTGACATGAATCCCACCCTCCTCCACACTCGCTACACAGTGAATTGTTTAGGGAAAGTACCGAATTACATGGTTTTTGCACTCGTGTTGCGCGATTGTTGCAAGAAAACTAGCGGTCATACAATGATCGTTGGGGTGTCATTGGAAAGCTCTGTTTATGCCCTTTCAGGGATATATACTTGTTTTACGCTCTGGGTCTTATTTAGGCATGAAAATGATCACGTAAACAGCCCTATTTTGAGTAAAAACACCCCGCTGGTGGCTACATATTATTTACCGCCTAGGCCGCTCGTTAGGTGTTAAAGGAACATTTGGTGCTAGGTACTCCTTCTGTCGGGAGTCCTGCATTAAAGGCACATATGGAGTTTGAGATACGGCGGCAACTGTCTGCCCCGATCTCTCGGTTTTCTCCTTGGCCCAGCACTGATAAGCTAGGTGGCCTCTCATGCCACAAAAAGTACATAATTTAGGGGATACGGGAACATTCCCTCTTTGAGCATTACTATTACTTTGGGGCCCACCTCTGTTACCATTGCCCTGAGTCGCATTTTTAGTTGGGGGAACAATTCTATTTTGGCTAGCTGGGGAAGACGTTATAGGCTTGTGACTGGGTCTGTCAGATTTGTGATTGGGATACTTTAAATTAGAACTAGCATTATCGTAGGGCTTCCTTCCACGAAATTTGTTGTTGAGCACGTATGTGTCAGCCATGTCAGCGGCGTCGGCAAGACAATCTACCTTTTTCCCCTTTAAATGATAGGATACAGAAGAATCAATTTTCCATAGGACATTTTCTAACAAGACCAACTCCTTCAGATCGTTGTAGCTTGTGACTTTCTTACTCTTGACCCAATGATTGAAAGTTTTAGTCATGGTTCTGGCAAATACCTTATGGGTTTCTTCTACTTTCTTCTGGTTTTTACGGAAATATTGCCTGTAAGCCTCAGGCTGCAATTGATAGGTTTTTAGGATAGCTTCTTTGAGAGTGTCATAATCCTGCCTAACCTCTGCTACTTCTGACAAATACGTGGCTCGAGCCTGCCCTGTCAAAACGGTTTGTAACATAAAAGGCCATTGATCTCTTGTCCACTTCATACCTCCAGCAACTTCCTCAAACAAAACAAAGAAATCCTGCACATTATCCTCAGTGAAAGGTGGAATGACACTAGTCATAGTCAATCCCAGAGGGGGAGCAATTAAGGGAGCATTTGTATTGACATTTAGTTGAGCCGTACGATATTGATATTCATAATGTTCGTTCTTTATTCTGGCTTCTTTGATATTTGCTTTTATTCTGGCTTCTTCGGTATTTGCTTTGGCTTTTATGCTGGCTTCTTTGGTATTTATTCTGGCTAGTTCTATTTTTAGTTTGGCTTGTTCTAGTTCGAATATTTGATCACCTGGTCAAACCAGGTGGCAATTGTATATCAAGTTGGCTAGGTTTACTCGGGATCCCACCAACTGCTCCGTCACCCTCCTCGCCTTCTACAGGGAACAGGTGGGTTTTTATGGTCTGAGCCACCTCTACTTTGGACATGTTTGAGACAGTTAATTGGAGATGTGAGGCAAGCACTTTCAGTTCGGATTTTGACAGACAGTCAATATCAGGGGTTGTAGGGTCTGATTCTATGAAAACTCGAGCATCTTCGTCATTAATTAGATGAGGCATGATTAATATTTGATTTTTAAGTAGTGAAACGGTAATGAAACTGAGTGAAACTGTATGAAACGAATCCTGGCGATGTCGCCACTCTTCTGTTACGTATCTTGATCCTCAACTGGTTAACTTGATGAATCTAGATAGCACAGAGATATATATTAAGGTATAAGTCAGCTGAAGGCAAAACGAAAGTAAAATATAATAAAATTATTTCTTGTTGTTGCTTTTTTTCCTTTTGGATCTGAGGACTTGGTATCCTTTATTGACTGATACTCTTTAATTATAAACAAATACTGAAACTAATTAAAGTCATGTAGTATTTATAAAGAATTATTATTTAACCGAAGCTATGGTTATGAACCGAATAAGTTATATCTAAAGAAGGACTATTAATTCTATAAGTCTTGAAAGATAAATATTAAAGTAAGAATATTTCTGTCTCTTACCCTCTTTGAAATGAATACAAAAAATTCTTATATGTCCTTTTATTTATATTTAATGTAGTTATTATTCTAGGTTCTTGTCTTACGTTGATAGTATTATATTATTATTATCATCAGGATTAATATCAAAGTCACATAAAAAGTTAGATATATATTTAATAATTAGTTAAATGTATTTCTTAACCACGTAACATTGAGGTTTGATTATGAGTAAATTAAGTTACAGGATCGCTTCATAGATTCGATTCAGGTCTCACTCAAATAATATGAAAAGCAAAAATAATATTTTGAAGCTAAAAGAATTTTCTTCAGCTTAGGAAATCACTAGAAGTAACATTAAAACAGCCATGTTACTCTAAGGCGATATTACTAATATGACACAATAGTATCACCGTACTAAGTACCGTTAAGCAATGTAAGCTTAATTAAAAGAAAATGAAAGAACTCGTAAGTCTTAATATAAAACAATAGTATTACTTTTATCATAACCCAATTACTTGAAGATGTTGCTTTAGTCCACAAGTTAGTCATCTAAAATAGTCAAGTACATAATAGTAGCGTTAACGTTAATTCCCAATCAAATAGTTAAGTACATAATAGTAGCGTTAACGTTAATTCCCAATCAAATAGTTAAGTACATAATAGTAGCGTTAACGTTAATTCCCAATCAAATAGTTAAGTACATAATAGTAGCGTTAACGTTAATTCCCAATCAAATAGTGAAGTACATAATAGTAGCGTTAACGTTAATTCCCAATCACATATCTCACTAACCAACATAACGTAAGTGTTTACACCGAATACACTTAACACACACTTATATAATCTGACTGACAGTCACAATCCCATTATAATACTTCACCCCGTCTTCCTCCAGCTGCAAGTTCACCTTCCCAACTCCAAATGAGACTGATTTGAATACCCACTACTCGGGTCTTATATACTAAACAATGATGGTGTAGGAACGAATCAGGAGGCGGGTGATGGTGCGCGCCCCAATCACAGCTCCTCGAGTTGCGTAAGAGGTGCGTGGTCCAATGGAGTCTCCTGACGTCGATTCATCGTCATAGCGTCGGGTCATCGAAGTAGTTTGCAGGGTCCCCTATGACGCATGCAGGTGTGAAGGCTTGTTTGCTGGTATGCAGACGAGCTGGTTTCCCACTCGCTGGTTCGCTCGCTGGTCTGCTTCGCCGCCTGGGTAGTTTGGCACTCCTTCAACTCTTAATTCTAACTCTTAAATAATCATACAGGGCTCCGTATGTCAGAATATATATATATTTGTTTTGCTTTTTAGGTAGGTTATCACCCCTGGTAGTCTATTTCTTCGTATTTCATCATTTCTGTTTTCGGTTAGTCTAGGCTATCATCCCTGGTGGCCTATTTCTGCGTACTTCAATTTTTAAATTTTCAGTTAGGCTATCACCGCTGGTGGCCTATTTCTGCGTACCGGTATTTCATAATTTTTGTTTTCGGTTATTTTTGTTTTCGGTTAGTCTAGGCCAGGGGTGTCAAACTCATTTGCTCTGGCGGGCCAAATTTTACAGGTACAATATTATAGGGCCGCATTAACCCCTTCTGTACCGGCGACGTCTCTTATATTTTATTGTAGCTATGTTTAGAGGATTTTGTGCAATTTAAGAATGATCTGTGGTAGTAAAAAGGAATAAGTGAGATTGTTCGAAGCCTATCAATTGCTGAAGGCCCTTTTGAAACTGAATAAAATCGTCAAATAGTAGCAAAATTAGTTAAACAGACATTGCCGGTACAGAAGGGGTTAATGTAGCAGGCTAATATAATATACCGGTAATGCCTCCACCCGTCCTAATATAAATTAAAATAAATGATTCATATTATCCAGATTTAACAATTTCAGAAAATATTCAAAACACATACAAATATATTATTTAAATATGAATTTACGGTTGCTGCAACTATGCCACCTGTCGCACTAATTTACGAAGAGCCCTCACTGACCATGGATTGACAACACTTGTTATGCCATTTTCCCAAGACTTATCAGGCGTAATTTGTTAGTACAGGAAATAGACCAGTGACACCTCTCTCTCTCTCTCTCTCTTCCTTTATTCCATTGACTTCGCATTATCAACTATTTTAATACAGTGACGACCGCCAGGTGATTTTGTTCAAATTAGGAAGGACCTCAGAGAGAGAGAGACCGACAGACCAGACTAGACCAGACAGACAGAGAGGGAGAAAGAGACAGACAGACAGACACAGTGTGTGTGTGTGTGAGAGAGAGAGAGAGTATACAATTCAGAAGTAGGAGTAAACTATTATATTGTTTATTGTTTGGATGGGTTTTCCACATGCTATATAGTCAATGTTTGAATTAAGATTCTCTTAGACTTGTAATATTATTTTTTGTCTCCTCTATTTTTCCTACCCCTCTCTCTCTCTCTCTCTCTCTCTGAGGTCCTTCATAATTTGAATAAAATCACCTGGCTGTCGTCACTGTATTAAAATAATTGATAATGAGAAGTAAATTGTCCAATTGCTCTTATCTCTTGTCTTTCTAAAGTTTTTGAAACTATTCTTGCTTCCAAATTTCTTAAGCATTTCTCTTCTCATAATCTGCTCTCAGATCGCCAGTATGGCTTCCTTAAGGGTCGCTGGTGATCTTCTTTCATATCATACTAACTCTTGGTCATCCTCCTTTCGGGACTTCGGTGAGACTTTTTCTATTGCACTAGACATATCGAAAGCCTTCGATAGTCTGGCATAAATCTTTAATTTCTAAACTACCCTCCTTCGGTTTCTATCCCTCCATCTGTGCCTTTGTCTCTAATTTCCTTTCCGGCCGTTCCATAGCTGCGGTTGTGGACGGCCATTGTTCACTTCCTCACCCTATAAACTCCGGTGTTCCTCAGGGCTCTGTCCTATCTCCTATTCTCTTTCTAATTTTTATAAATAATCTCCTTAACTGTACCTTAATTCCCATCCATTCATACGCAGACGACTCAACCTTACACTACTCCATTAGTTTTTCAGAACGCCCCAGCCAGCAATCCCTCAACGACAAACGTAATGAAGCCATAGAACTCTTAAATTCTGATCTAAATACTATTTCCAATTGGGGCAGAGAAACCTTGTTAACTTTAATGCTTCCAAAACCAATTTCTCCATCTATCTACCCGTCAGGATCTCCCAGCGGACTATCCTTATTCTTCAACAATACAAAAATCAACCCTTCATCTTCTCTCAATATTCTTGGTGTCTCTTTTTCTTCTGCTCTCATTTGGAAGGACCATATTACCAGTCTTGCTAAGGCAGCCTCCCAGAAGCTGGTGTGTGCTCAACCACATTAGGGGGTTCTTTTCCCTGCACAGCTTCTTGCTCTGTACAGGGCATAGTGCGCCCTTGTATTGAGTATTGTTCACATTGTGGGGAGGTTCCTCTCACACCGCTCTCCTAGACAAAGTTGAAAGGACCTCGTATCATTAACTCCCGTCCACTCACCAACTCTCTGCAATCTCTCTCTCTCCGCCGCAATGCTGCATCTCTCTCGCTATTCTATCGCTACTATAATAATCAGTGTTCCTCAGAGCTATCCCAGTGCATCCCACCTCCTTTACGTAGGGCACGTGGTACCCGTCTTGCAACTCAATCCCACCCCTACTCTGTGCAACTCTCCAACCCAAGAGTGAACGTTACCTCTCAAACTTTCTTCTACTCAACAGCTGAGCTCTGAAACTCTCTCCCAGAATCAGTTTTCCCTCTTCCTATGACTTAAATTGCTTCAAACTCTGTGTGTCCAGGCATTTTGGCTCGAACGTCCCTTGATTTTGGCCCTGTCACTCTTTCAATTATGGGGGAGGCACTCGCTATAGGCAGTTATGCCTTTTGCCTCCCTCAATCACATAGAAAAAAAAAAAAAAAAAAAAAAAAAAAATGGAATAAAGGAAGAGGAGAGAGAGAGAGAGAGTTAGTTAGTTAGTTAGTTAGTTATAGATAGTTGTGTATTATCTCCGTAGCCTTGGGCCTCATACTGACCATGCTTGCAAGAACCGTCTCACTGGCCCCGAATTGAGCATATCATAAACCCGTTGACGATTTTATTCAGCTTAAGAAGAATGTCTAAGGGTGAAAGAGTATTTAATCTCCTTTAACCTCTTAACCCTTCTTTAGCGGGTGCTCTGTGGCCGTTTTGGGCCTTTCTGGGCCGTTCTGACTGCTATATCAACCTCAGTATGAAAGGAACTGTATTGCGCCGAAAACTAGGTGGAAATCGCTACACAATGACGCCACATACAGCTACGTAGCACTCGTGGAGCACTGACAGTGTTACCTCGAAGATGGAAGTTTAGCTGATTTTGCTACCTTGCTCACTTTTAGCGAACTATTGGTTACACTGTCATCCTCACGCGCGGTGGGGGAACTGGAGTTAGTGTGGGCCGGGAGGCCACAGATGTCGGACGTATGGATCATTACTATCCCACCCATTTTCACTCGATTTCCACCCTTTTTTCACCCGTTTTTTGCCAGTTTTTTCAACTCGACTTATGTGGTGAGCCGCTTTTTAAGGGTTAAGTGCGCATGGGGGTAATTAGACACCTCTGCCTGTGCGCATGTATTTGAGCTGTTTCCATCACTAAAATATTCATTTTATCATAAATAGCATTAATACTTATCCATACGCACCTATTATGGGTTGATTATAAAGGTATTAACCTGTTACAACAATAAAACGAGTGAAAACAGCGTTTGGATGGTCAAAATCGGAGAAACAGGCCGCGAGTTATATAATATATGGGTGAGGCAACCTGCTTTCCCGCTAAATTCCCCCAAGGCCACTGAGACACAGTCGATCGATACTCTCTCTCTCTCTCTCTTGCACTCGCTTGCTTGATGACAATGCCCTGCTTGCAACTTGCTAATGTTAGCACGAAAATATACCTCAGAATAAGGGAATAACAGGGAAAATAGGTGATAACTGAAGGAGGGGAGGAAAGTGGGGAAGGAGGGGAGATAGAGGAGTGATATTTTGCATGGCCCAGGGGCAAAAAGAAAACAAAAATCGATGTTTAAAGTTGATTTTATTTTTCTCTGACTCTTAAGAGTCTTCCCGCAGTTCCCGGGTTAAGCTTCTTACTCTCACAAATACTTCCTAGAATTAGAACTCAAGGTAATATAGTAAAATAATAATTTTGTCTAGTATAAAAAATACAATATTTTACACTACTTGGCCAACCTGGTTTGCAGGCCGCATGCTAGAGGGAGGAGGGCCGCGGGCCGCATGTATGACACCCCTGTTCTAGGCTATCATCCCTGGTGGCCTATTTCTGCGTACTTCAATTTTTAAATTTTCAGTTAGGCTATCACCGCTGGTGGCCTATTTCTGCGAACTGGTATTTCATAATTTTTGTTTTCGGTTATTTTTGTTTTCGGTTAGGATAGGCTATCACCCCTGGTGGCCTATTTCTGTTTAAATACAAATTTAAACAAAATTGGTTCGGCTATCACTGCGTATTTAAATTTCATTTTGTTTTGTTTTAATTTTCGGTTAGGCTCTTACAGCTGATAACCTATTTGTGCGTATTTCAACATTTTTGTTTTCGGTTAGGCCTATTTAAGTAAGTGAAGTGACCTGAAGTGAGTGAAGTGCTTTTAAAGTGAGATAAGTGTTTTTAAAGTGAGTTAAGTGTTTTTAAAGTGAGTTAAGCTTTTTTAAGTGAGTGAAGTGATCTGAAGAAAGTGATCGTCACCATGCCTCGTGCCTGTACGAACTGCGCCGGTAGGTTTGGTGCTTCCATGTTTGCTCCTGCCGATCCACAAGTCTGCCGACTCTGCCAGAACGAGAGGATTTGACAGCGAAATTGGATGAAGCCCACAACAAGATCAACGCCCTCACCAGGAAGCTGGAATCACTCCAAGAGCTTGTAACACTCAACGTTGGAGTATCACTAACTCCAATTGTTTCAATTCCAGCATCCACCACCGCCCCAATGTCATCTGCCAACAATCCAACACCTGCAGTAGCCACTGCAGCAGATGCTTCTGATGAACCTGAGCCGACATCAAACCAGGACAGCCGCCCTGTTCACCTTAGTCCCTCCCCCACTCCTCGTGCAAGAAGCCTGCTAGCACGAACAGTACCAAACCCTCGCCCCTGTTCTAACCACTCCTCTCCCCGACCTGTACGCAGAGTCTCGCCACCACAGGTTTCCGGATTTACACCAGTGAGGAACGGTGCACGGCCAACGCAGATAAGTTCTCATCAAAGAAAGTCTTAACCCTACCCTCTTGTCAAAACCCTCAAATTGTGAACGTCGACACATCTTTTGTGCTAATAAAGAATAATAAAGGTACAAAAATAATACTTGCGTTAATATACAGTACAGACCTCCAGCTCAATCAGTGCAAACTGACCAAGAAATTTACGAACAAATTGCAGATGTAAGTAACTCATAAGATACCGTAATTTTTGGTGACTTTAATTTACCTGTGACCAAGTGGGGCGATACTCTTACTTCACACTCCGGACATGACTTGTATACGAACTTGCAAGAGAGTTCGCTTTATCAATTTGTTTGAACGCCGACCTGTGGAAATAACATTCTTGACATTGTACTTGCAACAAAAGAAGAATTAATAGAGAATCTGAATGTTGGTGATGAATTCAGTAACAGCGACCATCGTACGATAACTTTCACTTTAAAGTTTACTGGTAACGAATCAAATAGTAGCATTGAAAAAGTCCCTAATTTCAAGAAAGCAAACTTTATTAACAATAACGACATAAATACATCTTGGAAGTTATTCGAAACCACTTACCTAAGAGCAGTGCAAGACTGCATACCATCGAAAATATGGCATCCATGCCATAATAATAAGCCCAAATGGTGGAATAAAGATATTTCAAACTGTCTGCTTGCTAAAAAAAATCTAATGATAGATTAAAATCCTCACAAAATGACGAAGAACGGGTGAAATTTGTAGAGCTACGACGCAAAGCCAAAAAGATAATTAACCCATTGAGCACCAGCTAAATATAAATAAATGTACACCCAGGGACCGGCCGATTTTGCAAAATGTGTTTTTTTTCTTCAAAAATGGAAGACAAAGGTGAGAAAAACACAAAAATTACTCACCTCGGTCATTTGGGGGTCGTATGGGGGGGGGGGGGCACCCTCATACATCAGCTGAGGCCGGGCGGCCTTCAAACTTCCAGCCAGCCACAGTTGAGCGCGGCAGCATGGCAGATGTACGATGCGGCCAGTTTTCGAGTGACGGTTATTTACACCACTCGAGCATCATGTGTGGCTTCATAGTTCACATATTAGTAACATGTATCACATAATGTCATTGTAAGTGAAGTTACAGTGTGATAAGTGCATAGATATAAGTCTTGTAAAGTACACATGAGTGGCAAGACCGTGGCGCTTCCCCGTTGCCATGGATACTGGCGGCCATCATTGTCTCGGACAATAACAGAACGCACGAACTGACATACACCCAGCTGACTTCCACGAACACTTTCCCTTTTCTTGCGTTTCCCTCTTACTCCCCTGCTTTATTCAGTTTTCATGTCTCTTCCCCTCTTTATTCAGTTTATTACTTTATCATATGTTTATAGTTATAGAATATGAGTTTCACACATTGTTTTACGCACGTTTGACTTAGAAATAGTATATATTTACACTTATTGGTTTCCGTCACTGTTTTACGTATATTTGAGTGTCAATATCACTTACATATTGTGTTCGGCACTTTGTATATATTTATTACTTTCACTTGTTCTTTATACACACACTTCACATATCATAGCGTCTTTTATCGCAGTCTTTGAGTACAGTTTTAGAAATGCTCAAGGGTGTGATACTCCTTGAAGCAGTCTGGGAAGCACAGTGCAACATCACATTCCCGGCACATATACCTGCTATCTGATCTCGCAGGCTCCCTCTGGGTCGTGTTGCGGCAAACATGACACCGTCTTCGGGGTTTGACATTGTGTTCTGTGACCGGCACATATTCAGCGAAGTGGCGTTGTGTCAGCCTGGCAATCCCTTCTGCTGCTGGCTGCTGGTGGTGGGGGGCAGTCATGTATTCCCTCAACATCTCCCTGGACAACTCGATGTAGAAGTTCTCCATCGTTTCCTGCTTGCCGGTGATTGTTGAGTAGAGGATATGGCTGTTATAGAGGGTGAGATCGAGGAGGTGGAAGAATAATTTCTTATACCACCTCATTATCTTCCTTGCACACTCACATGACGAGATGACTGCATCTGATTTGTCCACCAGCCGCATGTTGATGTTATAATCGCAGATGGCCAAAGGTTTCTTGATATCTTCGCCAGTTGCTCTTTCACGACGTCTCCTGTCTTGGAAGATGGGACGGTGGACTGTTGTGAGGAGGTTCACATCCCGGTTATCCATCCAGGACAACATGAGGACATTGTTAGCCTGCTTGGGGATGATGGAGCCCTTTTCCCGCCTGGGTGGTAGTTCGGGCATGAAGATCCGATTCCTCCTGACGGTGCCACAGACTCCTGTAGTGCGGCTATGCAGGAACTTGGCAAGGGAGGGACTGGTGTACCAGTTGTCCAGGTACAGTATGTGGCCCCTGTCCAGGTAGCCCTGCAGCATGGTGATGACGACGGCCCCAGAAATTCCGTATGTCCTCGTTTCCACCAATTCTGTTTTCTTGCCCATATACAGAATTAGGTCCTGGATGTAACCGTTCTGACAGTCACATATCACGAAAGTCTTCAGGCCATATCGAGGTCGTTTGCTGGGCATGTACTGCCGGATGCCAATATTCCCCCTCCACAGCAGCAAACTCTCATCAATAATGAGCTTCTGATGGGGTTTGAAGGCGGCAGCAAGCTTCAGCTTCAGGTACTCGAAGATGGGTCTTATTCTCTTCATGGGGTCCTTCATTGCTCTTGGTTGACTTTGATTTCTGGTGTGGGCTGCCAGGCTGTCAATGAAATGTAGGTTCCCCATTATGGCCGTGAACCTATTTCTGCTCATTAATTGGCCAAAAATAGTGGTTCGGACGAGGGGATCCCAGGACCAGTACTTTTTTATGGAGGATTTCCTTGTGACGCCCATCAGCATGACTATGGCCAAGAATGTGTAAAACTCTGGGACATCTAGGGAGGACCATGACAGCCTTGCAGAGTATTTTGACTGCTCCTTCCCAGCCATGAAATAATAATTGTACCAGTTGTTCTGGTCAACAATTAGAGCCACGAGATTTGTAGTGAAGAACTGCCTGAAGATTTCAAGTCTCGTGGTTTGCCACCCCTGGTTTGGGAGCGTAGGGTCGGCAATCCCAGCACCCACATAGTTGTAGTCGGTGGGCACAAATTTGTCACCATCAACCCAATCCCACACGTCGGGTTGAGCGGCACCTTCGTCGCCAGAGTCGTCAGGAGGGGAGTCACCATCAGGGCGGCGGGAGGGCCCTGCCCTGCCTCTTGCCCCTCTTGTCCCTCTTGCCCCTCTTGCCCCTGCCCTCAACCTCGGCCTGGGTCGAGCCGACCCAGCCCTTGCTCTCACACCGCCAGGGGTGGGGTGTATTAGGGTTACCTTAGACACCCTTCGGCCACGCCCACGCACAGGACCACAGGCACTCCCACGTACGTTGATTGGGCGTTGCGCACTATCAGGGCGTTGTGGCGACGCAGGCGGTGATGGTGTCTTCGTGTCGTGTCTGTGGGAGGTCCCAGGCGGAGGAGAAGGTACAGGTGAGTATGGTAGTGGTCCGGGAGGTGATGGTGGGGGCGAGTCAATCCGGGGTGATGAGGGAAACAGGCGACGTGTGGGTGGCGTGGTGGAGACGATTCTAGGGGAGGCATATCCTCATCTGTTGCTTCTGAACAAGAAGTCAATGGCGCAGCCATTGACCCATTTGACCCATAGAAATTGACC
Source organism: Paralithodes platypus (assembly GCA_032716605.1). NCBI lineage: Eukaryota > Metazoa > Arthropoda > Malacostraca > Decapoda > Lithodidae > Paralithodes > Paralithodes platypus. The sequence continues at coordinate 64,466,691 of CM064497.1, read as the reverse complement.
CATTGACCCATAGAAAGTGTGAGGGGTTGGAGCTTTGAGTGGAGAGGGAATGTGGGGTGGTGGGGAAGGCAAACGCGGGGGAGCACCACCACGGCGAGGCACGTGTGGTGTCGGAGCTTGACCCACCTCCTCCTCCTCCTCCTCTTCATCATGCTCACCTCTTCTCTTTTCAGCCCTACAATGAGAAAGTGGAATGTTGATGAAGGCCATGGGGTCTGGGTCATCTTCCTCCTCCTAATCTTGCTCTTCCCCACTTGCTGGGGACTCCACTATGTCATGGGGAGCAGGGGAATGATAGCTACTCTCCTCCCTTTCTTGTAACATGGCGTACCGGCCAGAAATGGGGAGATAGGGTTCCTCCTCATGCATTTCATCTATCTCGGCCAAACTGGGACTATATTCGTCCTCTGAATCGTCATTTGATGATCCAGTGTCACCATCAGTCACATCACTCTTGTCAAGTATGGCCATGGCATCGGCCAGGGATATTCCCCTGCGTGGGTAACGACGTGGTAAATCCGACATGGTGTTGCACTCGCGAGATGTATGGGTAAACTGACTTTCCTTTGTCACCCACGTCCCATGTCCCAACAAACCGAGATTTGGGGGTTGTTATACATTGCCTACATCCTAAGGAATATCCCATACATATATCAAGCCTATAGCTACCATAGGACAAGAGTAAATAAGGTCGAAAGTCGTTGGGAGATAAGTGGGTACAGAGTGTCTTTCATCACCTCCCCCGCATGGCCACCCGCCCGGCAGGACTTGTGGGACAGCTGAGTATGATCAAGTAATGCGTACATCCGAAGGTGTATCTCACACAAATTTCAAGCATATAGCTACCATAGGACAAGAGTAAATAAGGTCGAAAGTCGCTGGGAGATAAGTGGGTACAGTGTTTTTCATCACCTCCCCCGCAAGACCACCCGCCCGGCAGCACTTGGGTAACAACTGAGTATGGCATTGTAATGCATACATCCTAAGGTGTATCTCACACAAATCTCAAGCTTCTAGCTCCCATACGACAGGAGTAAATAAGGTCCAAAGTCGCGGTCAAATAAAGTGGGTAAAGTGGCGCCACTAATCCAGCCACCACCACCCGCGCGGCTTGGCTGGCCGGTTCCCGCATGCCGTCCCTGTTCGCGAATACTCTACGGTACCTCCCCTACCATTCTCCAGCCATTTCCTACAATACGAGCCGAATAATAGAGGTTTTAGTGGCCGACGCAATGTTCGCGTCGCTGGGGTTTAGCGTTAAATACATTGCCGACGCAAACAGTGCGTCGCTGGGGCTCAGTGGGTTAAGCAAAATAAAAAGACCCTAGAGTTACATATTGCGTATCAAAGTAAAACAAACCCGAAAGAATTCTATAGTTATATCAGAAAGAAAAAAGTAGTTACTTCAACTGTTGGACCGTTAGTCGATGAAATTGGAGAATACACCAAAGACGAAGTACAAATGAGTAATGGCCTCAATACCTTCTTTGCATCAGTTTTTACAACAGAAGACCTCAGTGATGTCCCTACACCATCGCCGATTCAGATTGATAATTCAGATGTTCTAAGTAATATCACCGTTACAGAGAGAGAAATATTGAATTGTTTAGATAAACTCAAGGTACATAAAACGCCTGGACCTGATACAATCTCGCCTAGAGTTCTAAAGGAAGCTAAGGATGAGCTGTCCAAACCACTGACATTACTATTCAATAAATCCTTGCAGTCTGGAACTATGCCTGATCAGTGGAAGCTAGCCAACGTAACACCGATATTAAAAAAAGGCAGCAATTCCCTACCCAGTAACGATCGTCCAATTAGCTTAACCTCGGTTGTATGTAAAATGCTAGAAACGGGCATAAGAGACAGACTCGTAAATCACTTAGAGGAAAATAACATACTTAAAGATACTCAACACTGCTTTCGAAAAAAGCGTTCCTGTTTAACAAACCTCTTAGACTTCTTCCACGATATCTTCAAACTCTACGATGAGAGTAAAGCTGTAGATATTATATACCTTGATTTTCAAAAGGCCTTTGACAAAGTTCCCCACAAACGTTTACTGCTAAAACTAAAAGCGCATGGAATACAAGACGGTGTGTTGAAATGGATAGAAAATTGGCTTAGCGACAGAAAGCAAAGAGTAGTCATAAACGGTAAGGCATCTAAATGGACCAATGTAAGTAGCGGGGTACCCCAGGGATCGGTACTAGGACCAATTCTCTTTCTAATTTACATCAACGACATAGATGAGGGTCTCACCTGTACAATCTCAAAATTTGCTGACGATACACAAATTGCAAATAGCGTACTCTCAAAAGAACAAGTTGACGATATGCAACACAATCTAGATAAATTGTCATGTTGGGCCCAAATTTGGCAAATGAGTTTCAATGCGGATAAATGTAAAGTACTACATATCGGACACCTAAATGAGAAAGCAAACTATTCGATGAATGGCTGTCAGCTTAAGAATGTAAACAGAGAAACCGATCTGGGAGTAACAATATTGAGTAACTTAAAACCGAGTCAACAATGTTCAGAAGTTGTTAAGAAGGCAAACAAAATAATTGGCTTTATAGGCAGGTCATTTGAGCATAAATCCAACGAAGTTATCCTAACCCTTTACAATTCCTTAGTCCGCCCTCTTCTGGAATTCTGCATTCAATCCTGGTGCCCTTATTACCAAAGAGATATAAACAAGCTAGAACGAGTTCAACATAGAGTTACCAAAATGATACCTAGCCTAAAGAACAAACCATACGAAGAGCGTCTTAGATAATTAAAGCTAGTTCCTTTAACCCAGCGCAGATTAAGAGGTGACTTAATTCAAGTGTTCAAAATCATCAAAGGCATCGACAATATGAACTGTAGTAAGTACTTCACTATCGACCAATCTAATTACACGCGAGAAAACGGTTGCAAAATTATTGGTAAATCTTTTAACTCACACGAATCTAAGAGTTTCTTCTTCAATCGAGTTGTCAACGTGTGGAATGGGCTTCCCCGAGATGATATGGACTGCAGCACCGTTGATTCATTTAACCCCTTCAGACATATATGATGCAGAGGTTGCCAGATTAGCAATAAGAAATAGAGTTCTCTCACTCTTATAATTACCTCTCCAAAATTAGTGTTCTGCCCACATCTAACTCAAAGACAACAGAAGTAACTAAAATAAAGGTTTGTAAAAAACCCTGATGGTAATAAAGGCTTTAAAGTATCCCTAATAGGCTCAAAATTGCGTCATATGTCGGAGAGGGTTAAACTCCGCCTTGACAAATATCTCGCATCAAACCCGCGACTGACTGCGTTTTTAAATGAATAACTTTATTTTATCCCCCCCTCAGTTACTAACCCCTCTGTCCCCTACTAATTTCCTAATCCTGCCACGGACATTAGTTCCCTTTCCAATGTTCCCTTACCCACTCTAAACCACTGTTTGGACACTTGATCCTCAGTGTTTTGGAGGACAAGCAGCCTAGAAGGGTCACTAGAATTGTTGTTGCTTGATTTCCTTTGTACTCCTTTGTACTCCTTTGTAACTCAGCAGTTGAATAGAAGAAAGTCTGAGAATAACGTTTCACTCTTGGGTTGGAGAGTTGCACAGAGTAGGGGTGGGATTGTGTTGCAAGGCAGGTACTATGTACCCTATCTAGAGGAGGTGGTATACACTGGGAGAGCTCTGAGGAACACTGATTATTGTAGTAGCGATAGAATAGCGAGAGAGATGCAACATTGCGGCGAAGAGAGAGAGATTGCAGAGAGTTGGTGAGTGGACGGGAGTTAATGATACGAAAGGCTTTCCTTTCTACTTACTCTAGGAGTGTGGTGTGAGAGGATCCTCCCCACACATGTGAACAATACTCAATACAAGGATGCACTGTGCCCCTTTACAGAGCAAGAAGCTGCGCAGGGGTAAAGAACCCCTTGAGGCGGTTGAGCACACCCAGCTTCTGGGAGGCTGCCTTAGCGAGACTGGTAATATAGCCTTTCCAAGTGAGAGCAGAAGAAAAAGAGACACCGAGAACATTGAGGGAAGATGAAGGGTTGATTTTTGTATTGTTGATGAATAATGGATAGTCCTCTGGAGGTTCCTGGCGAGTAGGCTAGTAAGATGGATAAATTGGGTTTTGGAAGCATTAAATGCAACAAGGTTTTCTCTACCCCAAATGAAAATAGTAGCTAGATCAGAAGATAAGCATTTTATGGCTTCATTACGTTTAGTTTTGAGGGATTGCTGGCTGGGGCGTTCTGGAAAAATAATTGAGTGGTGTAAAGTAGAGTCGTCTGCATATGAATGAATGGGACTGGATGTACAGTTGAGAAGATCATTTATGAAAATTAAAAAGAGAATAGGCAATAGGACAGAACCCTGAGGAACACCGGAGTTGATAGGATGAGGAAATGGGCGATGGCCGTCCACAACCGCAGCTATGGAACGGCCGGAAAGGAAATTAGAGACAAAGGCACAGATGGAGGGACAGAAACCGAAGGAGGGCAGTTTGGAAATTAAAGATTTGTGCCAAACTCTATCGAAGGTCTTCGATATGTCTAGTGCAACAGAAAAAGTCTCACCGAAGTCCCGAAACTTGGATGACCAAGAGTTAGTAAGATATGAAAGAAGATCACCAGTAGAGCGACCCTTAAGGAAGCCCATAGTGGCGATCTGAAAGTAAATTATGAGAAGAGAAATGCCTAAGAAATATGGAAGCAAGAATAGTTTCAAATACTTTAGAGATACAAGAGATGAAAGCAATTGGACGATAGTTGGAGGGTTGAGAGCGGTCACCCTTCTTTGGGACAGGTTGAATGAGAGCAAACTTCCAGCAAGAAGGAAAGACGTTAGAGGAGAGAGAGACGAAAGAGTTTGCCTAGGCAGGGGGTCAGCACGGAAGCACAGTTTTTAAGTACAACATATATATATATATATATATATATACAGTATATATAATATATATATATATATATATATATATATTATATATATATATACATATATATATCTCTATATATATATATATATATATATATATATATATATACTATATATATTTATATATATATAATGAATTGTTTTCTTGGGTAACGGCTAATCCAATTCAATTTGATCAAGTTCAAGAAAGGCCTCTAGTTGTCAAGGGATTTATAGTGTTGGCATAACACTATTGAGGCCTCCGAGTGTCAATACATAAAGTGTTAATATTAGGCTATGAAGAAGTACCTGCACGCTTTGGGGACTAACATTTTACTCTCTCGACATCTGGGGGGGGAGGGGGGGGGGGTGCGGGGGGGGGGGGGGGGGTGATGGAAGAGAGAGAGAGAGAGAGAGAGAGAGAGAGAGAGAGCTAATGGAAAATAAAACTATACTACTGTCGTCGAATGGAAGAGAAGAACGGCAACAAATTATGAAGGGAATAAGATAGTGAAAGGAAATACAGTATAAAGTAAGCCAGAGATAGGAGGAGAAAGTTACAGGAAAGTACTGTAGTATGGATTACGGAAAATGGGAGGAGATAATATATAGGGAACTTAACCCATAACCTACTTAGTTCTAAAACACCTTTTCCGTACTATTCTCAGTAACGCTTTCAGTATTTGAAGTCGTAATTTTATAATTCTAATCAACTTGGGATGGAAGTCTTTGAAACAAAAGGTGTGAAAACGATCTCAACTATCTTTTTAGTTGCACAATATTTTCCTTAACTGAATATAGTCTTCTGTTAATAGCCAAAGCAAACTGTCAAATTACGCCGAAATCTTCAAGGATATAACATTATATTCAGCTTAAAACAAAATTCTGTCGTCAATTTTTGTGAACTTTGTTTCATTTATTCTTTCAGTGCATTAATTACCAGTTCTTACAGTCAATATCATTTCAGTTTAAGCAATATCGCTAATGCTCAGAAAGTGTGACGAAAAGTGTTACAAGGAAGTTTTAAAAATAATTAAGATACATGTGCGTTCCTTAATTATTATTATTATTGTTTTCCTTTCGAATTGTGACTAGTGAAATCAGAGCTATTTTAGACGATATACTGTATATGCTTTCAAACCCGGAGTAAACAATATTGGTAATATACAGGTAGTTCATCATAGCTCAACAAATTATCAAAATTGTTTTTTTGTTCTGATTCAACATGGTAAACAATACCAAGGATGAAACAATATATGTAAAGATCGCAATGCTAAGTTGTTGAAAGGAGTACAATGGAATAGCATATTGCAATACAAATATGTACAATGTGTAGTAGTTTAATGGAAGAAAAAAAAAAGTAGTCAAGAGAAAAGACTGATATACCTGATTGAAAACAGCTTCATAATATAAAGATTCGGTTGGCAGTATCTTCATCGGATTAAAATATAATATATAATATATAAAACAAACAATAAAGAACAGCATGGGTAAATAAGAAAATGAAAGATGAAATGAGGATTTAGAACACTGGACAAAAGAAAATGGCTATTAAAGTTGGAATAAGTAAATATAAAAAAGGTTATCGAATAATGTGATTGAGGATAGAAAGAAAATAATGAACTATGAAAATAAGGATACCAATAAATATAGACGGCGATGAAAGGAGTGAAAGGAGACCATGGATGCTATCGAGGGTGTGGGAAGAACTAGAGACCTCATTGTAAAGGAGTTCCGCCAACCCTCGCCATATTGCTGTCACTATAGTCCGTTCATTCTAGGTAGGCCAGATATCGTAATCAGCTCTAACCTCTATAACTTATAAAGGGTTAGAGCAAATGAGCTGTCAATTTATACACATATTCCAAGCCAAGTCTTCATATTTGGTAGAAATATTAGCTTGATTACTCTAGTCCTTTTTTAGTTATGAGGGATTAGGAGTTACTATTTCTGCCCCAACCTAGAATGAACGGACTATAGTGTCAACAGCCTCTATTTACAGTTCATTCAAATATATCCATGTTCATATACTCATTCGGTAATACTGGTACTGGATATATTAGTTGAAGTTTGGATCTAAATTCAATATAATCAGAAATAATATGTGACCCAGTTTGGATCTAAATTCAATATGGTCATGAATAAAGTATGACTGATATGGCACCATAATGGTTTCCGAAGAAAGATATGGCCGATCGCTATTACTAAAGAGTTTCAAGAAAGGACGAAATAGATAACAGGAGAGATAGGAGAGGAGGTGAGAGGAGAGACTTGAAGAATGGTGGAGAAGAAGCGAAGATGAGAGGGTTGTATGTAAGAGTAGTGTGAGGGACGAGGGTGTTAAGGGAGAGGGAGGAGGAGGAGGAGGAAGAATAAAGAGAGAGATACAATATATATATATAGAGAGAGAGAGAGGGTGCGTGTGTGTCTGTGTGTGTGTGTGAGTCAGAGAGAGAGGGGGGGGGGGGAGAGTGAACAATGCTGATGAAGGGTTAAGGGTAGAGAGATCAATAGGTTTATGAACACTGATGAATAGATAAATAGGCATATATCGTCACGAATTCATAACATTGAAGATGCCCGATCATATTCGAAGATGCTGTGAACGAGAATATAGCTGCACTCTCCAAATCAAGTGACGTGTATAATTAAGGTGTCGTCATCTAGTGTGGCAGGATGGAAGCAACCAACACCTTGAAGCTCCACTGTGACCATCTAGTGCGACACACATACGAAGCACCCAACATCTCAAAGCCTCAATCGATAATCTTGCAGGGCCTCATAAGAGTTACAGGCTACTAAGCAGCCTACAGTCCCGAGGTTGAGACATAGACAAAACAAAATAAATAGAGGCATTAAAGTAAGCAAATATTTTCATACATAAATAGCTAGACATTCAAGTATCTAAATACAGTATAATACTGTAGATAAGTAATTAGAGCGATAACAGTGGAGGGAGAAAGTTAATAAAGAAAAACGCAAGCACGAAGGAAGTTTTGCTTAATATGAAAATAGGGGAGGAAATATACTGGCTAAGATAAAACTAAGATGTTTCCGTTAATTTCTCTTGCTCTCTCTCTCTCTCTCTCTCTTTCAAGTTTTAAATGTTTGAAAACACAATATATTTTATCACGAAATTAATGTGTTATTTGTATTTTTTAAAGAAGTATAGTTGAAATAGGAAATTATTATGATTTCACCTTAGCTTTCACTCACACACACACTCTCTCTCTCTCTCTCTCTCTCTCTCTCTCTCTCTCTCTCTTCTCTTAGTGGACGAGCCTGTGTAACGCAAGCCTCTGAAAAATAGACCCCTGGCGAGCTGGGGAAACTGAGGAGCCGGCAGCAGACTGGAGGAGGAGGAGGAGGAGGTGGAAGAGGAGGAGGTGGAAGAGGAGGAGGTGGAAGAGGAGGACGTGGAAGAGGAGGACGTGGAAGAGGAGGACGTGGAAGAGGAGGACGTGGAAGAGGAGGACGTGGAAGAGGAGGAGGAGGAAGAGGAGGACGTGGAAGAGTAGGAGGAGGTGTAAGAGGAGTTGTGGAAGAGGAGGACTTGGAAGAGGAGGACGTGGAAGAGGAGGACGTGGAAGAAGAGGAGGTGGAAAAGGAGGATGTGAAAGAGGAATAGTGGAAAAGAAGTACGTGGAAGAGGAGGACGTGGAAGAGGAAGACGTGGAAGAGGAGGACGTGGAAGAAGAGAACGTGGAAGAGACCGACGTGGAAGAGGAGCAGATGAAGAATGAGGAGAAATAGGACGATGTGGAAGAGGAGGCGTAGGAGGAGGAGGTGGAAGAGAAGAAGGAGGAGCAGAGAGCAGAAGACGTGGAAAAGGGAGATGTGGAGGAGGAGGAGAGAGAGGAGAAGGAAGGGAGAGGTGGAGGAGGAGGAGGAGGAGGAGGAAGAAGTGGAAAAAGGAGGAGGAGGATTAAATGAAGATACAAAATGGAGGAAGAATAACATACAAAGAGGAGGGAGAAAGGAGGAGGTGGTGGAGGTGGAGATAGAAGAGGACTAAAGCATGACTGACGATCGAGGAGGAATCAGAGGAAAAACAGAGAGGAGTAGATGATGATAATGATGAAAGCAGAGGAGAAAGAAACGACGAAAGACAAAATAAAAGAAGGAAGCCGGACCAGAGAGTAGGAAGCAGCTTGGGAAGAGGAGAGAATAAGAAGAAGATGATGATGCCGATGGTGGAGATGCTGCTGATGATGTGGCGGAAGCAATAACTAAGTGAAGTGGAGGAGAATGGAGAGGATGAACAAGAAGAAGAGGACAAGAAAGCTAGAAGGAAGAATTGGATGGCTAGGTGAAATAGACTGAGAAAGTGGGAGGAGGACGAAGCAATTGCCTACTTGCAAGTTTCGTTCTATAAGGAAGTTGGAGCTGTAGACAACGATATTCAACATAATTTAGATCCAAAATACGGTGGTAGTACATACGGTATAATATACAGTATATATACATGAAACCCAATTCAACATACCATTTATCCATCAGAAACGTACATTATTATTGCAGTACTGTTTAATATCGATGTTTACGGCTCCAACTTCCTTATAGCCTGAAACTCGCAAGTGGTCAATTGATGACGAAGTGATAATAGGATGAAGCTACGGAGAAAGGGGAAGGAGAAGAAGAGGAGGAGAAGGAGGACAGGCAGAGAACACTGAGGATAAGGAGTGAAGTAAATTTCCTGTAGCAGAGTATAACGGGCTGGAGAATGAAGATGAAATGAGAAAGCATAATTATATTTTCAAAGATAAAAACGATAGGATAAGAGAACGCACACACACACACAACTACACATATTCACACACTCTCACACGCAGACCGACAAAGTTCATATACAGTAAATACCCACCTTTGGCGTCAACAATCAGGTATCTCTGCACCATGTTACGTACTATACCCACCTTTGGCGTCAACAATCAGGTATCTCTGCACCATGTTACGTACTATATCCACCTTTGGCGTCAACAATCAGGTATCTCTGCACCATGTTACGTACTATTTTCTCGTAAGTTTTCTTCTTTACTCTATTCTATTCAATTTATGTGTTAATATCATGCAATTATAATATATTTTCTCAACTATTTACTTCATTGACTATTATATATCTAATATAAATGTAGTTTCCTGCAACATATATCACGTCCCTGTCTAAATACCATGTACATGGTTCTTGTTGTAATCGTTATTTTTCCATATTACATAGTTTGTTCCTTAAATGTCTAACAAATGCAATACTGTATATTTTCCAAATAGTTCTTCATTTTAATATTGTATTAAGTACTGATAATAATAGCATTGTAGTAAATATATATATATATATATATATATATAGTACACTTGAATGTGGCTATTTAGCAATGACAAGGGTGAACAGTTATTTTATCACAACATTATCATTTCCAGTTTCAAATGTGACATTGCTTTGTTGCCACTCTAGTTTTCTTCGATAGCAAAACTTAATATGCGCGTAAATATTAATTTTTAACCAGACTCCCGAAATTAATTAATATAATTGGCATTTCTGCATGAAGGTGTACGACGTGAATGATTGTGTGTGTGTGTGTGTGCTTTTGTGTGTGTGTGTGTTTAAGGATACCTGTTGTTATACAGTATCTATTTTAATAGTATCCGTTAAAAGAATATGTACAGGTATGTTTACAAGGATATAATGGGCGAGAGAGAGAGAGAGAGAGAGAGAGAGAGAGAGAGAGAGAGAGAGAGAGAGAGAGAATAAATATCAGAGAGAGACAGAGGAAGACCAAGAGAGAGAGCTAGCGAGAGTGAGTGAGAATGAGAGAGCAAGCCAAGTCCTACATGTGTAAAACAAGACAGACAGATATAGCCTGTGGAAAGTTGTGAAGCGCCTCAACCTACTGGTGAGATCCGGGATGGATGGAATAACAGAGGAGTCTGAAGTCTATGTGGATTAGGAAGAGGATGTTGGTTAAGGAAAATCGGTCTCGCTCTCTCTCTCTCTCTCTATATATATATATATATATATATATATATATATATATATAGTATCAAATTATACTGTATAATTATACACTCGGCCATCCCATTTTGTTCATCAATACACAAATTGAACCCTTATTTTCTCTCAATACCCTTGGTGTCTCCTTTTCCTCTAAACCTTCCTAAAACAAACGTATCACCACTCTTGCTAAAACGTCTTCTCAGAGGTTGGGTGTGCTCAACCGTGTAAGTGGGTTCTTTACCACCGCATAGCTTCTTGCTCTGTACACGTGCGCAGTGGGCGGATGTATCGAGAATTGTTCACATTTGTAGGGAGGTTTCCCCCATACCACACTTCTCGAAAGGGTAGAGTCCAAGGTAGTCGTTCTTATGCCCCTTGCCCACTGGTGCGATTTTAAACGCGTTACATCGCCGAGGACGTATTTTTGGCATTTCGCAACGAATATGTGCGACGTATACGATTTTGACCGTTAAAAAACGTTGACAAGTTACACTCGGCGACGATGTGTCCGATTGATGCGACGTAATCGGCGGTAAATTGAGCGATGGTTCGCCGATGACCTCGCCGAGAACTGTCACATTTTCAATAAAATATTGCGAAATAATGCGAGGGATGAACGAATCCTCGGTGCATGTTCTTCGACGTCTTCGGCAAATTAAGCGATGGTTCGGCGGTGACCTCGGCGAGATTATCCGAAAACTTTTTGCATATATTTCATGGCACAAACATAAGAACATAAGAAAACGGGAGTCTGCAGAAAGCCGATCGGCCCACACAAGGCAGATCCGTGTCACACTCAACCCCAATTACAAGGCCTAATTTTAGACCCAACTTATTAATACCTTGAGGACTGACCTCACCAAAACGGTCAGAGATCAACACAAGATACCGAGGTCTGCAGAGCGCCGATTGGCCCACACCAAGCAGATCCTCCCCTCATACCCAACCCATCTCGTCCATATACTTATCTAATTTTATTATGAAGCTCCCTATCGTTCTCACTCCTACCATATCACTTGGTAGCCTATTCCACATGTCTACAACTCTGTTACCAAACCAATATTTGCCTATATCTTTTCTGAAACGAAATTTATCTAGTTTGAAACCATATGTTCGAGTTCTTTCGCTATCACTGAGCTTCAGTATATTTTTCATGTCCCCTTTATTATTCCCACTAACCAACTTGAACACCTCTATCATATTTATCATTCTTCTCAACCTAATGCTGATAGCGGGAGCTGATGTGTCTTTATACGGCTGAACGTTATTGTAGTACCGGTATTTAACCCTTGTTTAGCGGGGCCCGCCTTAAGTCGGCCTAGAGAAGAAGAGGACTAATGTGGCGGGGACCGACTTAAGGCGGTGTGTAATTCTGAGCAATAATTGGCTCTGAGAGAGAGACGAGCGGTGGGAGGAGCGTAGGTCAGCTCTGACCGTTCGGCACGGCTCCTGCGCCAGCACTGGGCCGTACTCCACACACACACACTGCCTCGCTACACAGGGAATTATGTAAGGAAATTACCGTATTTTAGCGATTTTGCCCTTCGGTTGCACGATCGTTGCAAGAGAACCTGTGATCGTAGAAGGATAGTTCTGATGTCATTGGAAAGCTCAATTATTGCCCTTTCACGGATACATACTTGTATTACGCTCTGGCTCATGTTTATTCATCAAAAAAACAGAGCACGGAAATAAGTTCATTTAGGGTAAAAAACCTCGCTTGGCAGGTAGTAGAAGTTACTGACCTAGCCGCTCGTGGAGTGTTAACTCATTCAGTACCGGTGACGTCCTTTCATTATATTCTGGCAACTATTAGACAGTTATATTCAGCTTAGGAAGGATGGCATCGTGCGACACCCTCGCCGATGTCAAAAAGGAGCTCCGAGGGCCTCGCCGTTGCGTCGGAGAATATTTGCCAATGCTTGCGAGTGTTCGCACAGCTCGTCGCTCCTCGTGCCAAATTTTGAACAACCCGAAAACTTGCAAGGCTCTTTGCGAGTCAAACGATCATCCTCCGAGGATTCAAAATTTTGTTGCGACAAGTTCCGAATGTGCCCTTCGTTGGTATCGGCAATAAAAATTATTTAAATTTGCATTAGTGGGAAATGGGCATTATTTGTGTGTGTGTGTGTGTTCGTTTTCCTACATATTGGCAATGTGTGTTTGTGTATGTTTGAGTGTGTTTGTCCAGTTGTACAATATGCAGTATATATGAGCGTGCCCTTGTATGTTTGTCGTGTGTGCCGGCGTCTGTGTGTCATCAAAATATATTTATTTATGCTTCTAAATATTTAACAGCCCCATTACTTCTTGACATAAATTCTTCATTGTACATTATGCATTAAATAATTTATCTCATTACGGACCAAGCGACGAGAAAGTCATGAAGAGAGGAAAGAGAATAGATGATGTATATATATATATATATACACTGTAGATACACTGACCACAAAGACTTTACGATCCAGGTGAGTTGGTCAGGACTTGTATAACACCAAATAAAGAATAGTATAAGAAAAGTATAGCACAGAAGGCGAGAGAGAGAGAGAGAGAGAGAGAGAGAGAGAGAGAGAGACAGAGAGAGAGAGAGAGAGAGAGAGAGGGAGGGAGTAACAATAAGAGAAGCGTCTATGGGGCAGCATCAAAGAGAGTACATTACAACGGTTTCCGGGAACTCGACCAGTTTTTTTGTTCGGCCCCTTTTTTCACCGGGGATTCGTCATGTGTTATATATATATATTTCTGGATTTGTTGGCGTCATTATTACTATTATTATTTTGATTTGTTTATTATTATTATTATTATTATTATTATTATTATTATTATTATTATTATTAGTATTAATATAATTATCTTAATTATTATTTTTATTATTATTATTAGTATTAGTATTATATATATATATATATATATATATATATATATATATATATATATATATATATATATATATATATATATAAGAGAAACAGGAGGATAAGGGCAACGACCGTGTTCATCTTGGTAGCTTTATTCAATATTTCGGACTATGTTGGTCCATCATCAGGCTTGGATACCGGTCCTAAAAATAAATTACTTTATTAAGAAACTAATATAAGTTAAATCGTGGACCACAAATGTATTAAAAACACTACGAAATAATAAAATGTCCTAATATAGCTAAAATGTATACAATGTTATGAAATTAACAAGTATATAGTACTTACACATCTAAGGGGTCAGGCGCGGGTGCGATCCTAATACAGAATGAAAACCTATGTTACCAGGGCACATATATAATATAGAGGGGGTTACCTAATAGTAAACCCATGTTACCAGGGCACATATATAATATAGAGGGGGTTACCTAATAGTAAACCTATGTTACCAGGGCACATATATAATATAGAGGGGGTTACCTAATAGTAAACCCATGTTACCAGGGCACATATATAATATAGAGGGGGTTACCTAATAGTAAACCTATGTTACCAGGGCACATATATAATATAGAGGGGGTTACCTAATAGTAAACCTATGTTACCAGGGCACATATATAATATAGAGGGGGTTACCTAATAGTAAACCTATGTTACCAGGGCACATATATAATATAGAGGGGGTTACCTAATAGTAAACCTATGTTACCAGGGCACATATATAATATAGAGGGGGTTACCTAATAGTAAACCTATGTTACCAGGGCACATATATAATATAGAGGGGGTTACCTAATAGTAAACCTATGTTACCAGGGCACATATATAATATAGAGGGGGTTACCTAATAGTAAACCTATGTTACCAGGGCACATATATAATATAGAGGGGGTTACCTAATAGTAAACCTATGTTACCAGGGCACATATATAATATAGAGGGGGTTACCTAATAGTAAACCTATGTTACCAGGGCACATATATAATATAGAGGGGGTTACCTAATAGTAAACCTATGTTACCAGGGCACATATATAATATAGAGGGGGTTACCTAATAGTAAACCTATGTTACCAGGGCACATATATAATATAGAGGGGGTTACCTAATAGTAAACCTATGTTACCAGGGCACATATATAATGAATACCTATGTTACCAGGGCACATATATAATATAGAGGGGGTTACCTAATAGTAAACCTATGTTACCAGGGCACATATATAATATAGAGGGGGTTACCTTATAGTAAATAATTATTGAAACATACGACTAAAGAATAAACTTCATATACTTAGGAGAACACGAAATTAATTGAAACTAAAAATGCGAATTATGAAAACAATACTCTTATGACACTAAACATTAGTGTAGTGTCATTTAGTTTCAATTTAGTTTCAACATTTAGTTTCAATTAATTTCGTTTGCTCCTAAGTATATGAAGTTTATTCTTTAGTCGTATTGTTTCAATAATTATTTACTATAAGGTAACCCCCTCTATATTATATATGTGCCCTGGTAACATAGGTTTACTATTAGGTAACCCCCTCTATATTATATATGTGCCCTGGTAACATAGGTTTACTATTAGGTAACCCCCTCTATATTATATATGTGCCCTGGTAACATAGGTTTACTATTAGGTAACCCCCTCTATATTATATATGTGCCCTGGTAACATAGGTTTACTATTAGGTAACCCCCTCTATATTATATATGTGCCCTGGTAACATAGGTTTACTATTAGGTAACCCCCTCTATATTATATATGTGCCCTGGTAACATAGGTTTACTATTAGGTAACCCCCTCTATATTATATATGTGCCCTGGTAACATAGGTTTACTATTAGGTAACCCCCTCTATATTATATATGTGCCCTGGTAACATAGGTTTACTATTAGGTAACCCCCTCTATAATATATATGTGCCCTGGTAACATAGGTTTACTATTAGGTAACCCCCTCTATATTATATATGTGCCCTGGTAACATAGGTTTACTATTAGGTAACCCCCTCTATATTATATATGTCATAGGTTTACATTAGGTAGCCACCTGTATAGTATATATGTGCCCTGGTAACATAGGTTTACTATTAGGTAACCCCCTCTATATTATATATGTGCCCTGGTAACATAGGTTTTCATTCTGTATTAGGATCGCACCCGCGCCTGACCCCTTAGATGTGTAAGTACTATATACTTGTTAATTTCATAACATTGTATACATTTTAGCTATATTAGGACATTTTATTATTTCGTAGTGTTTTTAATACATTTGTGGTCCACGATTTAACTTATATTAGTTTCTTAATAAAGTAATTTATTTTTAGAACCGGTATCCAAGCCTGATGATGGACCAAGATAGTCCGAAATATTGAATAAAGCTACCAAGATAAACACGGTCGTTGCCCTTATCCTCCTGTTTCTCTTAAAAATACGGTACCCGAGCGGCCAACCCACCACTACCACTGTTCTAAATATATATATATATATAATAGTAGGATAAGTAGGGATAAGATGCCTGGACCCATCTTTATTCTCGAATTTTCGGCTTACAGTAAGCCATCTTCAGGAGTACCATATAATCCCTAAACAAAACAAAAGAATAAAAACTCGTAACAGAAGGAACAACGAGATCACTAAGAAGTCAGTTAAAATGAGTAAACAATTACAATCTATTCTATATTAATATTTAAAGTTTAACATTTATAAACATTACTGAAAACTCACAGTTAGAAGTAGAAACTGAAACATCTAATTACAAATATATAGAGCTATCTCGTAATTTACTTAAGAACATAGTGAACTATCAACAGACTACACCTTTTACAAAACATAATAATACAACAATCACATAATACATGTACACTTGCCTAAGTACAGGGAAACAAAAGACCAGACACGTTCACAGAACTGGGTGTGGGGGTCAACTAAAGCACCGCCATAGCTCAAGTGACTGTGGAGCTGTGAAAGGAAATCAAATAAAACTAAAACAAAGTGATCGAAAAATTTGAAACAAATAGAACAAAAAAAAATATATACAAAAAACACAATCACAAATATTTAAGAGTTTTCGAAACATTAAGTTCTGGATTGAACTTCTTGATGAGCAATTTTTCTCCAATGAGCGTGTCTGTATGATGCCTAAATTTCGCTAATATTTGAAAATCAGAGAAACGATGATCGTTCTCATGGGAGTGATTACGGACGGCAGAAAATGCAATTTTTTGTAAAAAAATACCTGACCTGTAACTTTTGCCAATATGTTTGTATAGCCTTATCTTGAAGGAACGGCTAGTACATCCAATATACCCAGCATTACAGCTAGGACAAGTAAATCGGTAAACGATATTCGAACATAGAGGGTCTATCACGCGGTCTTTGAAATTTAAAAAATTAACTAATTTTGGTGTCATTATTGAATATAATCGTAAAGTTAACTGCGGGGAATGAATCTTTTAAAATATTTTGAGCAATTTTCCGAAATTCGTAACTAATGTTACCATAGAAGGGCATCTTGATATACTTAACCAATTTAGGAACATCATACTTGGGTTCACTGGCTCCGTATTGTTTGACATTCAAAAACTTCTTTAAGATACTGTTGAAAAGATCTTCCTTATAATTATTATTAACAAAGTAGTCCCTTAATTTGGTTATCTCCTCGTGAAGCGTGACATAATTAGAGCAAATCTCATAAGCTCGATCCAGCAAAGTTTTAATAGAGTCCTACTATTATGGAAATTACGGTGCCCCGGTTCACCAGCTGACATACTAACAAGTATATATATATATATATATAAGTTACAGATCCGGCCAGTTATTACAAAAGATGTCATTCTCTGCGATCCGAAATCACTCGCATGATAAGGATCATTTTTTCACAGAGAATGATTTCCAGATCATAGCCAAATTTGGGAGTCAAAGTGATTCATTGATAGGTGAGAAAATATGAATTAAAAAACTCAATCCCGAAATAATTCTTCCTAACAACAGTTGAACTTAGTCTGTGTCATGGGTGGTTCATTTAAAGTTTATAGGGTTCAAAGGTTTACTTGTTTCTCATAATCTCTGTCCTCTGTCCTTTATATTCATTGTTGATGCAGTGCATTGGTGACTTCTGTACTGACTGGTTGTTCTTGGGTTGGTTCCTTGTCATATATGGTAAGTCTGCTGATTATTTATATATAGATGTGTTTTTTGCTATGTATTTTTTTTCGATTAGGGACTTATATAATTAATGGGTTGTCTGAATAAGTTTAATAAGGGCTAGTATATAGTCCATTCTTGATGTTTCGTTTATTTATGTACAATAGTTTCAAAGAAGTGTTTTTTTTTAACGTTGTTGATTTAAGTTGTTTACAATATTAACGTAAGGGTTTACTTATATAATTTTACTGAGGAGACAAATTGTGTAGAATATAATTATAAAATCGTTTTACCTTGATATTTGATATTACTGAGGTGATACATTTAATATAAGCTGTCGTATGATATTTTTTCTTTTATAAACTGTCAATTATAACTATTTTCTTATAAATTGTCATATACAATTAGTGGTGCATATTTGGTATTTAAAGCGTCTTGCTATTAATTTCGGATTTAGCGTCTATGTTAGACTTAGCTTTGCATAATTATATGAACTTGAGCTGAGGTTATGTTCTGTCAATGTTAAGTAATTGTGTTCAGTCTTCAGTGTTTGCGTTGTTAATAATATTAGAGTTATATTTGTATTAATTTAGAATTTAAATATGAAACTTTCAATTTTGTTTACTTATTCAGTCATTATAGATCATTTGAATCAGTCCTTCTTATTTCTAGCTTGTGCTTGTTAAAAGTTTTGCACTGAGTTGTTGTTTCTGCTGTGCTTATGTAGCTGTTGCAGGTTTTCGTACAAGTGTTGTGTATTAGATAAGAATTATTTTGAAAATATAATATAGATTTCTGAATAATTAACAAAATTTAAATTGAATGAATTTCATTCGTGGTCCCATTGTTGTTGACTTTCTACAGGTATGTTTTCTTTTAATAGGGATCTTGGGTTTTCCTGATGATGGCTGTGAGACGTTTGCCGAAAATTTGAAAAATAAATAAATAAGATATTTCCAAGCGTCTTTTTCCTCCTTACCCTTCTACTATGGAAGCTGAGATGCCCTAGTTCATCAGCTGATGTTCTTTTTAATATAAATATATATATATATATATTCACTTATTGTTTTTAATCCATGATATTTTCTTATTTAACTGTGGATTATTTAATTAATGTTTTCCTTAACTTTAGGTTACATATGTATTTCTGGAAGTTATATTCCACATTGTCTTCACCATGTACTTGTCTGTTCTTCCTTTTTCCTGATTTTGTTCGAATTCGGTTTTCCTTGTAGGCATCATTGTTTTTGCTCATATATCTTAGCTTTTAGTATATTGCCTTTCCATTACAGCAATTATATTTTTATTTTGAGTCCTGTTTTATACTTGCTAATGATATATATATCTGTATATGCATCTTGTTTCCTTTCTTCATTTTTGTTTAATATTTTCGCTTCATTCTTCATGTTCTTCCTATTTCTGTTGTTTATGTCCTTTTTCGTTTTCCTGTTTTCACAACCTTTGAGCCTTAAAAATATATGTCTTGGTAGCTTAGCTATTACTACTCTGCCTTGTATTTTGTTGATTTGTTTCACTTTCTAACTTATGTCATCTCCATCATCAGTCCCGTTTCCTTTTTTGTCTCAATTCAAATCATTGTATGTATGCTTCTATGTATATATGTATATATGTATGTATGTATCTCTCTCTCTATATATATATACAGTATATACTGTATATATATAAATATAATTTATATATATATATATATATATATATATATATATATATATATATATATATATATATATATATATATATATATATATATATATACTGTATATATTATGCTGTATACACACACACACACAAAACAACAAAAAGTCTCTCATTCACACACTCTCTCTCTCTCTCTCAACGTCTTCACAGTCTCTAAATTCTTCCCTGCTTTCATTCTTCACAAGTTTGCCTAATTACGAAATGGCCCCCTTCCATTATCAGTCAATCTTGTCCCAAATTCTTCAGCTCCATCTTTACACCAGAATTCTCATTTAATAAGCTTCTGTCTTTTCCCACATTTTTTAACGTGTGCCTTTTTTTCCCTCTTGATAATGCAGCTTCGTGTTCTTATTTACTATTTAAACAAAAATTGGATGTTTGGCAAACTTACTGAGTGACGGAAAAACTGACTGATGACTGGCTAATTAGCTGATTACCTGGCTTAATAGCTGAATAACCTAATAGATTTACTAACTGATTATATAACTGGCTGACTGATAAACTGATTGACTAACATTCTACTGAGCTGAATAATTGACTGATTAAATGACTGACCGATAAACTGAATACATTTCGTACTGACTTACTGACTGGGTAACTGACTGATTAACTGACTGCACTCCAGTGATCGCATATCTCCGCCTACGCTGGCGGAGGTAAGCGCTCTACTGATCGCCTCCTAAATGGAATCACTTCTTCCCTGGTGCATATCCTATCTGCCCACCCAATTTCGTGAAAATCGGGTTATAACTTTATTAACCGCCTACGCTGGGGATGGTATTAGCTCTACTTATCACCTCATAAATTGAATTACCTATTACTTGGCGCATATCCGATCTGCTCACAAAAGTTCATGAAAATCAATTCAACACTTTTTGAGATGTCTTATTTACATGCAAACGGACATACAGACAGACAGAGGCAAACACATAACCTCCTCCAACTTGGCGGAGGGAATGACGTCATCGTATTGAAGAGATTGCGGCCTGGGTGGCCAATACATGATTTATGAAAGGGTGCACGGTCCGGGCAAGTAACAAGTAGTTCTGAAGCATTCACAAAATAAAGAAAACTAGTGTAGTATTTAATTATAAATCTTTTATGCAACTACTACGGGGGATAATTCGACAGTCATTTAGAAGTTCGTATATTTTATTTAACAGACTTCCTAGCTACCATAATAATGGGTTCTTGGCTCGGGCCGAGATGAGTTCAAGACTCAAGATTGAATATTACGTCGATTCATGCTAGGTTGTACTTTGGCCCCTAGAGTTCCCGTTACTCCCTAACTGAATCCCCGCTATTCAGGTATTGACTCAAGTCGGCTTCAATCCTACGACCCGTTATTAGTGATTAATCCTAAATAATTAAGTCAAAACCCTGCTGTGTCTTTTATTTAGACCAGGGCCTAATGAACCATATGCTCTTTGCCTAACTAAAACAAAAGTTATATTCGTTCCTCTACTCTTTAGGTTTTCCCACGTTTACTGAGCCTTTTCCCAATCCCAAGGCTATAACATATATGATCTGTCTCCTCAATACATAGAATCTATGTATTCCTCTGACACAACCGTCGTTACTACACAAGTACCTCCAGTGAAGACCTCAGTGACATCCCTACACCATCGCCGATTCAGATTGATAATTGAGATGTTCTAAGCAATATCACCGTTACAGAGAGAGAAATATTTAATTGTTTAGATAAACTCAAGGTAAATAAAACGCCTGGACCTGATACAATCTCGCCTAGAGTTCTAAAGGAGGCTAAGGATGAGCTCTCCAAACCACTGACATTGCTATTCAATGAATCCTTGCAGTCTGGGACTATGCCTGATCAGTGGATGCTAGCCAACGTAACACCGATATTAAAAAAAGGCAGCAAATCCCTACTCAGTAACTATCGTCCAATTAGCTTAACCTCAATTGTATGTAACATGCTAGAAACGGTCATAAGAGACAGACTCGTAAATCACTTAGAGGCAAATAACTTACTTAAAGATACTCAACACGGCTTTCGTAAAAAACGTTCCTGTTTAACAAACCTCTTAGACTTCTTCCACGATATCCTCAACCTCTACGATGAGAGTAAAGCTGTAGATATTATATACCTTGATTTTCAAAAGGCCTTTGACAAAGTTCCCCACAAACGTTTACTGCTAAAACTAAAAGCGCATGGAATACAAGACGGTGTGTTGAAATGGATAGAAAATTGGTTCAGCGACAGATAGCAAAGAGTAGTCATAAACGGTAAGGCATCTAAATGGACCAATGTAAGTAGCGGGGTACCCCAGGGATCGGTACTAGGACCAATTATCTTTCTAATTTACATCACGACATAGATGAGGGTCTCACCTGTACAATCTCAAAATTTGCTGACGATACAAAAATTGCAAATAGCGTACTCTCAAAAGAACAAGTTGAAGATATGCAACACAATCTAGATAAATTGTCATGTTGGGCCCAAATTTGGCAAATGAGTTTCAATGCGGATAAATGTAAAGTACTACATATCGGATGCCTAAATGAGAAAGCAAACTATTCGATGAATGGCACTCAGCTTAAGAATGTAAACAGAGAAACCGATCTGGGAGTAACAATATCGAGTAACCTAAAACCGAGTCAACAATGTTCAGAAGTTGTTAAGAAGGCAAACAAAATAATTGGCTTTATAGGCAGGTCATTTGAGCATAAATCCAAAGAAGTTATCCTATCCCTTTACAATTCCTTAATCGGCCCTCTTCTGGAATACTGCGTTCAATCCTGGAGCCCTTATTACCAAAAAGATATAAACAAGCTAGAACGAGTTCAACGTAGAGTTACCAAAATTATACCTAGCCTAAAGATCAAACCATACGAAGAGCGTCTTAGAGAATTAAATATATATTTCCTTTAACCCCGCGCAGAATAAGAGGTGACTTAATTCAAGTGTTCAAAATCATCAAAGGCATCGACAATATGAACTGTAGTAAGTACTTCCCTATCGACCAATCTAATTACACGCGGGGAAACGGTTGCAAAATTATTGGTAAATCTTTTAACTCACACGAATCTAAGAATTTCTTCTTCAATCGAGTTGTCAACTTGTGGAATGGGCTTCCCCGAGAGGTTATAGACTGCAGCACCGTTGATTCATTTAAACTCCGCTTAGACAAATATCTCGCATCAAACCCGCGACTGACTGCGTTTGTAAATGAATAACTTGATTTTATCCCCCCCTCAGTTACTAACCCATCTGTCCCCTACTAACTTCCTAATCCTGCCACAGACATTAGTTCTAGGGCAGTAGTTCCCTTTCCAATGTTCCCTTACCCACTCTAAACCACTGTTTGGACACTTGATCCTCAGTGTTTTGGAGGACAAGCAGCCTAGAAGGGTCACTAGACCTGTTGTTGCTTGATTTCCTTTGTACTCCTTTGTACTTTGTACAATGACATAACATCATACAAATTACCGAATGAGATTACAAGGTCTCTCACGTATAATATGGGTTCTGCCCCCCAGTTACTTCACAATCTAGGTTTACAATCTTTACCTCAATCACACTATTGGGTTCCGTCACCCAGTTACTTCACAATTAGGTTTACAATCTTTATCTCAATTACATCTTCTGAATTTACCCTCTAGTAACCCTGTTTCCAACACGCTAGGTTACCCTTCACCTGAATCAATTATCGTACTAACAAAAGATGGACCGTGCCTCAGACGCATACACGGAATAACTCTTTTAACCTTAATAATAACGCAACTCACATTGGACTAGTGTCCTTCTTCAGTTTCCTTTTTACACAACTTAATAAATTATTCATAGGGACTAGTGTCCATCCCTAGCTATAGCTAATCTAACTGAACAACTGTTTCCCTTTTTAACTTACTGGTTGCCTCATTTAGTAACAAAGGTATTCTTTTCCTCCCCTCTTGACTTTTACTCTTTTAATCTTTACTCTATTCGGCAACTAAACACTGTTTCCCTCTTTAACTTTGGTTGCCTCATTTATTAAGTGTCTTTCCCCTGCTCTTTTAATCTTTACTCTCTCCTATCAGATCCTGTCTAATAACTCTTCGGCTGATGCCGGTGCTAACAAAAATAACTAATTAATAAACACATCATCATCTTTATATATATAGGTAAGCCTAAATTCTTTTTCCTTTAGTCTTGTCCTAGAGGACACATCAATTTATATTATATACTGTAGATCACCACCAGGTTTGTCCACCCATCTCTCTTTCTCTCCTTATTATATGCGGGCCCAATCAAATCAAAAATGTGGGAAGAGGCCCCACGAGTGATGAAAGTAGAGTTGAAGTCCAAGGTAAAGTGATGAAAAATGAAGAGTTGGAGAAGTAAAAGCTGGTGGGCTGACCACCTTGATATTATCAGTTGAAGTTTCTGAGTATTCGTGCCACTTTTGCATTTAATCTCCCAGGCTCGTCGAAGACCATTGGCATAGATGGTAGTGGAGATGTCAGGCTGGAGGTTTGAGGTGGTCCGAGGTGTTGTTGGAGTTGGAGTTGCTGGTGCTGGCGGAGTTGTTGTCAGCTCCTCAGCTTTCCTCTTATGCAGGCTCGGTGTTGAAGTTGCTGCCTCCTGGACTCTAGGTGTTCGAGTCTTCTGAAGGCAGAGTGGTTGAGGCAGAAGTTGAGTGTTGGAAGGCTTCTTTCTGTGCGGCTTCTCGGGCCCAATATTGGTCCTTAAACAAATGTATTCTGGTATGCTGGATCAGGTGTGTGTGTGTCTGGAACTGTGTTTAGATGAGGGCAAGGTAGCTGGAAAAGTGGGCTCCTGGTGTCCCTTTGTACCCGGGCGAGAGGGAGAGCAAGTAGGTTGCAGTGTGTGGACCCGGTGAGCTCTGAGGGGTGAGTGACACCGGGAGAGGGAATATAGGAAAGATGAGACAAGTAATTTTGATCACCCAATGCCTCGAATACTAGAGTTGGGACAGAGGAAGTAGTAGGAGGTGAGGAAGTGAATTGTAGTAGGAGATGAAGGCGTCGGGGCTTGACCCAACCTGCGTGAGTTGTGTTTCTTTGGGCTAGGATGAGGGACAGGCAGGACAGACAAACACTTATGAATTGAGGGAATATAGGAAAGATGAGACAAGTAATCAAATTTACCCCAGGATACGACCTTGCCAAGGCCGTTTTTACACTCCAGGTACCCAGTTTTATGTATGGGTGGGACGAGGCGAACACGAGAGAAGGCCAGCCCAATGACCACTGAGCAATCCTTGTGGCTAGCCAAATTCTCATTCTCATGTGTTTGATTGGTTGCAGGAAGCCACCAATCAGGTCCCTGGATTCATTTGAGCCACAACGATTCCAGGTACTCATTTTCGTCTGAGTGAGACGGAACTACACAGGAATTGGAGTTTGTTCAACACTCCTGGGCTACTTGGATCCTGGTGGCAACCCAAGGAAATTTCACCCATCCCATGCATGTGTGACAATCATCTGATCAATGTCGGTCCCGGGTGCAATCACCCATCCAGCTACACCGCGGTGGTGCAGGGCCACCCAACCCACCCAGCAGCTGTGTGCTGGTACCAGGCGGTCACCCATCCAACTACTGACCAGACCCCACGTTACTTAACCTCGCTGATTTAAACCAGGGTTGCCAACCCCATAGGCCAGGGTTACCACACCACGGGAGTCCGCGCGCGGCTACCTTTATACTCAGGCCACCCGCTCTCGCGCGCTGTGATTGGCTGGTGGACTCGCCTGGCTGTACGTTCGCACTGACTTGTTGCTTCCTTCACCTCCTCTCTCTTCTCTTCACCTCACTGTCGTACCTTTCGGACACCCTTGATATCTATCCCTCTCAACCCCACTTAGAAACTTTCTCTCTTACTTTGTATACCTTCCTTCCACTACTTCACCAATCTATTTAATTATCCCATCCCCTTGATAGACCTTATATCTATTATTGTATTAACGACGAGCTCTCAGATAACTAGATAGGATTTTGGGCCTTATGCAGAGACGTAATGGTTAATGAGACCTAGGAAGCTTTTTTGTTGTCTCATATTTGGTGGTTTCATGCTTGCTAGTAGCGTTTTCCTTGGTGAAACACCTGTTATGTACCCACCCCATACTCAGGGCCCCGGACTTCAGCAGACCTTTTCAGCTGGCGACTGATGCCAGTGGCGTTGGGGCTGGGGCTGTCTTGTTACAGACAGATGATGAAGGTATCGAACATCCAGTGAGTTTTTACAGTAAAAAATTCAATAGTGCACAAAGGAATTACTCTGTAATTGAAAAAGAACTCCTGGCGATAGTGCTGGTGCTCAGGCACTTTGATGTATATGTTCCTGCTTTCGGACCAGTCGTAGTGGTTTATACCGATCTTTACCCTCTGAAATTCTTTTGAATCAGTTTCATAACCGGAATATGAGGCTGACCAGGTGGTCACTCATGCTTCAGGAGTATAATCTGGACATATGCCATATTGCCGGTTCTGATAACGTGATAGCGGATTGTCTATCAAGGGTGGATGATGTTGGTTAGACTGCCACAGGATTGAGGGTTGAGTGTGGAGGAAAATAGGCTGTCACTGTAGTTCAGCCGAAAAAAAAAAAATTAAAAAAGCAAAAACCTTATAAAAACTCTTTATTTTGTATAACGTGTAGAATTTTGTATAAGATGTTGTAGCAGTATCTAAGTTGAATGTTTTCGCTTATTGTTGCTAGGTTAGTTGAACTTGCTCGGTGGAGCGCAACAGTCTTTATTTTTTTTATATATAGTGCCTTGTGTCGCAACAGTGTGTGGTACTATGAGAAGCTTTCTGTTAGATATGAAGAACTTAGTCAAGGGTCTTATATCTTGGGGGAGGTGTGACGCTTCTGCATAGTAGCCACGTGCGGGCATGCGCGCGCGTCGGCTGCCCAGCTGTTTAGAAACCGGCTGGTGGCAGCCGGTCGGCAGGCTTTTCCTTAGTATATATCCTACGACAACGTATCTACTGTCTGGGATATTCTTATGTTGTTTCACAGCTTGAAGCTGCCCTTATTCTTAACCAACGCATCTTAGTATATTTTATTCTCGATAGTTGATTATTTCATTTTAATATATAAGATGTAAGTCTAGTGAGGGCGGGAGGAGACGAGCGGGAGAGAGAGACCGGCTTGGGACGTTGCTTCGCTTGCCAGCTTGGGACGAGCCTGAAGCGTTGCCATATGCATTTGTTTGCAACGTTAGGCTTAGTTTCGACTCACGCACGGGGTAGAGGATTTTGACCAGGCAACAGTATTGAGTGTTGCCAAGCCTGGGATGTATTTTGTATGCCTAGGGTGGGGTCCAGACAGATTCAAGACTCAGAGCTCACCTCACTGTCGTACCCTTCGGACCCCCTTGATATCTATCCCTCTCAACCCCACTTAGAAACTTTCTCTCTTACTTTGTATACCTTCCTTCCACTACTTCACCAATCGATTTAATTATCCCATGCCCTTGATAGACCTTATATCTATTATTGTATTAACGACGAGCTCTCAGATAACTAGATAGGATTTTGGGCTTTATGCAGAGATGTAATGGTTAATGAGACCTAGGAAGCTTTTTTGTTGTCTCATATTCGGTGGTTTCATGCTTGCTAGTGTGTTCTTGTGTCAGGTTAGCAGGGGCTAGACCGGAGGGGAGGCTTTTTTCGATCCTTTAAGTAAAGTCTGCTGGTGCGAGTCCTGTGGACCCGCACGACTTTACTAGGATACCCGTGGGAATCTGGGGGGCATTTTCTTGTCTGTGTCCCTGTGTGTCTAGTGTTGTGTTGTGTGAGGGCCCTTGCCTAGTCCACTCAGCACTGCGCTAGCACGTCTTGCTTTTGTTTTAGGGTCGCCAGGAGAGAGTCAGATACTTGCGATCTGAGTCTCTCAAGAGAGCACCCTTTCAATTAGAGTAATTTGGCGCACAGACTTGGGAACGTCCCGAGGCTAGAGCAGGTGGCTCAGCCCGGGTATCCGAAGCCTATATCCTTCCGGCTAGACCTCTGCCACCTGGCAGATTAACAGCTAGGGGTTTATGATCTCTGTATGCTTGTTATTGTGCCACAGTTTACCCTTTTTGTGAGCATTGCGAGTCAGGGTGTGGCTTAGAGACTCTGTCCGAGCAGGCTTGCCTGACTAAGAGTGAGAAGCACACCTGTATGTGGTTATGTTGCGAGTTGCTGCCTTTATTTAATTATACCTATGCCATTATACACTGTATGGCCTATCACTAGTATTTATTCCTGCTTATGAGTTAAGAGTTCTCTAAATCCGTAACGTACTTTCTTTGCTAAGCATCAGATCCTACAGTAGCCGCATGCAGTTTAGAAACCCGCATCTTGTCTACCTGTACGATGTTTTGAGGACTGTTTGCTTTCACCTTCTTTCACGCAGGGGTGATTAGTTGTATTAATTAACGTAACGTTAAATGTACTTTCTTCTAGTTTGTCATTAAATTGTTTCTGCAATTTATTTCCGTTACCTATCTTTTCCTTGAAGCTTTAAGTCAACTTAATTGTGTGATCTTTTAATATATAGCCTGCTTGACTATCAGCAGTCTATAGTGCGTCTGTAACCGAGTCATAGGATACCTCGTTGTCCAGGCAGGACTCTTGACGGTTTAGGGTGGTTTGTTGCCTGGGTTTATAGATAAGGGTTGGATCTAGCGTTTTCCGTTGTTGCTTCTTGCCGCATACCTAGTCCAATAGAAAGAGCCCAGTGTTTATATATCCCAGGACGTAACAATAGTAAGTTCCAGGAAGTTGATTATAGCCCTTTTTTGGTGGCTTAATGGAGTACAGGGCTGGCACCGAGGTATTACCCAAAGGATAATCAGAAGGAGTTCTTCGAGCAAAGAAAGAGAGTGTCTTCTGAGGGTGAGTAGGAGGTCCAGCTTCGCGTTCCGATAATGGAGGCCGCTGATTGGCTGGTGGGCGGGGCCTGGCACATTGCAGCCATGAGCTGTCAAAATCAGATGGCTTTGCAAGTAAGCGAAAGGGAGCGCGGTGATTGGCGGAGGGCGTTTCTACTTTAATGAGTATTAATTACGTGAACATGAAAAAAAAAATGGGTGAAACTGAACCGGAGTGAAATTACAGTTATCTAGGATATCGGCATTGCCAATAATAGCTTGATGGCATTTGTTAGACTTCAATGGCAGTAAAGGAACGGCAGACGGTGGGCAAATTGTAAACAAGCCAAGAGCCGTGTGACAAAACGCATGAACAGTGGAGAAACTCAGTAACGAATAGTAATCATCTGTGTACTTCCCTTTCATAACTAGCAAATTCTCGGCAGGAAAAATAATAGTGAGCAAGGAATTATGAACTTTTTACCGGAATAGGTATAATTTCAGACCAAGACAAAAATCAGATGCAAAAGGGATCAAAAATAAGAAATTTACCGTGACTTACATACATCTCGAGAAAACGGTAAAAGACTTAAATTCTGAGGGACCCACTAAAGAAACCAAATCAAATTCCCTATTTGCCAATCTCAGCAAATCGAATAAGACAGCCAAGGAAAGTAAGTCACATGTCACAAGATCATTCTCCGCGTGAATTAAAGCATGCATAATTATAACTTTTAAAATTCTTCCGCAAAATAGTAGATATAATATCCCGGTATCCATAATACCAAGACACGCACTACAATCCTTCCTACGACACCCATCTGAGGAACCGAAACAAAATGATGACTAAAAATTTACATGTAAAATGAATCCAAATTAATTCGCAAATTATCAACCCACCATTGAGCAACACAATTACTTTCCTTATTAACAAAAGCAACATTACTCGATCTTAAATTATATTTATGAGCACCATTTGTCTTTTTAGGCCGTTTACGTCCCCTAACATTCCTCGGACTCATCGGTTTGTGGTCAACAGAAATATCTTCATAACCACTGGTGTAAATTGTGTATAACACGTTTCAAATGATTCATATGAGCCCTTTTCTCAACGCCCTTTTCTAAGTGTTTTATAACAGTACTATTCTTGTCGACTGAAATTACGCGGTAAGGACCCTCGAAAACAGGTTGTAATTTATCTTTGGCGTAAAATTCCCTCAAATAAACAAGATCCCCTAACACAATATTAACATTCCTCTTACGTTTATTCGCTACATCCATCATGTCTTCCTTTGATTTCGAAAGAGAACTGCGTAAAGTCTTATAAATAGACCGAAAATTATTCAAGTGATACAACACGTAATCATCGCAGTTATAAACAGGAGAATTAGACTGAACTAACGAATTATGAGGAAGTCTCATATCTCTACCAAAAACAATAGAATAAGGCGAATCCGCAATTGAGGAATTTATCGAACAATTTAGTGTTGATTCTGCAAAATGTAAAACTGAATCCCAAGTACTCGTATCACGATCTAATAATAAGCCACGAAGAGCATGGATAAGGGATTGATTAGCGCGTTCCGCCAAGCCATTAGACTGGGGCGAATGAGGACAAACAGTAACATGATCTATATTATAATCATCGCATAGTTTCGTCATACTAGAATTACAAAATTCTGTACCATTATCAGTTATAATTGTATTAGGAAAACCAAATTTACACACGACGTCCGCTAAAAAATTATTAGCGACCGATTTCGCCTCTTTATCCTGCAACACTGATAGCCGACATACCGTGAAAAGTGACTAATAGTGAGCATAATGTATTGACTTCCGGCGTCAGTCAGTGGAAGTTTCAATAAATCTATAGCAACCACATCGAAAGGATACGCCGGAATCGGATATCCCCCGATTTTCACTTCCGAGCTCAACTTAGGCTTAGTAGTGGGACATGTAGAACAACAGTCAATATATCTATCTATATCCTTTTTCATCGTCCGCCAATAATAATTTCTCTGGGCCTGTGTCAAACACCGAAGTTTCCCCGGATGCCTAATTGTATCATGTCCATGTAAAATAGGTAATAAAGTATAAATTTGCGAATCTGGAATGACGAGTTGCAAAATTACCCTGTCATTTAAATCCCTCTTTCTGTACAAACACCCTTCATGCATTACAAAATTAAAATAATCAAAACCTGCTAAGTCGGGGTGACCAAGAACATTGTCGCTGAAATCACCCGATTCCAAAGCAAGAATTACTTTACCCCAAAAATTATCTTTACGCTGATCTAACGCAATACTTTTACTGCTTAACAAAGCGTTAACCAACACTAGACCAACAGGATTCCTTGATAACGCATCAGCAACTGTGTTTAGCTTTCCTTCAACGTACAATAATGTAAGATTGTATGATGCTAATGTTAACTTCCACCTGGCACGTCTACCCGTGAGAAGTTTATCATCAAACAATTTAATTAGAGGCTTAAGGTCTGTCCAAACAGTTACATCATAACCATATATTACCTCACGAAAAACATTTAGCGCCCAAATTAGCGCTGCACCTTCTAAATCGGTAACACAATAATTCTGTTCTGCAGGTTTTAAAGAACGGGTAGCGAATCCTAACGGCCGTAAGAGATCCCTATCGTCATACTGCATAAGAACAGCCCCAAACCCAGTATATGATGCATCAGAATTAATATAGAAAGGTTTCTTAAAATCAGGGAAAGCGAGGGTCAGTCGAGAAGTTAAGCTCGCCTTTAATTCCGCAAAAGAACCCTCTTGTTCAACTCCCCACAAAAATTCAGCATCTTTCTTGAGTAAAATATATAGGGGCTTCGCAATACTAGCGTAGTTTTTTTATAAATGCCCTATATTAGCCTGATAGGCCCAACAAATGCCTTAACTGTTTTACGTTAGTGGGCATAGGAAATTTAGTGATAGAATTTGTCAATTGAGCAGTGGTATTTACCCCATCCGGAGTTAATTCATGCCCCAAAAATGGCAGTTTCTTTTTAAAGAATTCACATTTACTGATTTTAATATTTAATCCTGCCTCATTTAATTTAGAAAGTATATTTCTCAGTGCGATAAGATGTTCCTCTACCGTTCTAGAAAAAACTATAATATCGTCTATATACACATAAACATTGTGACCGATCAATCCTGCCAATACATTATTCATTAATCTCTGAAAAATCGCTGGTGAATTTTTAAGGCCCATGGGTAGACGTTTGTACTCGAAAGTACCGGAGGGAGAATTAAATGCTGTATATTGTCTTGATTCCGGTGACAACCCAATTTGATGAAACCCACTCGAAAGATCGAGGGTTGAGAATACCTTGTTATTCGTTCCCAAACTAGCAAGAATTTCCGGTATCGCCGGCATATGAAAATGATCGGTCTCCGTAATGGTATTAAGTTTTCTAAAGTCTACCACGACTCTAAACTCCCCCTTCGCCTTCTTCGGTACTAAGAAAAGAGGTGATCGCCAAAGTGACGTTGATGGTTGAATTACGTCCTGAGAAAGTAAACCTGAAACATGTTTATCAGTCAATTCCCATTGACTGTGCGATAAGCGATACATAGGCAGGTAAACGGGCTTCTGATCCTTGTCACTCAACACAAATTTATGGTCTATAATGTCAGTAAACCCAATAGCGTCCCCTTTCAAATGTACGGACTCATTAAATTCCCTCAATAACGCCTTAAGCGGTCCCTGAGCCTCAGGAAAGTCGGTACCTTGTAAATCTTCGTAAATCTTACGCATTCTATCATCCATACCAGGAGAGTTCCCTGTGCGCACTGATGCCACGGGAAGAGAATTAATTTCTTCAAATTTACAAGGTACAGAGGAAGCATTACATAACTTCGTATCTGCATATAATTTCATTAAGACATTTGTGGCATTTAAAATGAGAGTTTGGAAAACATTGGTGTCATTCACCTCATGTAACGCTTGAACGAACGTAATACCCTTGATCGTTGAGGAATCGGGTAATAATACAATAGAATTTACTGTACTCTTAACCCGCTGAGTACCAGCTAAATATTTATAAATGTACCACCCAGGACCGGCTGATTCTGATTTTTTTTTCTCCAGAAACAATAGCGAATGGGTTAGGAATGAAGGAAAAAACACGAAAAACCTATCAAAAAGCTCAAAAAATGGTCGTACAGAGCCCCCGAAAACGGATTTTACAGAAGTTAAAAATTGAAGGCAATTTCCCCAAAAAACATGTTTTTGCGCGCTCACGCGCACGCGGTTGGACTTTGAGAGTTTTCAACCATCGGCATGGGTGCGTGGGATACTTACACAGTTCCCATACAAATCTGAGCCCTCTAGGTGCCATAGGACCGAAGTAATTGGGACCGGAGTAACACTGACGCAAACGAGGCGTCGCTGGGGTTTAGCGTTACATACATTACCGACGCACTGTTTGCGTCGCTGGGGCTCAGTGGGTTAAGATTGTTCGCATAAACATTAACAACCCTCGCAGAATGCGGTTCAATAATAGTATTACAGTGAATGAGAATATCAGAATCCCCCCTAGATTGTTCTAAATAATCATGCAGTTTAATCTTGATGGCGGGAAGAGCTTTGGGTGTTTACAATACCGGCGACGTCCAGAATTCGGCCTCAACCACTGTCACTCAAAATTAGTCTTCCTATGTATGGCCAATTACACCACACGTCGGTACCATGTCCATGCAGACTCCTCCTCCGTCAGACAAAGTTGAGGATTCCCTGCGTCCGCCGCCAGAATTTTATGACGAATTTGCGACCAGCTCCGAAGTTGTGAGGGAGTGTCGCGGACAGGGAGGGAAACTTGCCAGATGTACAAGTGTTTCAGCCCGCCGTGTGTGAATTATATATATTTATACAGACTCCAGTGACTTGAAT
Organism: Paralithodes platypus; assembly: GCA_032716605.1. Classification (NCBI taxonomy): domain Eukaryota; kingdom Metazoa; phylum Arthropoda; class Malacostraca; order Decapoda; family Lithodidae; genus Paralithodes; species Paralithodes platypus. The sequence goes on along the minus strand of CM064497.1, from coordinate 64,433,263 downwards.
TAAATACTTTTAGTAGCTTTAGCGGTCAATTAATCGACATGTGAGTGTAGCCTCTGTTGTAAAAAGGACCACTCACTACACACTATGTATGGTGGAGATGAATAGGGTTAATAATGGTATCAATTCTCCTATATAAAAGCTGCCTATATCGCAGGCTTACCCTGGGATTAATTAGATAACTCAAATTAATGTTAGATTAGGTAAATGAAAGAGAAGAAGAATTAACAATAGTATAATGAAAGATATCTTAAGACTTATTCAGAAGTACGCTAATATATTGATTGTATAAGTATTCGTAACAGTACGATTAATTCAAGTATGTTATATAGTCTGGTTATCACACACAGAGCTAACCTCTGACCCTTCGATGAGCGAGCCGGGGGTCTCTAGCTTTTCTGCTCTCGCTCCCTGGATACCCACCTTATATTATGTTGGGTTACGCCCCTCTTTATGACGTAAAACCACTCGTTATCATTCGCGTGACCAATCCTAGTACCTATCGATAATGAAATGACGTAATAAGGTGTGGTTTCCAACGTGACCTGTTCTGGGTAACTTTCCATCAGAGCTGTCACGCTGTAACCAACTTTATTGTGAGATCTTGGGAATGCTGACTAGTTCGCTGACGTCTACTTAAACCTTAAATTCTAGGCGCCAGTACCACTTGCCTCCATCATGTACAGTCGATGTAAGAAATACTATGTTTACTAATATGAGTAGTTGTATTAAGGTTATTATAGTGAGATATACTTTAAATATGTACTCTAGTGTTTAAGTAATTCACGGAGTAATAGTTGGGTATATTGGAGTACCTAACATGGCTCGCTACCGCTCACCAGGAAAATATTGACACCTGGATGGGGGTAAACATCTTAAACTGTAGGCTGAATGGGGCCGAATGGATACAAGCCAAAGAGAAAGGGATGGAAAGAGAAAAGAAGCAGGGTGCGCTCCCTTAACACTTACGTTGCGGGCATATTTGGGCTATTTAGGGCATATTTAGGCACTCCTGAATTATTAATCAAGCATCTGCATTAGATGAACTGTATTCTGCCGAAAACTAGGCGAAAATAGCTTCAAAATGAGACCAGAACGAGCTTCGTAGGTGGCGGGGTTCACCCGCAGCGTTGCCATAGACATGCGGGAAAACCGCTAATTATTATCTCTCGTTCGCTCGGCAACACTATTGTGAGACACCCGCGCGAGACACAGTCTCCCTCAGTGCGGCTCGCTACTCTGAGGGTCGGAGGTGGGTCCCTCACGCTCCTGCCCACTGACACTCAATTTCTACGACATTTACAGGCTTTTAAAGCCTGGAAAATGCTGTAAATTGCCAGGACATTCCGGAACGTCACCCGCCGCCAATGGGTTAAGGAAATAAGACCATCATATGTTATTATACCTAGTTATGACTTGTTTGGAGTATTAATGGCGCTAGAATAACTATATCCAAATATAAGATCTGTATCTGAGAGATAGAGCATTATAAGTGTTTAGAGTTTCTGGCATGGGTGCTTTAACATTATAGACACATACATTAAATTATTCATCTACATCAAATGAGAGGTATATATATATATATATATATATATATATATATATATATATATATATATATATATATATATACAGTATATATGATTAAAATAATATATATAATATAAAACATACGAACGTCTTCATAATATATATGAAATAAGTAATATTATTTTGTGTATGATCATTATGTTATTATAATTATTATTATCGTTATGAAACTTGACATTTATTTAGTGGGTAGTGCTCCAGCCTCGAATCTGGGAATACCCTAGGGTGGGTGAGGTTCAAAACTGTCAGCATCTATTATCAGCGTGGACAACGAAATTATATAATTGGTTGACTTTGTTGATATTTTTAACGTGTTTACATTTAATTTAACCCTATTTGTTCTGAGGGAAATCTTTTGAAACTGCCCTGTTTCACTCCATTAGTATATAACAAAAATAAGAAGTTTCACCCCATTAGTTTCACGAAAATAAGACGCTCCATCCTATTTGGAACCTTTTCAAGCTAATTTGGTAATTTTTCGTTAGAAAATATCCCGACCGAAGGCAAACTCCTTCCAAAGTTGCAACCTCGCAATCACACACACACACACACACACACACACACACACACACACACACACACACACACACACACACACACACACACCAACTACAAGGCTTTCTTCTATGGACTTTTTCTGACATAAATATTAGTATATGTTATGGTACCTGTACCTGAACAGCATAAATCAAAGGTTACTGCATGTAGCATATCATTAATGAGTGCAAGCAATCAACCATCCAAACGAGAATTAACATACGTGGCATAAGATTAACTACGGTAATTACAACTGTCATTATCCGAAATAATCGGAAGTGCTTATTAATGCACCTTTGATATTAGATAATTGTGTTATATGCTTCTGTGATAATGGAGCACCCAACTAATTCACCTAGTGTACGGTATATTTCTGAAATTGACTTCATAAAACGAAATATACATAATATATCCAGAGAGGTCTTATAATGTGAGCAGATATTCGTAAATTACTTTTCCCAACGTTTAAGGGGGTCACCGGCTTTGTTTATCTTTTTCTCCTTTTCTCTCTTTCCCTGGCTTGTATCAATTCGTCCCCATTCAGCCAACTGTTTTAAGACGCTTTACCCCATACAGGTATCGATTTCTTCCTGGCGAGCGATAGCGAGCCAGCATTCTATGGAGAAATCCGGCTTTGCCGGAGAAATTTTTCTATCGAAAAATGTACAAATTTAGCTTAGTGTCAAAACAAAAATATATATATATGCTGGCTTGCTACCGCTCGCCAGGAAAATATTGACACCTGGATGGGGGTAAACGTCTTAAAACAGTAGGCTGAATAGGGCCGAATGGATACAAGCCAAAGAGAGAGGGAGAAAAAGTGTATATAGCGAGGTGGGTTCCCAACCACCAATCAGTTTCCATAACAGGACATACTACTGTGCAATAGTTTATTATTAACACCTTAAGAGCGGCCTAGGCGGTAATTTCTATGTACCGCCCAGCGGTTTTTTTTTTACCCTAAATAGGTTATTTCCGTGCTCATTTTCATGCATAAACAAGACCCAGAGCATAAAACAAGTATCTATCCCTGAAAGGGCATAAACAGAGCTTTCCAATGACACCCGAACCATCCTTGTACGACCACTGGTTCTCTTGCAACGATCGTGCAACACAAGTGCAAAAACCCTAAAATAAGGTAATTTTCGTACATAATTCCCAGTGTAGCGAGTGAGAAAGGGGGGAGATGGGTGGAATACAGTTCAGTAGGTCCACGGTGCTCGTGGAGAGCAGTCATAAGGTTACTACACTCGTCCCACCGCTCAGCTCTCTCTCTCAGCAATATTACGTGCTGAAAATGGCACTCGACAGCTGTCGTGCACCGCCACATAGTCCAAATTTATTTCACTCGACATATGTTGCGCGCCGCCAGTTAAGGGTTAACACACAAATATTGTTACATATTGTTATTCCGAAATTACTTTTTCCCATCCAATTTCGACAATACAAAATGTTTATAGACGTTTGTTATGTGATTTTCATGTTGATTTACTCATTAGAATATTGCATTTTAATCATTCTAATTTTAATTTACATAAACATAAACATGATACATAAAGATAAGTTGAATAATTATTTGAATTAACCAAATATGTTTATCCCCTCTTGAAATGTTAAATTTGGTTGCAAAAATGTATTTTCGCACTGAGAAAATTAAAGTCCAATTCGTGTAAAACTGATGCAAGATAACTGCCTATAAAGACTAAAGACAATTAAGTAGGTAAGTTGCTAAGTCTTGCTAAGGCAGCCTCCCAGAAGCTGGGTGTAATCAACAGCTTCTTGCTCTGTACAGGGGCACAGTGCGTCCTTGTATTGAGTATTGTTCACATCTGTGGGGATGATCCTCTCGCACTGCACTCCTAGACAAAGTAGAAAGGAAGGCCTTTCGTATCATTAAATCCCGTCCACTCACCAACTCTCTGCAAACTCTTTCTCTTCGCCGCAATGTTGCATATCTCTCGCTATTCTATCGCTACCACAATAATTAGTGCTCCTCAGAGCTCTCCCAGTGTATACCACCTCCTCTACATAGGGTTAGGGTACGTGGTACCCGTCTTGCAACACAATGCCGTCCCTACTCTGTGCAACTCACCAACCCAAGAGTGAAACGTTATTCTCATTCTTCTATTCAACAGCTGAGCTCTGGAACTCTCTCCCAGAATCAGTCTTTCCCTCCTCCTATGACTTAAATTGCTTCAAACTCCGTGTGTCTAGGCATTTTGGCTCGAATGTCCCTTCATCTTGGCCCTGTCACTCTTTGAACTCTGGGGGAGGCACTCGCTACAGGCAGTTCTGTCTTTTGTCTCCCTCACTCACGTAGAAAAAAAAGGCTTGTTAACAATCCCTATATCCTTATTGAAATAGAATAATGATATGTAATTTTGTCCTCAACCAGGAACAAGTTATATAATCCTCGAACTACAACCCGAGTAAACAGTGTAACAACAGAACTCTGAAGGGTCACAACGGAGGGAGTTTAGACCCCAATTATCAAACCCAGTATCCGAGTTGTGTTCAAACTATACGAGGTGGACTTTGTTAGGCGGTGCTTAGCCTACTCTAATGTTTGGTGGTGAATGGAGTGTTGCGTGTGTGTGTGTGTGTGTGTGTGTGTAATAATGATAATAATAATAACAATAATAATAATTAATACTATAATAATATTAATATCGGTTTATTGATAATTGTACCCGTTGGCTGAACATATACAGTGAAACAGTTTGTAGCTTAACTCTAACTTATATTAACTTATAAAAAAGACCAAAGCAAGAGATTGCATGTGAGCTAATTAACCAGTTAAATATTATGTACTAGTATGTACTAGGTAGATGATTTTTGAGTTGAGATCATAGTTACATAGTGTATGTGTGTGTGTGTGTGTGTGTGTGTGTGTGTGTGTGTGTGTGTGTGTGTGTGTGTATAGGTATGTGTGTGTTTGTGTTGTTGAAAGTGTTTGTGTAAGATGAAGTAGTTTGTACTCGCGCTATTCTAGCTTCCTGAAGACAACTTATTAGCTTAATACTTAGGACTTTTCAAATTCATTTCAATAGCGGATATAGTGTTATTGTGCCCTTTGATGTAAGGAAGAGTTCCTGGATGTTGCGTTATATGCTAGTTAAGCTAAGTTACTTATATTAAATGTGTACTGTAATTCACAGTATTACTCTAAAATATTTATGAAATTTGCGAATCTGTTGTAGTTACGTATTTTAAAATATACAACTCCGAAAGGTACATTGACGTTTTAATTAATAGAATGTGGATAGCAGAAACATTAAGATGGGTTTCCCTTGAGATTAGACAGGTTCCTAGTGGTTCTACCTTATGGTAGGCAGGACTTTTGACTAACTATGCTATTATATTCGGGTTTAGCCATTAATGGGCCTGCAAGCCAATTGAATATTTTCATAAATACTAAACATTATGGATATGCAATGCAAATGTAAAACCTATGAGATAATTAACTGGTACTAATTACCAACAACAAAATTATATCATGACTTTGTGAAATAGAGAGTTGGTCAATGGTAAGAGAAAACACCAGCACCAGAAAAAGAGCACACAACTAGAACTGTGTACTTCCTGTTGAGAGGATAATATTGTATATAGGTCTACTAAACTCATGATATATATATATATATATATATATATATATATATATATATATATATATATATATATATATATATATATATATATAAATGAACACTCTCATAGGTAAGGTAAGTCTGTTATTGTGTTTGCTATGCTTAACATTGCGAATACGGCGTAACTAAATGTGGCACTGTGCTAGTTGGATGTCTTGCCGGGATGTATAGTCGTGGTCAGGAATATATGCACATGATATGCTGGAACATTTTTGATACAGCGACGAAGGATAATGAAGATTGATTAAGTTACATTAGACTGATTACTGATTTTCTTTACTAAATACTCACTGTCTTGCGTATATCATGTGGTAATGTGCAAGTAATGATGACCTCAACTGTACGTCAAGGTTAACAAAAAGAATGAACGAAACGGTGGACCAAGAATGTAGGAGGTGAAAAACGTGAAGTGGACAAGAGAAAGTGGACAAGAGAGATTGAGTTAGAGATTTAACAGAGGGCGATAGGATTGTGTGGAAAAGAGAGGAGTCTGTGGCCAACTGGAGGGGGAAGAGTCGGGAAAAATGTAAAGATCAAATAATAAATGGTCCTGGAAAACTCTGAGGAAGGTATGAACATGTCTTGTGAAAGTATGAAAAGGCATGGCATGAAATAAGTAAAATCAGCAAAAGTTTGAAAAGGCTTGAAATGGAATTGGTATTGTCAAATTCAAAAAATTGATTGCTATATTAATACATAAAGGTACTTGTACATAGATTTGTGTTAATACATAATAACATAGCAATGTCGACTTGATACCTTATGGTATAATCTGCAAGTGTTAAGAAAAAGGTTCTAGTAAATCTGAACATAATTATATGAAAATGGCTGAAAAATATGAACACATCGTAAATACGCTCTGGGAAATTCTGAACACGTAAGGACATTTCCAGGAATTTTCGAAAAGGTGTGAAAAGGTGCCATGACAAAGTATAAAATCTTACTAGGAAAATATGTATAGGTATGAGATAATCCTAGAAATGTATGAAACTTAAAGATATATTGTTATAGGTTTAACATAGGACGATGATAGGATTTTGTGGAAAAGAGACAAGCTTATAGCCGAGAGGAGGAGAAAGAATCGGGGAAAAGATATAAAGTGTGAAATGGACATTGAAAATTATGAAAACAGAAATAAAAAACATCTGTAAAGGGCATACACAATATCTAGAAACTCTATGGTGTATGGATAATCCCTGGCAAATTCAACAACAATGTATCAAGATAATATTAACACAAGATATATAGAAGCACCTGGTGAATTCTGTAAAAGTAGAAAACAAAACGCTGAACAAATCTAAACAAAAATATTTACAAAATCCTCGGAAACGAAGATAACATTGCATAGGAAAGAAAATAACTTGCAATTTCTAATAAAGGGATATAATGATCATAGACAAATGTGATTAGATATGACATGAGTGAAAAGTCCTGGTAACATGTTTGGTTAATCTGAAAAGAAAAAAACATATATACAATAATATAAATCTAAAACAACAATGTGTAACGAATGAAAAGTTAAAACAAAATACGTTTAGGTTATACTATGAACAATGAAATATGAGAAATATCATATACTAGCAGGGGTACCCGGCGTTGCCCGGGTTTAAAATCACTACTACCACCACTACTACTACCATAATCGCCATCATCAATCACTACTATCACAATCATCACAATACTACTACTACCATAATCACCGGCCTCCCCCTCCCTGTGCCTCATTAAACGGCGACCTCGATTTCGGCCGCTAAATGACCTCCGATTTTGGATCTGACCTCATCCGTAACCCCATTTTGGGGGGTTGCGAACAAATTTTGTTCCATACACCTGTTCGGTCGGGGGCCTCCTTCTGCCCCAAACGGCCATTTTTTTTTCAATTTTTTTCATTTTTGTGTTCAATTTCGGCCTCGAAACGACCTCCGATCGTGGCCTCGGCCCCTCTATGACCTGACCCAGGTCAATTGACACCCACATGCAAAGTTTCAGCTCCCCATGTCCAAAACTGTGGCCGCCTATTAAGAACAGACACACACACACACACAGACAATCGAAAATATGATATAGACTAGCAGGGGTACCCGGCGTTGCCCGGGTAATCCCCATAATCACCACCACTACTACTACCATAATCACATCATCAATCACTACTACCATACCGGCCTCGACCTCCCTGTGCCTCATTAAACGGCGACCTCGTTTTCGGCCACTAAATGACCTCCGATTTTGGATCTGACCTCATACGTTCCCCCATTTTGGGGGGCTGCGAACAACTTTCGTTCCATACACATTTTCGATCGGAGGCCTCCTTCTGCCCCAAACGGCCCTTTTTCCGATTTCGCGCCCATTTTCTCCGTCCCTATCACCCTGAGGAATTCTAGGTTTTCACTAAAACCTGCCCTTAATATGCATACCAAGTATGAATGCTCTAGCTTAAAAACTGCGGCCGCCTATAAAGAACAGACAGACAGACAGACACACAGACAATCAAAATTATTATATAGATTCAGGAAAACAAGTATGAACAGGTTAAGCATTCTAATGTATTCATTCTCTAAGGCTCCCAAAAACCTGAAAAGTCAAAGTGTGAATGATTGAAAATCCTGAACAATCTGAAAACCTGAGTCCAATTGTCCGAATAAGTCCTAGTGGTTGACATTTAAATCATTGAACACTCTGAAAATGTTGCTATCGAAATAAATCAAGGATACTATTATTATCATGTAGTTTGTGTTGAGTAACATTCAGTAGGTCGTAATCATTCATATGAAGTAAAGACATGACAAGTTTTAATCTGTTCGTTGTATCTGTCTGTTGGATTGTGACACATTTACATGTTCACTCTTCTCTCACATAATCATATTCTGCATTTACATAAGTGAAATAAGTTAACATGATTACTAATTCACTTTATGTTTGGCCTTTGACATTATTTTTATCGTAATAAGAAACCCCAACTACCACAGGCACTCAATATAAATTTGCATACATAACTGATTATTATATTGTTGGGTCTTCCGTCATACTTGTAAGAACCGCGTGAAGTTTGGAGAAATTACATTATCTGAATTAACAGCCAAGGTTATTTGTAAAATGTGTCCTAATGAATCAAAATTTGGGCTCGGAAGGTCCAGTGAGTGTCTACAACACATTTCAGATAAGTGAATAAGTGTAACGCTAGCAACATTATTGAATGAGTGTAACGCTAGCAACATTATTGAATGAGTGTAACGCTAGCAACATTATTGAATGAGTGTAACGCTAGCAACATTATTGAATGAGTGTAACGCTAGCAACATTATTGAATGAGTGTAACGCTAGCAACATTATTGAATGAGTGTAACGCTAGCAACATTATTGAATGAGTGTAACGCTAGCAACATTCTTGAATGAGTGTAACGCTAGCAACATTCTTGAATGAGTGTAACGCTAGCAACATTATTGAATGAGTGTAACGCTAGCAACATTATTGAATGAGTGTAACACTAGCAACATTATTGAATGAGTGTAACGCTAGCAACATTATTGAATGAGTGTAACGCTAGCAACATTATTGAATGAGTGTAACGCTAGCAACATTATTGAATGAGTGTAACGCTAGCAACATTATTGAATGAGTGTAACGCTAGCAACATTATTGAATGAGTGTAACGCTAGCAACATTATTGAATGAGTGTAACGCTAGCAACATTCTTGAAATATAGTTTGCCTTTTTAGTATGATAATACTCGGTTTCTTGGTTTAACTTTTCAATAAAAGAGACTTTTCTGAAGCTTCAGGGGAGATCTCCACTTGAGGGATTTTTTTCTTGACCCCTTTCACCCTCATGTTTAGCCCCATTGCTTTTGATATTATAAATCGTTTGCCCCATTAGTTTAGCGATTTTATGAACTTTCACCCCATATTAAGACCTTTCGTGCCATTCAGGTGTCGATTTTATCCTGGCGAGCGATAGCGAGCCTGTAATTTAAGAGGAACCGGCCTTCGGCCGGGACATTTTTCTGCCGAAAAATGTACAAATTTATCTTGAAAGGGACTCAAGGGGGTGTAATTTCAAGCTTGATGGAAGTTTAGGAAACACACTAAAAACCTCCCCTTAAAGGAAATCGTCATATAATGGCTTGAATATTACACTCACATCTTTCATCGGAAGTAATTCATCAAAACACCTAAATCTGTTAATAGTGAAAGGCTCAGACCCTGCTGAGTGTACTAGTTTGGAGGTAGCAATGGAGTGCTTACCTCTTTCAATCAGATGACACCTTTCTCAATTGCATTGTAGTGACGATTTTACTTAAATTGGAATTGATACTTCAAGTTACAAGGATAGGTTGAAGTAGTATTTAATTATCTGATTACTAGACAATTGGTCCAAAGATAAATACAATTGTCTGGTTTCGTCTAGAATACACCAATATTGGCCTCATAGAACTGAAAGGGTTAGAATGTGAACTTGCGTCACAAGTTATTATTAATTTCGCCACAATTCTAATGTCGCCACCTGTCTTAATGATTACCATCAACAGTCCTGCATCCATAAATATATTTATAATATTACTGAAGAAATGAAAGCTAATATATTTTCCAACTGTAATGCTGTATAAGTTACAAAGTTAAGTATGATAGTTTTTACCCTTTGAAGCCTCAAGATCCTTACTATACTGAACAAAATCGCTGGAAATTAGTTTAAATACACAAGAAGGTGCATTACAAAAATATTGACTAGGTAGTAGTTATTTGCTATCCTAAGAAGCAGATAGATTTCTTAATAACTGAATAATGTCGTCTGAAGTTGACTTGAATAATGATATAGGTAAACGTTCAACATTAGGCTGAAATATTTCGTGTATGATGGGAACATAGAGAAATATGCCATAATTATAAACATTTCGCTGATGTATTGTAATTCGGTTAATATATGGCACTCTATTGAAACATTATTAGACATTCTATTATAAATCGTTTAAAATATGTATAAACATTTTAACTTTCGTAAACAGAGTAAAATCGTGTTGTATCAGATATAATGCATCACAGTTTTGAAAGAGCACTCACATTAATGATTTCGTCAGATCTAATAGATTACGTAAGTGAGTTTCGCTAGGCAGGGTTCGCAGAAGAGCTTTCGTGTCGGGGTTAGATGAAAAGGGTTTGATTTATGTATTGATATAATCATTTTACAAATATTATAAATCCATCTATCAATCTATCTATCTATCTGCCTGTCTGTCTGTCTGTCTGTCGTTGTCTATGACAGGACGCCCTAAATATTTTAACCATTAATTCACAACTACCCGAAAGTCAACTAAGCCAGTACTGTTAGGTTTGGTTAGGTTAGTGTAGATCAATTAGTTATCATTGCCTTAGTTGACTATGGTCGACCTTGCATTGGTTGAGGCCTTTTTGGTTGAAATATAGTCTATGGTAAAGTGGAGGTAATCCGTACTGGGGGGCAATCCGCACAGAAGCTAGTAGCATGGATCACCGCCACTTCACCCTACTGGTTATTTTGTCCGGTAACTTAAAGAACCACTCCATCCACTCCTGTGGCCTAGACAACATAAGCAACATACACCTCAGACACCTGGGACCACAAGGCATACAAGCACTCACTAACATATCAAACTACAGCTATTCACACAACACAATACCAGACATTTGGAAGCATGGTATCATCATCACATTCCCCAAACCCAACAAAGACCCCACGCTACCCTCCTCGCACCGCCCCATCACACTCCTTTGCTCCCCCTCCAAAGTCATGGAACGCCTAGTATTACAACTAATTACACCTGACCTACCCCTAGCTCCAACACAACATGGCTTTAGGCCACTGCACTCCACAAACACTCTTCTCACAGACCTTACACAAAGAGCTTTCGACGGCCTCAACTCAGCTAGACCACCACACAGATCACTATTAGCCACACTCGACATTAGTAAAGCCTTTGATGCCATCCCCCGCCACAACCTAACAAACAAAATCTACAACACAAACATGCACAACAACACAAAAAGGTGGCTGGCCAACTTCCTAGCAGGCAGATGTGCACACGTATCTTTTGCCGGTCAGTCATCTAAAATCAGAAACTTTCCAAACGGAGTCCCACAAGGATCCGTCCTATCGCCCGCACTCTTCAATCTGTACATCCACGATATAACTACACCCAATACGCCCCAAATAAACTTAGCCTCCTATGCAGATGACATAACACTCACATGCACACACCATGACCCAAAAAGAGCAACAGATCTCCTTCAACCCTATCTCAACACACTACATGGCTGGTGCACTACAAACAGACTTAATCCAGACCCCAGCCAAATCCACCACAACCCTGCTCACAAGTTGGACAGGAGAACACGAATACATCCCTCAACTCACCATAAACAACACACCCCGAACACATACACCCACACCCAAAATCCTAGGAGTAACATATGATACTCATATGACATTCAAACAGCACACCACAAACATTAAAAAGAAACTGACACCCAGACTTAACGCCCTCAGGTCACTTGCTCACACAAAATTTGGACACAACAAAGAAACTACCACCACAGTATATAAACAATACATAAGATCAGTGATGGAATACGCAAGCCCAGCCTGGGCTTCTAACCTAGCTGAAACACATCATAAGACCTTACAGACTATTCAAAACAAAGCCCTGAAGATCATTACAGGTTGCACAGCTACTTCACCCACAGATCACCTACATCAAGAAACCAAAATCCTCAAAGTCAAAGACCATCTGGACATGAGAGGCACTCAATTCCTGGCAGCAGCCTCTACGAACCAAGACCACCCACTAAACTACATGGCAACACACCCACAGACACCAAGAAATATCAAAACAACACCCAGCTTTGTATTCTCTTATTAACTCTAGTAGTTATCGTATTCAGTATCCTACTGTATCTATATATATCTGTAATTTTAGTTGTTGCTTGCATGATCTTGTAGTAACCTTTGACTGATAACTTTGTTTATCTAAATATAATCCTGCTTGACTAGCCTACAGTGACACCAGTGCCATCTGTTGATACAGTATATTAACCCCTTGTGTGCAGTTACACTTTATTTTTATATAATCTCTATTTGGTGAATTGTATATTTAGTTACATATTCTATTATATATATATATATATATATATATATATATATATATATATATATATATATATATATATATATTTTTGTTTAACTTTTTTAGGTAGGTTATCACCCCTGGTAGCCTACTTCTGCATATTTCATACTTTTTGTTTTTGGTTATTTTTGTTTTCGGTTAGTCTAGGCTATCATCCCTGGTGGCCTATTTCTGTGTACGGTACTTCAATTTTTAAATTTTCAGTTAGGCTATCACCGCTGGTGGCCTATTTCTGCGTACCGGTATTTCATAATTTTTGTTTTCGGTTATTTTTGTTTTCGGTTAGTCTAGGCTATCATCCCTGGTGGCCTATTTCTGCGTACTTAAATTTTTAAATTTTCAGTTAGGCTATCACCGCTGGTGGCCTATTTCTGCGTACCGGTATTTCATAATTTTTGTTTTCGGTTATTTTTGTTTTCGGTTAGTCTAGGCTATCACCGCTGGTGGCCTATTTCTGCGTACCGGTATTTCATAATTTTTGTTTTCGGTTATTTTTGTTTTCGGTTAGTCTAGGCTATCATCCCTGGTGGCCTATTTCTGCATACTTCAATTTTTAAATTTTCAGTTAGGCTATCACCGCTGGTGGCCTATTTCTGCGTACCGGTATTTCATAATTTTTGTTTTCGGTTAGGATAGGCTATAACCCCTGGTGGCCTATTTCTGTTTAAATAAACATAAAATTGTTTTCGGTTCGGCTATCACTGCGTATTCAAATATAATTTTGTTTTGTTTTAATTTTCGGTTAGGCTATCACCGCTGATAACTTATTTGTGTGTATTTCAATTTTTTTGTTTTCGGTTAGGCCTATTTAAGTAAGTGAAGTGTTTTTAAAGTGAGTTTAGTGTTTTTAAAGTGAGTTTAGTGTTTTTAAAGTGAGTTAAGTGTTTTTAAGTGAGTGAAGTGATCTGAAGAAAGTGATCGTCACCATGCCTCGTGCCTGTACGAAGTACGCCGGTAGGTTTGGTGCTTCCATGTTTGCTCCTGCCGATCCACAAGTCTGCCGACTCTGCCAGCAACGAGAGGATTTGACAGCAAAATTGGATGAAGCCCACAACAAGATCAACACCCTCACCAGGAAGCTGGAATTACTCCAAGAGTTTGTAACACTCAACGTTGGAGTATCACTAACTCCAATTGTTTCAACTCCAGCATCCACCACCGCCCCAACGTCATCTGCCAACAATCCAACAACTGCAGTAGACACTGCAGCAGATGCTTCTGACGAACCTGAGCCGACATCAAACCAGGACAGCCGCCCTGTTCACCTTAGTCTCTCCCCCACTCCTCGTGCAAGAAGCCTGCTAGCACGAACAGTACCAACCCCTTGCCCCCGTTCTAACCACTCCTTTCCCCGACCTGTACGTAGAGTCCCGCCACCACAGGTTTCCGGATTTACACCAGTGAGGAACGGTGCACGTCAACGCAGAAAAGGTCTCATCTACCAGTCACAATGTCAAACAGATTTGAGATATTGGTAGAGATGGAAGACGAACCAGAAGAGACCAGGCTCGTTGGGGATTCCATCCTACGAGGACAGGTCGAAGAGTTCTGCGACAGAGTCCCAAATCAACGAAAAAGATTTTGCATCCCAGGAGCTGGACTGGACGACATTGTGGAAGCCTTCGAAGATACCACAAAGGATGCAAATGAAAATACCCTTTTTGTCATCCATGCTGGTTCTAATGACGTCATGCGCACCAGATCCGAAGAGTTGATGGAGAAATATCGCAAGATGATCCAGCACTACAAAAACAAGTCAAGGAATATCATCATCTCAGGCATTCTCCCCAAGATCGACGCACCTGATAAATTCTACGACAAGGCCTTCAGCACAAATAGCCGACTAAAATATTTGTGTCTGAGGGAAGAAGTCGAATTCATCAACCTCTGGGACAACTTCTACAACCAGCCTACTCTGTTCCGCAAGGATGGCACTCATCTAAACCCTGTGGGTTCAGCACGCATGGGTCGTCTCCTACACGAAGCAGTCCGCAGCCATGGATAAAAAAACGCCATCCGAGAAGAAGCAGCAGTGACATAAATCATCCAACGCCAAGAAAAAAACAGAGGCAACCGAGGACCACCAGCGATAAGGACCGAAGACAGCGAGGACCGAGGACAGCCATGAACATAAATGTAGATCCGACAAGAACCAAAAATATTATTAAAGAGCGTTCCGTGAGTTCTAAAATAACAAATTAAAAGGTTTTCTATGCAAACGCTCGTAGCATACGCAATAAATTTTCAGATTTAGAGGAGCTAGTATTTACAGAAAATTATGATGTGATTGGCATAACAGAATCTTGGCTCAATACAGAAGATAGAGACTTTTTAGCAGAGTATTCACTTCCCGGTTATGTAATGTTTGAGAAAAGCCGAATAAATCGAAATGGAGGTGGCGTTTTACTTTATATCAAAGAAAGTCTTAACCCTACCCTATTGTCAAAACCTCAAATTGTGAACGTCGACGCAACTTTTGTGCTAATAAAGAATAATAAAGGTACAAAAATAATACTTGCATTAATATACAGACCTCCAGCTCAATCAGTGCAAACTGACCGAGAAATTTATGAACAAATTGCAGATGTCAGTAACTCACAAGATACCGTAATTTTTGGCGACTTTAATTTACCTGTGACCAAGTGGGGCGATACTCTTACTTCACACTCCGGACATGACTTGTATACGAACTTGCAAGAGAGTTCGCTTTATCAATTTGTTCGAACGCCGACCCGTGGTAATAACGTTCTTGACATTGTACTTGCAACAAAAGAAGAATTAATTGAGAATTTGAATGTTGTTGATGAATTCAGTAACAGCGACCATCGTATGATAACTTTCACTTTAAAGTTTACTAGTAACGAACCAAATAGTAGCATCGAAAAAGTCCCTAATTTCAAGAAAGCAAACTTCCATAAACTTAGAGCTATGTTTAAAGAAACTGACTGGAGCTTTTTAATTAACAATAATGACATAAATACATCTTGGAAGTTATTCGAAACCACTTACCTAAAAGCAGTGCAAGGCTGCATACCATCGAAAATACGGCGTCCAGGCCATAATAATAAGCCCAAATGGTGGAATAAAGATATTTCAAACTGCCTGCTTGCTAAAAAATTTGCTAATGATAGATTCAAATCCTCACAAAATGACGAAGAACGGGTGAAATTTGTAGAGCTACGACACAAAGCCAAAAAGTTAATTAAGCAAAGTAAAAAGACCTTAGAGTTACATATTGCGAATCAAAGTAAAACAAACCCGAAAGAATTCTATAGTTATATCAGAAAGAAAAAAGTAGTTACTTCAACTGTTGGACCGTTAGTCGATGAAAAAGGAGAATACACCAAAGACGAAGTACAAATGAGTAATGCCCTCAATACCTTCTTTGCATCAGTTTTTACAACAGAAGACCTCAGTGATATCCCTACACCATCGCCGATTCAGATTGATAATTCAGATGTTCTAAGCAATATCACCGTTACAGAGAGAGAAGTATTGAATTGTTTAGATAAACTCAAGGTAAATAAAACGCCTGGACCTGATACAATCTCGCCTAGAGTTCTGAAGGAAGCTAAGGATGAGCTCTCCAAACCACTGACATTACTTTTCAATAAATCCTTGCAGTCTGGAACTATGCCTGATCAGTGGAAGCTAGCCAACGTAACACCGATATTCAAAAAAGGCAGCAAATCCCTACCCAGTAACTATCGTCCAATTAGCTTAACCTCAGTTGTATGTAAAATGCTAGAAACGGTCATACGAGACAGACTCGTAAATTACTTAGAGGAAAATAACATACTTAACCCTTAAAAAGCGGCTCACCACATAAGTCGTTTTTAATAAAGCTGGACTATGTGGCGGCGCTCGACATAGGTCGAGTGGCAATTTCAGCACGTAATGTTGCTGAGAGAGAGAGACAAGTGGTGGCAGGAGACTAGCGAGCGTATGACTGCTCCAGACCACCGCGGCGAACCTACTGACACGAATCTCAGCTCCCTCCTCCCTCTCTCACTCGCTACATACTGAATTATATGGGGAAAGTACCGAATTACATGCTTTTTGCACTCGCGTTGCACGGATATTGCAAGAAAACTATCCATCATACAAGGATCGTTATGGTGTCATTCGAAAGCTCTGTTTATGCCCTTTCAGGGATAGATACTTGTTTTACGTTCTGGGTCTTATTTAGGCATGAAAATGATCACGTAAACAGCCCTATTTTGGCTAAAAACACCCCGCTGGGCGGTACATATAAATAAACCGCATAGGCCGCTAAAGAAGGGTTAAAGATACTCAACACGGCTTTCGTAAAAAACGTTCCTGTTTAACAAACCTCTTAGACTTCTTCCACGATATCCTCAACCTCTACGATGAGAGTAAAGCTGTAGATATTATATACCTTGATTTTCAAAAGGCCTTTGACAAAGTTCCCCACAAACGTTTACTGCTAAAACAAAAAGCGCATGGAATACGAGACGGTGTGTTGAAATGGATAGAAAATTGGCTCAGCGACAGAAAGCAAAGAGTAGTCATAAACGGTAAGGCATCTAAAGGGACCAATGTAAGTAGCGGGGTACCCCAGGGATCGGTACTAGGACCAATTCTCTTTTTAATTTACATCAACGACATAGATGAGGGCCTCACCTGTACAATCTCAAAATTTGCTGACGATACAAAAACTGCAAATAGCGTACTCTCAAAAGAACAAGTTGACGATATGCAACACAATCTAGATAAATTGTAATGTTGGGCCCAAATTTGGCAAATGAGTTTCAATGCGGATAAATGTAAAGTACTACATATCGGATACCTAAATGATAAAGCAAACTATTCGATGAATGGCACTCAGCTTAAGAATGTAAACAGAGAAACCGATCTGGGAGTAACAATATCGAGTAACCTAAAACCGAGTCAACAATGTTCAGAAGTTGTTAAGAAGGCAAACAAAATAATTGGCTTTATAGGCAGGTCATTTGAGCATAAATCCAAAGAAGTTATCCTAACCCTTTACAATTCCTTAGTCCGCCCTCTTCTGGAATACTGCGTTCAATCCTGGTGCCCTTATTACCAAAAAGATATAAACAAGCTAGAACAAGTTCAACGTAGAGTTACCAAAATGATACCTAGACTAAAGAACAAACCATACGAAGAGCATCTTAGAGAATTAAATCTATTTCTTTTAACCCAGCGCAGATTAAGAGGTGACTTAATTCAAGTGTTCAAAATCATCAAAGGCATCGACAATATGAACTGTAGTAAGTACTTCACTATCGACCAATCTAATTACACGCGGGGAAACGGTTGCAAAATTATTGGTAAATCTTTTAACTCACACGAATCTAAGAATTTCTTCTTCAATCGAGTTGTCAACTTGTGGAATGGGCTTCCCCGAAACGTTATAGACTGCATCACCGTTGATTCATTTAAACTCCGCCTAGATAAATATCTCGCTTCAAACCCGCGACTGACTGCGTTTGTAAATGAATAACTTTATTTTATCCCCCCCTCAGTTACTAACCCATCTGTCCCCTACTAACTTCCTAATCCTGCCACGGACATTAGTTCCAGGGCAGTAATTCCCTTTCCAATGTTCCCTTACCCACTCTAAACCACTGTTTGGACACTTGATCCTCAGTGTTTTGGAGGACAAGCAACCTAGAAGGGTCACTAGATATGTTGTTGCTTGATTTCCTTTGTACTCCTTTGTACTTTGTACTCCTTTGTACTCTCTCTCTCTCTCTCTCTCTCTCTCTCTCTCTCTCTCTCTCTCTCTCTCTCTCTCTGTGCGGCAGTGTGTTTGTGTGTCTATGAGTGTGTGTGGGTTGGTAAGTGTGTTTGTCTGCATATCATTTTGTGCGTGTCTGTGTACTTCAAAGTACTTACATAATTTGTTCTTGTCATCGTAGGCTTCATGAATGTTTAGCCTGTTTCTGATGCATGATTCAATTCTTATTACTCTTTGTAATATTAAGCGGGGTACATGTGGTAGAGTAGGCTTGCAACTGGAATTGAATTAATTAAGACCCAGGTACAAATTCAGATGTGTTAATGGGAATATATTGTAATATTGGATGTACATTTGTGCTGCATTTATTGACAGTGCTTTACCAGAAAGGCCACCGACACGCCATAAAAATACACTAGTTGTTTCCAATACATTTGCATTGCATGAATATTTGCATATTCAAAATATGTACAGTAAACCAATTCAGTTAGATTATTCCAATGTGTACTATATTCTATTTAGTTCCAGACGGTAATAAGCAACTTAAAAAGAACCTCAGAATTAGAGGGTTTGCTTGGAGAGGCTATGGGTCTTTCATTCCTAGAGATCTTTCCTAAGCAGAGTAAAATATTCTATAATATATATAATAAACTAAATACCGACTTCACTTGTTTACACAAAATCAAATGAATAAAATAGAGTGGAAATTGATACGAAGCTTCCAACTTAGCCATTTCAAAGTAAATTTATGGATCGACGGGGGAGATCTGCCAGGGGTGTTCTTTCTTCTAATTTTATAGCGGTCCTTATTACTGACACTCTGACTTTACAACGTCTGGAGTGTGAGCTGTTAAAGAGAATGAGGAGGAGGGGAAGTACCAAGCCAACCGTGCCATAATGAAAGAAGGGCCAGTAAGGAAAAACAAATGATAAAAAGGAATAGAGAGCGACGGTGATGATAAGATAAAATTTTCAGGGAGTGATAAGACCCTGTTGATGGTTGGAGATGATATGGAAATGAGAGTGATATATAAGTCCGGTTGATGGTTAGATACGATATGGAGATGAGAGCGAAATAAGTCATGCATATTGAACCCCTTTAAAATACGATGGCTTGTTTCTTCATTATATTTTAGTTAATATTAGACGATTTCATACAGTTTAAGAAGGGTATGTGGAATTCAAATATGTCAAAACTATCTGAATTAAACCTCTGATTTCCAATGTTTCTTCTTAAGCTTAATACACTCGTCTAGTAATAGCCAAAATTTAATAAAGAAAGTGTCCTCGAATACTGAAAAAAAGACATAGCACACAAGCAACTATAAGCACGTACAGATGTGGCTGAGTGATCATAGCACTGAACTTGTAATCCTACTGACTCGGGTACGATTCCCGGTATAATTTGACGACATATTATTGGGGGTCAATTCGTGTTGTATTTAGTTTTAGTACCTCATCGTAATCCAACCATGTCATAGAAATGCCCTTGTTTTTACCAACAGATTGTAATATATGGTCGTTATCAAAAGTAAACAAATACGACATAGAGTAGGCGGTAGCGTTCGAAGTCGTACACGTGAAAATTACAGAGCTTACTTGTTGGAGTAGAAGAAAGACTGGGAAAATTGGTTCACTCTTGGGTTAGAGAGTTGGACAGAATAAGGGTTTGAATGTGATGA
Source organism: Paralithodes platypus (assembly GCA_032716605.1). Lineage (NCBI taxonomy): Eukaryota > Metazoa > Arthropoda > Malacostraca > Decapoda > Lithodidae > Paralithodes > Paralithodes platypus. Next base: position 64,412,931 of record CM064497.1, on the reverse strand, counting down.
AAGGCAGGTACCCCCCACTCTCCGTAAGGGAGGAACGCCAAAATGCCACAAGCTTAGCCGGCTGGGTGGATCGGATGGCCTCACCAGAGAGATAGGACAGACAACAGAGATGATCGGAGGAGCCCAATGGACAGAAAAGATTTAGTGTAAGGAGAAGGAATAGAGGTTATTTAAAAAGTCAAGGATGTTGGGCCGATCTCCAATTTTGTCAGGAATACGAGTAGGATGCTGAAAAAAAAATGGGTTTCAGAGGTCGTGTTACATCGTTTTTCGGGAATAACTTATTAACAAACAGTTGGATCAGTATGATATTTTGCCACAGCTTGTTTCACACCTTGCCCTAATTTTCGTGAATATTGTGCAATACCAAAAGTGGAGAATTAAGCCACTTGTCCCTGTGTCATGAGGTTAAAGTGACCCTTGAATGACGAGGAAACGGACAAGGCTACCGTGGCTTACCTGTGAAACCACCAAACCATTATTGATCCTCCATCAAACACGGTAGTTATCAGACACCACCCAACCCTAGTATCGTCTCTACTTTCAATTTATCTGTCACTATCAAATACAAATATATACAAAATGTGTATTTGTGTATATTTTTATTTATTAGTGACAGATAACTTGAAAGTAAAGACGATAATAGGGTTGGGTGGTGGCTGATAACTACCGTGTTTGATGGAGGAGCAATAATGGTTTGGTGGTTTCACAGGTAAGCCACGGTAGCCTTGTCCGTTTCCTCGTCATTCAGGTGTGACTTTAACCTCATGACACAGGGACAAGTGGTTTAATTCTCCACTTTTGGTAATGCACAATATTAACAAAAATTAGGGCAAGGTGTGAAACAAGCTGTGGCAAAATAGCATACTGATCCAGCTGTTTGTTCACAGGTTATTCCCGAAAAACGATGTAACACGGCCTCTGAAACCCATAGAAGAGCCAAGTTGATGGGGGCTTATAATTATGGTCCTCCACACTGGGGACTCCGAGGCTGGTCGTAGTTTTGCCCCTGTTTTTTTTTTTTTGAGAGAGAGAGAGAGAGAGAGAGAGAGAGAGAGAGAGAGAGAGAGAGAGAGAGAGAGAGAGAGAGAGAGAGAGAGAGAGAGAATATGGTGTAGTATATAATATGTTAGTAGCATTGATAGGTTTAGAAAATATTGTGGATGGCAAACTGGAGTTGCTCTCTGTGTTTGTGAGGCACTGAATAGGTCAGCAAAGGAAGCCAGCTGGATAAACAGGAGTTCCAGCCATCCTCATCAGCCACCTATAGCATTCCCTGGGAGTACCACCTTGCTCGGTTGGTGCCTGCAACCTCCTCCTGTCAATTTGACACAAATATTTCATTGCGTGCTATAACTAAACATAAATGGTGGTGACGGGCAGCCTTCCATTGCCATTTATTGCTTTCATTCCATACTTTGTTGTTCACTATTTCACTACTCATCGAATTTATAGACTTGAGAGCTTATGTGTTACGGTTGATGTATAAATATAAATGCAACTCTCTCTCTCTCTCTCTCTCTCTCTCTCTCTCTCTCTCTCTCTTATACGTACACACTCTTATGCTGGGAAGATTGTAGACACAAATCGAGCAGGGCAATACCCAGGGGAAGCCTCATAGGCATTTGATAAAGTGTTGCTGGAACCCCTGTTTCATTTGTCTGTCCTCCCTCATTGTTTCTGTGTGTGTCTCACCTTCACAGTAATCCAGCTAGCTCTCACAAACACCTCCTCCTCCTATTCATTTCACAACACTAAACAAGCACACCACACTTCTTTCCAATAGACAAACAAGTAAATACATAAATAACTAATACATAAATAACTAATACATAAATAACTAATACATAAATAACTAATACATAAATAAACTATACATAAATACTATACATAAATAACTAATACATAATAACTAATACATAATACTAATACATAAATAACTAATACATAAATAACTAATACATAAATAACTAATACATAATAACTAATACATAATAACTAATACTAATAACTAATACATAAATAACTAATACATAAATAACTAATACATAAATAACTAATACATAAATAACTAATACATAAATAACTAATACATAAATAACTAACACATAAATATATATAATTATGAACATTACCACTAACCGCCCTAAATTTGAGTCAGTTACTCTTTTAAGTTTGGGGGAGACACTTGTTACGGACGACTTTGCCTTTTGTCTCCCTTATGCACATAGCAAAAAATACACACATACACACACGCACACGCTCACTCCTACACTAATACACACATAATTAGATGATGATAGCCGCTGAAGCTGAAAAAGAGGGAGAAAAGGGGTAATGTCTAAAGAATTAGAGGGAAGAAAAAAAAAACACGTTGTGTAATTAAAAGACGTTTCGGTGTGGAGGAGAAAGAGGCTAAAGTTTAACGGGCCGATAAGTAAGGAAAACGGGCACTAAGTGTTAAGAAATGGAATAAGAAACATTGGGAATAACATACAGTATATTTTACACGTGTAGTTGGCCACATGAATTGTTTTGAACTCCAACATTTTATATATGGAAGTAAAAAGACTTTGATTGAATTACGAGGGTTATTTTGCTATAGAGCCATTCATTCATTGATCAAATGAAAACACTGCTGCATTATCTTTGTACATGTTTTATTCGGTCAAACTAATTTTGTCCATACTTAAAATCACGGATTTTATGCAAGTTTTCGTAGGTAACTCTACATTATACATACTTTTGTTATTGTTGCTTGAGTATGAACAATCTTTATTTATATATTTACATATACAGTATAGTATGTATACATTTATATATATACATATACAGTATAGTATGTATACATTTATATTTACATATACAGTATAGTATGTAACATTTATATATTTACATATACAGTATAGTATGTATACATTTATATATTTACATATACAGTATAGTATGTATACATTTATATATTTACATATACAGTATAGTATGTATACATTTATATATTTACATATACAGTATAGTATGTATACATTTATATATTTACATATACAGTATAGCATGTATACATTTATATATTTACATATACAGTATAGTATGTATACATTTGACGAAATTAAGTACAGAAACACGGACATTTGAAAATAGTTGTCACACGTTTATCAAGTTCTAAATATCTAAACTTTGAAGGTATTCGCTAATTATATATATACTGATAGGTAAAGGTATATAGGTATCTTCATACCTATTTCGTGGCTGACTCTTCCCATATGGCAAACATAATTGGCTTGATTATCGTGGTATTTTTTTAGTTATGGAGGTTTGTTGTCAAGGTCTTTGGCCTACTTATAATGAAAAGGTTGGGTCAGGTAAGGGTTTTGGACCACCTCGATATGCCACTATGCCTTTCGCCTTCATTAAGGGGAGGCCCTCTTCTCCCTAATGTTTAACCCACTAGTTTTGAGATTATAAGACGTTCGACCCATTAGTGTTCACGATTTTAACACCTTTCTCCCCATTTCGTTGTCAATTTTAAGACCTTTCGTGCCATTTAGGTGTCGATTATTTCCTGGCGAGCGATAGCGAGCCTAACATTTTAAGAGAAATCGGCCTTCGGCCGGAATTTTTTTCTACCGAAAAATTAAAAAATGTATCTTGAAGGGGGGTCTAGGGGGTGTTTTCTAATCTTGATAGAGGTCTAGCGAAAACATTAAGAAATAAAGGAATAATTGAATTGACACACCAAACAAACGGCCAGTCTCCCCTTAATCATATTCATTTGTATTATGAGACATATTTGCTCGTACCAATTCTAAAGTGAACACTATTGCCTTACGGTAGCTGTAGTAAAGTTGAACCATTTCAGTATTGTGGTAGCCTTATATATTATGGCCGACAGTATACGATATCAATTATGTTGGCAAGGAGCTATAGGAAATAGAAGGTTTGTGGAAATAATATATTTCTCCTTCGATCCCCACATCCTTCAAAGCAAAGAATAATCGTCTTATGTTAGGTACTGTACTGTACATTACAATATAATTAGCGTCATAACATCCTGAAAAGGGTTAATGCGCTAAAATTGTCATCAAATTGGAACTGTTGCATGCTTGGGATTGGTATTAATCATATAATACTGGTAGACCCTTCATGACTTAATTGCAATATTTTGTTGGTAGGTCAAATGAAATAAGAAATTCTTCTCACATACGATATTGCAATATACTGATGGTTAATCTACTGCGTTGGCATATATATATATATATATATATATATTTTTTTTTATATATATTCCAACTACTCCCTCTCGGGCATAGGCTGATAGCCTTTACACTCTACCCCTGAACAGGGTGAGGCCCGTGAGGTCCTGTTCCAGCCTAGGGAGTGAGACATGCGAAGCACCTATTTACGGCTCGAACCCAACTCTATCTCTGAAGCTGCTTCACCTCTGTGCCTCACAGTCTCACTCCCCAGGCTCGGACCCTCACTCTCAGAACGCCACCTATTGAGCAATTAACTCACTAGGCATTGCCCCCCTGTAGCATATTTTTTAATATGGGAATATTCAAACAGTGCTAATTAATCTGGGAACAATGAGGGTATTTTGTTTTGGCATTTCGGTGTGCTGTGATAATGCACTGAAACTAGGTACAGCACAAATTCCATCCCAATAATAACTTCCCATTAACATATTGGGATTCGAACCCGGATCCATTGGATTACCAGTCCAGTGGCAAGACCACTCCGTCACACCTCCCCTAAATATATATATATATATATATATATATATATATATATATATATACTGTATATATATATATATATATATATAGAATTAAGTTCGTGTGTGTGTAAATGCATTCGTGTATGTTCAGCTCATTATGCGTGTGCCTGTATACATTTATGTTTGTGATAAACACAAAAATGTAATTACCTACTCCAGCAGATAGGCTTCCACACGAGTGACTATTCTCAATCGTCGTTATTTGTCCTTCTTTTAAGTTCCATATGCATGCATTATATTTGATTTTCTAGAGTACCTCACTCAATTTCCCACTCACTGTATTTATGTCCACCTCGTTATCTTATTTGTTCCTTGCATTCTATAGAGTAAGCACAACTAAGTGAAGAGATGCCAATTGTTCGCAAGGGATATTTTTGGCAATTGGTTATTATATATATTTTTTTATAAAGGCTGACTATTTAAAAGGAGTAACAATAAACATACCTGAAATAACCTCGACACAAAGCTCTGTGTGTGTGTGTGTGTGTGTATGTATGTGTGTGTGTGTGAAATATCCAGCACGTATATTTTTTTAGTTAGCTTCTGCTCTTTGCCTTTATCATATAATTATTAGCTTCTGCTCTTTGCCTTTATCATATATTAGCTTCTGCTCTTTGCCTTTATCATATATTAGCTTCTGCTCTTTGCCTTTATCATATATTAGCTTCTGCTCTTTGCCTTTATCATATATTAGCTTCTGTTCTTTGCCTTTATCATATATTAGCTTCTGCTCTTTGCCTTTATCATATATTAGCTTCTGTTCTTTGCCTTTATCATATATTAGCTTCTGCTCTTTGCCTTTATCATATATTAGCTTCTGCTCTTTGCCTTTATCATATATTCTACTTTCCACTTGTGTTTTGTTCTGTATTTCCCATCTCCCTGTCCCATACTTTGTATCTCACCTCTTTTCCTTTCATAAATAGTTATATCTGACTGGTATCATATTATCTTTTCCCTTTCAATACCCCCCCCTGCTCTCTTCCCTTTTTCTCTCCTTCTCCCTCTTTCTCTCTCTCCTCTCTTCTCTCTTCTCTCTCTCTTTCTCTCTCTCTCTCTCTCTTTCTCTCTCTCTCTCTCTCTCTCTCTCTCTCTCTCTCTCTCTCTCTCTCTCTTTCTTTATTCGTGACTCTGTGGGTGAATGAACCAATTAGAGATCTTGTATTCACTGCTAAAATATAAAATTTTACCAGGTGTTCTGTCGTAGATTCAATAGGATGTATAGTGACCATAATCTAGCTACTGTATATTCTCTCTTTGCACCTCGTGCAGCATACTACACCATCCTCAGAGTGTGAAACTAGATTTCCAATGAGTAATCTTTGAAGGTCTACGGGGAAACAAACCCCAAGTCAGACTCGAGGTTGAGGATGCTTAGCTTATTCAAAGAACAGTTTGCGGAACGACAAGCATTATTCGTTCCTACTATGCTAACCAAATCAGGCTCACCTAAATTAAAATGGTTTACAAGTGACATAGCCTCTGCAATTAGATAGATAATGGTTGCACACAGAAAGGTCAAACGACGTCTGGGTCAAAGGATTTGAGCTCTTTCAAAAATATATGCTGGTCAGTGAAATATCTCTTATAGTGTGCACATTGGAATGAAGAACTTGCGGTTGTATCACTTTCCAAAGAGAGCTCCAAACACCTCCTCATTTATGTGAACTGTAAGCAACCAATCAAAGTACCATTGGACAGTTAAGTTATCCAGATCACAAACTACATGTTGCAAACATTGAAATGGCTACATCTTTAAGCAACTACAGTATTTTGATTAAGTTTTTACAAGGGGAGAAACTGGTGACGTTCCAAATCCCAGATTAGTTCATGAAGGTGAAGTAATTAACCGGATTTTAAGCAAACCCGAGGAGATAGAGAAGATAATAAAGAAGTTAAAATCGTTCAAATCATTTAGCCCACATGGATTTCTTGCCAGGGTTGTGCGAGAAGTGCAGGATGGAGTGGCACCCATCTAAGTGGCCATCATCAACCAATCATTGGAAACTTGGTAGGTGAAAGCTGGGTAATGTGTCCACAATCTTTAAGAAAGGGGATCATGAGTCTCCCAGGAATTATCATCATATTAGCCTGATAACCCATTATAATTACATTGTTAGCAGAAATGCTAGTAGCCAACTTTATGGAAAGCCACAACATAATTATGGACTCTGAATATCGTTTCAGGCTTTATTCGCTTTATTATTTATCGTTTCAGGCGTTTAAGGCCGAACGTGCCTTACTAACTTATTGTTGTTGTTTTGTCCATGAAATATTAGATGATTATAACAAAGACAAAACAAGAAACATTGTTGTATTAGATTTTAAAAAGGCCTTTGATAAAGTGCTTCATCGCTGGCTAATGGAAGTAATTAATTGGACATAATGCTAGCTAACATATAGATAGCAATGAGTTGTGATCGAAGTTTTTCTTCCAAATCGAAATCCTGTCACTTCTGGAGTTCCACAGAGATCTGGTCTTTGCCCATTACTGTCTATCACAATTGTCAATAATATATATATATATATATATATATATATATATATATATATATATATATATATATATATTTATTTGCCCCCAGAGGGCAAGGGGGCCTTCACCTATAGTGTAGGAAAAAATAGAATATGCCTCACGCATCTTACTGCATGTCGTACAAGGCGACTAATAGGGGGGATGGTGTTAGACTTGCAGACCAAGTAGCCATTACTATACAATGAAGCCTTGTTATTGGCGCTGGCATGGTCTCCATATGACAGTGCTGTGACAGGGCTTCATTGTTCTTGCTCCAAGTTGCCTAATGGCGGCACACTAGCGGTGGGTGTCGCTCCCTCTGGACCCTGATTATGGCGCCCTGGGCCCAACCTGGTTGAAACGGATCCAGAGGGTACAGTACGTAGTGTTTCCCCGGACTGGCACTTTCCGCCCAATAGTATAGGGGCCCAAACCTGGTGGTAGCGCTGCAGGAAGCTGACCTGTCATTGGGCGAAAAATACCAGGCCAGTCGTTGTGCCGTGACGTGCACATAGTGCGTCCCTGCGGCTGGTTCTGGTGGGGCGTACCGTGGACACTGGATCTTGCCTCTTTGTAATCTCCTGGGGGAAGGTGCTGGGAATGGTCCCGGGATACACTGGAACCGGAGTTCGGAGGGGGGGGGTGATGCCCATTTGCCAGCCAAATTACCCAAATATGACTAATTTAAACAACCTAAAAATAAACAACGTAAGTCCGATGAATCAAAACCGCACAAGATAAGGACAAATGCCCCCCCCTTCACAATCTCAGAATTGCTAGTGTGAATGTTGGTAGTTTGAATCTGCGTGCAAATGAAGTGGCTGAGATGTGTGAGAGGAGGCGAGTGGACGTCTGCTGTGCCCAGGAAACACTCTGGAAGAGGCATGGGGAACAGTTGATTGTCGGAAGAAAGAAAAGATATAGGATCTACTGGATGGGGGTGGAGACTGATAAAGCGAAAGGAGGAGTGGGTGTTCTGGTGGCTGAAGAGCTGGCGGAAAGTGTGCTTCAGATTACGAGAGTTAGTGAAAGGCTGGTTGTTTTGAAGTTGAAAGTTAGTGAAATAATTCTGAATGTGATATCTGCATATGCCCCACAGGCTGGTCTACAGAAAGAGATTAAAGAAGACTTCTGGAATGTCACCGTCAGTGTCATCTCAGGCCTCTCGGAGAATGAAATAACAGTCGTGGGAGGGGACCTGAATGGTCACGTGGGAGCATCTGCAGATGGATACGAGGGGGTACATGGAGGAAATGTTTACGGAAGGAGGAATCTGGAAGGCGAATATATACTGGAGTCTTGCATTGCACTCAACATGATTGTGTGTAATACGAAGTTCAAGAAAAGACAGAGCAATCTGATCAAATATAACTCTGAGGTCTCCAGTAGCCAGATAGATTACTTCTTGGTTAACAGGAAAGACTGGAAACTGGTGCGAGATGTAAGGTGATCCCGAGCGAAGAATGTATCCCCCAGAATAAGCTACTTGTGTGCGACATGAGCTTATACAGAAATCCTAAGCGCAAGAATGTATACATTTTCAAAAGGAAAGAGTGGCTGCTGAAGAACAAGGAAGTTAGGGATAGGTTTCATGGTGAACTGGAGGAAATTAAAAGAAATAAGGAAGCTAGGCCTAACGATGTAAATAGTCAATGGAACTTTCTTAAGCATAGCCTTATCGCTGCCACTGACAAAGTCTGTGGGAAAACAAAGGGTCACCCCAGGAATAAGACCTCCTGGTGGTGGAACGATGAGGTAGAACATGCTGTGAAAGAGAAAAGGAGATGCTTCAAAGCATGGAAGAAGGGAAGCAGCAAGGAGGAATACCTGGTAGCTAAACGAACTGCCAACAGAGTTATTTACAATGCTAAAACAGGCATTAAGGACCTGATCCTCGAACAAGTGTGTAACACTGACAATCCCAATGGGATCTTCAACCTAGCTAGGCGAGCTAAAAATGACAGTAGGGATATTATAGGTGAACAGTGTGTTAGAAACGATAATGGGAAGATTGTGTATGCAGAAAATGAAATCAGAGAAGCATGGAAGGCACACTATGAACGATTGCTAAATGTAGAGTTTGAAGGGGATAAGGAACAGTTTATTATCGAAAAACCAATATCTGGACCCCCTCCTCTGATAGCACCAGCTGTAGTCAGCAACGCAATCAACAAAATGAAGGACGGTAAAGCTCCAGGGTGCTCTGACATTGTCGCTGAGATGATAAAAGCCTCAGGGGAGACTGGTGTCAACTTAGTCACTGAGTTGATAAACACCATTATTAAAATTGAGACAATCCCAGAGGATTGGCTCAAAAGTGTAATAGTAAATATATGCAAAGGAAAAGGGGATGCGCTATATAGAGGAAATAATAGGGGTCTGAAAATGCTTGACCAAATCATGAAGGTCTGTGATAGAGTCTTGTAGGGTTTGATCAGGCAAAGCATCTCCATTGATGATATGCAGTTTGTTTTTTTGCCAGGACGAGGTATAACCGATGCTGTCTTCATAGTCAGGCAGATACAGGAAAGATACTTACTAAAAGGCAGGGATCTCTACTTTGTGTTTGTAGACCTGGAGAAGGCCTTCGACAGGGTGCCTAGAGATGTTGTGCAGTGGGCTATGAGGAAACTTGGTGTGGAACAGTGGCAAGACCACTATATATATATAGTGGCCTTGCCACTGGACTGGTAATCCAATGGACCCAGGTCCTCTCTTTGACTAATGTCAATGGGAAGAGTTAAGGGAGTGCTGTACCTAGTTTTTTTACCCACACCTTCTCCCTAATGGTTAGCCCCACTAGTTTTGAGATTATAAGACGTTCGGCCCATTAGTTTGGCAATTTGACCACCTTTCGCCACATTTCGTTGTCAATTTTAAGACCTTTCGTGCCACTTAGGTGTCGATTATTTCTTGGCGAGCGAATGCGAGCCTGCAATTGTAAGAGGAAGCGACCTTCGCCGGGACGTTTTTCTACCGAAAAATGTACAACTTATCTTGAAGGGGGGTCTAGGGGTTGTTTTTCTAAGCTTGTTGGAGGTCTAGGGAGGAAACTTAAACAAAAAATTATGATTACATTAATTGATAGACATAATAAACGGTCAGTCTCCCCTTATACAATAATTACGAGAACGATGGCACATAGAAACCATGCCTAATCTTTCAGGGTGGCCTAGATTGTACAGTCACCAATACTAATGGCTGGACCTCTTATAATTTCATGGTCCCAGTATAACCATAGGGAATGAATATTGAACGTAATTTATTATTTATTACTTGACAGATATAATGAAAAAGTTTATGTTATTAAATTGTCAAGTCCATACAAAATTGTGCATTTGAACGGCCTTGAACCATTGCAACTCTAGCCTTCAATAGTCGCATGGCATAGTTCTACAGTGTTCACTGTAACTGTGTTGCAACCGAAAGTAATTGCTTGATTCCAGTAGTACAATCGTTATCCCAGTACAAAGGATGCACCTTGCAGACTGCATCGAACGCAAATACGACTGTTACATCGATTAATATTATTTAAAACCCATATGTTTCCGAGGGGCTTTACGTAATGTTGGAAAAATCATACCTGTCTATCTGTCTATTATATATATATTTTCGGTGGCAGGTTGACCCCTGGGGTAGTGGATCTTCAGCAGGACAAGTAGGATGAGAGCAACACACGTCCTCATTTTGAAGGCTTTATTAATATTTCGGACTACTTAGTCCATCTTCAGAATAAACCGGATGGTCCTATGAACAGAAAAAACAGCTTTTTTGTTAATTATAATATTGAGAGGGACCTAAATTTGTTCACATTAAATATATATTAATTCAGTAACGACTGAATCGAAGTAATTACCATAATTACCCTATAAAATTAAAATATGTTCTAATAACTATGTAAATTGAACATTTAACACACGTCCTAACAAGATAATAATACTAAAATAATATAAGGTTAACTCTAAGCAATATGTCTACACACTCAAACAAATTAATACAACCATACATATCTGCTGCCAAGGTTGACGAAGGAATGATATTCAGTGACTTACTGCATTTAACTGAGTGTATTAAGTTACCATGTAGTCATTAAGTAGTATTTCAAAATAATTACGAAAGAAAAGTGTATATATATATATATAAAGTATATATATATACATATATACTCCAAGCTTGACTCAAACCTTCGACATTCAGAACGAGTATCCAAGCAAACAAATTTGAATCCAGCTTGGAGAATATAAACATTTATTTGTTCACGTATATTTGTGAGCTATACTTGATTTATATATATATATATACCGGGTATATATATATATATATATATATATATATTGTATATATGGCATGAATTAAACACGAGTGAAATTGTGTACTTTTTTCAGATTTCGGATGACAGTTTATATCACTGAATTGCCATCCTAATAACCTATCAAGGAATTACAGTAATAATTAAAACGTACAGAGAGTTACATAGATACACTAACTACACAGACCTTGCGGTCCCTGCTAGGTAGTCCGGCCTTAATGCTAAAATAGAATTTGCTACATAGTGGAAGGCAAGGATAGCAAAGCAGAAGGCTCTCTCCCCACCCACCTCTCCCTCCGACCGTTGGTCGGCATGACATTCAGTTGGAGACAAAAATTCCCCAGCAGAATGAGAAAAACTTCTACTGGGAAATTTATAGTAAAGAATGAAGTTGAGAAATATTAATATAAAACTAATGCTTAATTTTTTTTTTTTTTATAGAGAGTGAGAGTGTTTGAGTGTGTGTGTTGGGTGATTTAAATGGATTTACACAGATACACTGATCACACAGACCTAATTATCCAGGCAAGGGGTGTGTGTGTCTGTGTGTGTGTGTGAAGGAGAGTGATGGACAATGCGTGAAGAAAGCATGACAGAGAGAGAGAGAGAGAGAGAGAGAGAGAGATCAGCATTTATCTTCCCCCGGCTACACTCACCCCCTCTACTGCATATACATCATAATAATCGTACTACCTGTCGCTGTTTCCTCCGCTCCTAACATCACCTAAAGTCGGTATCACACGAACACTTTTGCCATCAACATTTATCCTCAACACTGGTCTGGCAGCTTAAGGGGCAAACTGTTTATATAATTCGGCCACCTAAATTAATTATTATAAGCTTAGTTTCCCATACCAGTGCAAAATAGCCTAGACATGATGGCATAAAAATGTTGCTAACCAGTGTTGATGATTAAAGCTCTCGTGTGATACCAGCTTCAGTCATACCCAACATCCCTATCACTATGGCCATTAATATCAAGTACTGACATAATGTGTATGGTCTTTATCCTTCCGTTTTTATTGGATGCATATTCGTAGAAAGATATCTAGGTGTACTTTTGCAGAATATGTTTTATATTCTTACTAACTTAAACGAATTGTTACTCACTATTATATACCTGCCTAATTAAAGTGAGGGCTAAACTGCCCTGACTTAAGTAGCATGATATCTCCGAACGTCTTGCTAATTATAGTTTTAATTTCCCTGGTGGATGGGTGTGAGAACTTCATTATCCAGTATATTTTCGGAATATAAGGTTTCCATCCCCTTTTTACAATTTCAGGGCGATGGCATAATATTCGTCTTAATCTGGTTACCTTAGACGATTATTTCTAGTTTATGATATAACTTTAGGACTCAAAAGACTGCATATTCTCACAATAAACACCTAAATAACATAGGTTCATCTCAGACTGAATAGAATCGTCTAACATCAGCAACAATTGAAATGTGAAAAAGTCGTCATCGTATTGAAGGGGTAAATTGTCGTTACCCCTCGTATAAGTGAATGGTAGAGTTACTGAAATTGATTGGCACTATTATACAACAATATCTTCATGTTAGAGCTGGTTTTCCCCGACGATTTTCTAAAGCTCCCTTTTACATTGTTTTAATAACGTGTGGCAAAGTTTTTTCGTGATCAGGTCATTACGGTACTTAATGTTTACATTATTTTTTCCAAGTGTGGCATCGTCTGCGTCGATACTAATGGTTTTTAGAACATTCGTGTTTTAATGTTGTAGGCCTGGTCAGTAGGTAAAGGGTTCATACCCCCAATAGTAAAAAAACAGATACAAAAATGGTATTCGCAATATTGTATTATACATTCGTAGTTCATCATTTGTTACTTCGCACATACGTCATGCGGTCCTTTATTATGATGTTATTTTTGCTATTATTATTATTATTATTATTATTATTATTATTATTTTTTTTTTTAATGTGGAGTTCCTTTGGGATTGTTTTATTCATAGAATCAATGCCTTGTCTAGATTAATATTATTCTGATACACACAAATTATTTTCAACATAGAGAATCCTAAGATCATTTATGAATCAAAGTCACTTTTCTTAGCCTGGCGAATTTGCATTTGTTTACTTTGAGCTCAGAACTCTACTTCGAGCTGATTGACCGATGGTACTGTGTTTGAACAACATTTTTCAATTGTAAATATGAACGAACGAAATATATTTCGTATACTTCATAACACCATCGATCAATCAGCTCAATTTAGAGTTATCTAGCTCTCCAAGTGCAAATTTGCCAGGTTAATACAACATTAAAAACAATAGTTGCCCTATTTTATCGCCAGCCTGTACCCCGTTACAATCGATATCCTATTGGTCCATTTTCCTATTTCCACTTTGATGTCACGATCTCTTTCATGTGCATATTTTCTATTGCCTTCACAATGGCCATACCGCTGTCCTTTGTCATCAATTCACAACCTATCATGAACTATGTAGCTCTCGCTCTCTATAGCACTCACACAGTTTGTTTCACCAACTCTTGGTCTGGCATCTTAGAATTATATGGACATTATGTCACTTGATAAAAAGTAAATCTTCATATTAGTTAATAATATCGGTGCAGTTTGTTTCGAAATTATATCCGACTAAGCTCGCCATCAAAGTTCTCAAAGAAAACGCTTGTGTGAATCCGTGGGATCTGAAACGCAAAGGGTTAGGAAAAGTAATATATATATATATATATATATATATAGGCCTATATATATGCAATTATTATTAGCATCACCCATTAAATAACCCTGACAATTAACGATACGTTGACAAACATGTAATTTGGAAACATCACTTGAATGATAATCATTTGCTTAACAAAATGTCAGGTTTGAGATTCAATGTTTCTAGTCTTATGCACTCCATGCCAAGGGTAGAGTCATACCAACCCCTGAACCAGACATATTCCGACGCAAATCATCTGACCATATCCGTCGGTAAAAATCGGCCATGGTACACTCGGCGACCACAAAAACGGACCCCCCCTTACCGGCCCCGGTTTTAAGACTGGGTCCTTTCTGGATGGCGACTCACACAAACTATCACGGAGGTTTAACAGACGGACGAACGCACACAGACTGTGAGTGATTCGAAGCTTTGCTCTTTTTTCGTGATCTGCTTTTATTTGTCTACTGTTTGGTAACCATTTAAAGTGTGGATTGTAAGTGATGATAAAATTGTGTCTATACTTAAACCGCTAACTTACTTTATATCGTTATTGATATATTTTACACTTTCAGAATATTTCGCCTCTACTACTGCCTACTGCCTTCTCTCCTAGCATCACATCATGCCTGTGACTGGTGCATAGTATTATGTACACAGAAACGTGTATAATGTAGAGGTATAATCCTTTATATGCAAGTAGTTTACTTACTTTATATTCCAAATATGTATTTTACATAGTGAGAAATATCACCTAGTCAAATCTAATACGTGTTACTTTTATACCAAGGCCACCAACATTTTAGTTAAGGCATTTTACTTGTAAACTTATATTTGCATACTTTAGCACAGCCATATCTCCCTTCCCTATAACTCGCTTCTTCCTATCTACAGGATGTGTTTAAAATAATGTATTGTTTTGTTTGTTTTTGTTAAATCCCTCTCTTTGGGCTGTCGTTCCTAGTCTCCTTTCCTCTGTTCGTCCTTGTCCCCTCTCCAGGCTCTCTTATTATCTTCCTTTGTTTTTGTCTCCCTCACCTTGCTTTCTTCCTCGTGTCCATCCCTTCATCTCGTTTCATTTAATACAACTACTCTTCGGTTACAAATATTATGCCAGTAGTCAGTCGTGTTAAATTTCAATATATCCATCATTATTGCAAACAACCATTCGCCGTGATTAGAGATATATGACTTACGTTATTTACTATATACGCAGGGCCGTAACTATATGGGGCAGAAAGGTTTCTAATGAGTTAATGCTTGTTTGCTTTCCATATCAATATAAATAAAAATATATTTGATTAATTAATGTAAGAGAATATACTGATGATTTAATGAACTTTGCGGCCTGGTTTTTAGTTAAGCTTTTAGTCAGATAATAATGAATGTTAATGCTTTCGACACCCCGCCATAATTTACGGTGTTATAATAGTTAAGCAAATTTATAAACGTTTACTCCTATTAAATTACGCTGTGGTCAGGGGGAATACAAACACTATGAACATTGTGTTCGGACAAGGGTGGAAAGATAATGGGAAGGGTCATACGTGTTGTTTGAACACCTGTTTATGGTATTTACATTCAGATTGATTACAGTCAAATTTATTTAAAATCCTTAATGTTATTAATTGGCCTAACTATTATAACACAACAAATTAAGAGAGAGAGAGAGAGAATGAGTGTGTGTGTGTGTTTGAGAGGGAGTGTGTGTTGGAGAGAGTGTGTGTTTGCGAGAGAGTGTGTTTTTGTGATGGCAGGTCCCATGGGAGGGGTGGAGGTGGTGGTTGTGGGTTGATAAGAAATATGTGATAAGGAACCACATTCAATGTTATCGTGATGTTATTTTAATACAGTACGATTTAAGGTAGTCCAATTATGTGCATTTCACTACTGTGTTTGTGTTGGATCAGGTCATATTAGACGCGGCTGCATGTAACTTTTGTCATACGTAATTTTTTTAAAGAAGGGAAGCCTAAATGGTAATATATAAAAGCACTTGGTTCCCTTTTATATCATCTGACTACTACCCAGGGGGGAGGGGGGTGTCAATGACTGTGCTAATGGGCGGCTGTCCCCCCTCGCTTCTCGACCAGTGTCCACTACTGTCTGTTTTAATGATACATTGATGGTTATTATTATAGGAAGATCTTCACAATGGTGTAATTCATGTTTTTTGGTAATGCAACAATATTCTTACACAATGCTAAATCCTAGTATAATCTACAATCTAATTTTTCTTATTATTTACATTCAGTTGTTGAATATCTTACACAAAATATGTTTTTTCTTTGAATACAGTAATGGAGGCTCAACCACGATGTACTGTGAGACCACCACGAACCAGGGCGAATCGTCCAGAGTTAATTGAGCGGCGAACCCGGATAGTGGCTTACTACGAGGCTGGGAAGGGGATTAAAGAAATTAGTCGCCTTCTCGGCATATCCAAAAACACAGTAAAGCGTTGGGTGAGGCGCCATGAAGAGGAAGGACACGTCCTCACCAGACCACGGCCAGGAGGACCAAGAGTCACTACCCGGGAGGACGACCAACAAATCCTCCAGGAAGCAGAGACTGCCCCTCTCTCAAACGCAGTCGCCATCACATGAACAACAGGAATACAGTGCCATCCAGTGACAACAAGGAGGAGGCTGAAAGAAAGAGGGTTACGATGCTTCATCCCTACCCGAAAGGACACCTTGACTGACGCGCACAGAGAGGAGAGAAAAAGGTTTGCCGAGGCGAACATTGATCGTGGCGACGAATTTTGGAGGTCGGTTATATTTACTGATGAAATGTGTTTCTCATCTGTCGCTGCATATGGCTGTCAGTGTTGGCGAGTGCTCAACACACGCTACCAACGCAGAAACATCCATGAAACAGGCTACAGTGGACGAGTGATGACCTCTATGCACGGATGGATGTGGTGGGGAGGTGTCGGCGAGTTGGTCGACATAGAGGGACAGCTGGACGGCCAACAATATATAAACATATTAGAAACCTCCTTTATCCCGTCTGTCCGTGCATATGCCATTCCTGAACCCCAGCCTATATATATGGTGCAAGACCGTAGCTCCATACATACGAGCCTAGTTGAGGCTCACCCAGAGATTGTTCTATTGGATGGCTACCCAAGGGAGCCGACTGCAATCCAATAGAGAATCTCTGGGCTTACATGGTTCAGGAATGGGGCGTGGAAGAAAAAAGAAAGGAGGCAGTGAGACGGAAGGCAAGAGCTGTGTGGGAGGGCATTAAAAATAGGCCCGAGATAATTATGTAGTAAGTTGGTGGACTCCATGCCAACCAGACTAAGAGAGGTTATTGAAGCGGATGGGGGTTGGACACATATGTGTAGTAAAATTTACTTAATGTTAAGTATTATTATGATTCAATTTTTCTTTTAAATATTATTATTGTCATTTATGATTTATGGGTATGTAAATATGACACTATCAATATAAGTTTAAAATGTGTGTATGTAAAATATATTTATTTACATAGTAATTATACTCATTATATACTACGACAGTTTTTCTTCCACAATAATCACTACCATCCTCTATGACCATCACGCTTACTACCACTGTCACCACTATCTCTATCATCACTTTATCATCACAAACACTATCATCAGCTACCGTTATTGTTACAACCACTATCAACATTATCACTGATCATTGTTCCTGGTTGCAGAGGCTTATATACTTTAATGCGCTGTGAAGATGTTTTGTTTTCATATGACACAGTGAATCAAATCTCTGACTGCTTCACAGGGTGAGTGTGTTCGTGCGTTTGTTACCCTGTGAGCCGTCGTGTACAAAGAGCCGTTCCGTTTTCTTTCCACTAAAATGTACCAACGTATTAAGTGTTCACACCGGTGGTCCGAAGCATGCCAGATTTCAGCGCCGCAGTGCACACCTTGTTATTCCGTTTTCTGCCAACGTTGTGTGAAGATGTGTGCCCGAGGTATCCGTAGTTATCTAGCCATCATGGACGACGAAAATATGGTTATGGTGGTACAGAGCCGTACTGCCATATACGACAAGAAACACCCTAAACACAGGAACAGACATACTCTGGGGCAGCTATAGAAGAAAGTAGCACAGGAGAGGGGCAGTGGTGAAGGTGAGTTAACTGAAATGCGTTTACTGTATTATCTGGGGGTATGCTCAGGTAATCGGACAAGGTATGCCCATCTACTATAGGTAGGGTTATGGGTGACTATAGGGGGATAGAATATGTATTATGGTATAGGTAACGACATACGGAAATCAGTGTTAACATTCATATGCATATTAGTAATGCTAGATAACGATAGCATGCTTTACATGATAAATGCAACACGATTTCTAATAACACTGTTTGATAAGTTCACGCTCAAAAATTAAAAATTAGAGTTAACTCCTGTATACTGGAAAAATGGCATATCTTTTTACTGCGTCCATTCTACTCACTGTTAAATGTGCTCTTATCTGTGTTACTCTTCTGCGCGACTAGACTATTTTATTATAAAATAATAATAATAATAATCATAATAATTATCATTATGCGGGTTTGGTGTGACTCGAACCTTATATTCAGTCAAGAACATAATTGGTGTCCACCCGTTTGAATCAATATTGAAAGTAAGGGAGAAAATATGATGCTTTATTATAGCCCAAATGCTTCAAAGCCTGGTTTCAAAGGTTCGAAGATGCATATATGTAGCCTATAACCTTATATATGTTCATGACTGTACTATCAACGACAAAAGTTTGTCTCCCCAAACAGCCAATGTGTGAATCCGAAACAATTGGGGGTCGAATACAAAACATGAACGACGTGTAACTTACCCTTAATAAGTGCTTCGTTTTTTTCGATCCCCAGGTGTTTCGGATTCACACAGTGACTGGTTAGGGGAATGAAGTTTTGTCGTAGACTGTACAGTACAGTCTGGGACTAAAGTCGTGGTATGGATCTCCAGCCATCCACTAGTGCCCTCTGACGGCGGTATTCGAAGCAATCCGAGATATGGTGTTTTTGGCTCTCCACAAATGGCTCTGTTCGACACGTCCAGGTATCGCCAAAAGTAAGCGAGAAACTTCCTGTATATTGGTGAATTACGACCATGCCAACTAAAACACACACACACACACACACTACTACATTATTTGAATGTATGGAATATAAATGCTAACAGGAAGCAAAAATGGACTGGATATCAATAACAAATGTAACGGGCACACATATTTCAGAGTTAGAAGTGGTGTGTGTCATTTTCATTTATAGGTGATATATACTGTAGGTATATATTCATATATACAGTAGTTTATTCATGCGAATAATATATCCGATAATGGGTGTGTATAGTATGGGTCGTTAAATGACAGTATTGCTAGCGCCAATAATATGAATATAACATTGAGATTAGGATACTAACAATGCAACACAAATAATGTAACTGAATATGGTATGGTTCATAGGAATGACAACGTAGTGTAACATAACATTAAATAAAATACAAAATATATGATATTAATATAGTGTCGAGGAACAATAGAAGGAAACACATAAAGGATTACCTATATGAATATTAATATACAGTATATATTGTATTAAAGCAATATTGCGATATATAATTCGATCATTCCATACAGTAAATTGTGTTAGAGATCCCTCCGCCCAACCTTGGTCTGTATCACACCACCCTTCGATCATTACGACGACGTGTTTATTATTAAATAAATACCACTACAAACATTAATATGTTTCACTATTTCATACCTCCTTCAACAGAGTTTGATCGTAGTGTAATAAAGAAAATCCATGTTATTCCCATTCCATCTATATCTCATATCTTTATGGAGGAGTGTGAAGGTCTATGAAACGCTCCGAAGCAAGGAGAAAAGAACTATAGCTCTTTTATTACGCTACTTTAGGGCGTAGAGAGATAACGTAAACATCCAATGATTCATAGGTCAAACTAGGTCTTATTAAACCCTTTTCTTCCATGGATACTTTAGAATGATGTATAATAACAGATAATAGCTAAAATATGGCGTGACTTTGATTTACGGATTACCGAAAAGTTTAAACAGCTTTCCAGACTGTGATAATGTAGTTAAGCTATTTGTATGCGTAAACTAAATAAATACGTAACGGTCCGCTTTACCCGCTCCCGATCACCCATCACTTTCAATTACACATTACACAACCAACCACTAGAATCAGTTCCTTCATACAAATATCTTGGCGTCCACCTCTCCACCAACCTAAGATTCAACACCCCAATTCATCACATACAAAGTCAGGCAAACCGCACATTAGGGTTCTTGAGGAGGAATTTACACAATTGTACTCGAGACATCAAACACATAGCAGTCATAACACCCTTGTTCGCCCAACACTGGAGTACTGCGCCGCAGTTTGGGATCCATACACACAATCTAACATTAACACACTTGACAAAATTAACAAAAAGGCAGCCAGGTTAATCACACACAATTACACGCAAACCCCAGGCATCACAACCCGTATCAAATAAACACACGAAGACTCAGGCACAGACTCACAGTAATGTATAAAATCACACACAATTATATTGACATTAAAAAACATGAATACCTACACAACTCAAACACTCGTAACACACATTCTAATAAGTACCAAACATACCACACTAATACTGACTTCTACAAGCACTCATTCTTTCCACGAACCATACGGGATTGGAACAGTCTCCTAGAAGATACAATAAATTGCCCTACACTAAACACATTCATACACAGAATAAACGAACATTTCACACACACACCATAAACCCTCCACTTAGCACTCTCCATCCTATATCCTGACCCTCCACCCTAATACCCTTATGTGTGTGATATGCGCAAGTCCAGCGCCCTACATATTATCAATCGAGATCGAGAACTACTACGGATGATGTCTGATGACTCGGACACACACACACAATTACACACACACACACACACACACGCACATGCCGAAAACCTGTGCATTCATTGGGTGGTTTGAAAGTATTTCGTTTGATTCTTAATTTCTTAAAACCAATGGGGATAATAGTTCGTGTCTCTGCTAAATGTATATGTTGGAGGAACAAAATACAATAAGGATATGCATATAATCATATATGCAATACAAATATGATTGCGTACCCTCCCTTTATTGGTTCGAAAGATGTGTGTTCGTACGTGTGTGGCCTTGTGTTAGTTAGAGTGGGCTGCCGTCCAGAAAGGATCCGCTACATATCGCCGGCCCGACGCAGGTGGGCTAGAGAGAGTGGTTTTCGAGTGTAATCTACTCATAAACATTCGTGGACCTCAACTATTTCAAATTCCGAAAGTATATCTCTGGAAACGAATTTACGAACACACTTTTATATGCATCAACTACAAAACTATATACTACTTATTGAAACTATATACTACTTATTGAAACTATATACCACTTATTGAAACTATATGCTACTTATTGAAACTATATACTACTTATTGAAACTATATACTACTTATTGAAACTATATACTACTTATTGAAACTATATACTACTTATTGAAATGCAAGGTCCATCCAAAGCTAAATCCAGATAGATAGAATTGTATAAAGAAAATCATAGGGGGTCCACAATGTTTTATAAGTAACTGTACCTCGTTCAGCAACTTTTGGATGATATAGATTATCAGTGGGTTCAGGGATATTTCGTAGCGAGGCCGGTCTATATGATCTGTGCCCCATAAATATTATTTCCGTTTACTTAAACTGTAGGCTACCATAGCGAAGTTGGGAATATGAACATGAACATGATTAGATTAATATCCATTATTCGAGAATGGATAATAAGTCGTAGACGTGTTCATAAACCTGTAACCCTCTTGGTGGTGTAATGGTTAGAGTGTTTATAAATTTGTGTGTGATAACCCAGTTCGAATCTCAGTGGCTTACATACTGTATATGCTTTCATTAATTTCATTGGATGTGTTTGGTGTGGTAGTGAAATTAATAACACACCGGGTATAGATTATCATATCTGTTTCACGCTCTGAAATATAGCGTGCGGAGTCACATGGACGGATAGACAGACGAATGAGGAAGTTAGAAGGAGGTGTGGTGTGGAGGTAAATGTGCTGGAAAGTGTGAAAAGGAACAACTTGAGATGGTTCGGCCATATGGAACGTATGGGAAGCGAGAAAATTACTAAGCGGGTGTACGAGAGCGAGGTGGAAGGACAGAGAGGGAGAGGTAGACCGAGAGCCTGCAACTCTGCGTTTTGATCTATTCCCTTACCCTTGCAGTACACCAGGTGTACGGTAAGTAGACGATTTGTTAATGTGTATAAAGGCATTTTGGAAGTTAGACAGGTAGTTGAGATAGTTATCCCTTTTATTTCCAGTTATCGTTCGTTAACTGCATACAATCGTCTAATAATAGCCAGATTACAACAAATAACCACGTTCTCGTATCCTGGAGGGGTGAATTGTGCAGACTTGTTCAATCAATTTTCTCTCCTTTTTATTTCCTCCATAATTATCTCAAATTAATTATCATTTTAAGGTTTTCTATTCCCTTACATCTTTCATGGTTTGTATTTTTGTCTTTCATTTGAGGATTTATCTATATTTTTTCTGTAATTCCACACTATATATTTAAACTGCCAAGACTCAGCATTATGCATATACGTTGTTTACCTCAATTAAGTCCGTATTAAAAATAAATCCTCAATATTTACAGCTTCTCTGTCCCATACCTATTCTGACTTATCACGTATACTCCCTTTCTTCACTCTAATTAATTTGTTATTATTTTCGTTATATTTCTGTTAATCTTCTACTTCGTCTTAGCTCCCTCCTTCAACTGTTCCATTATTTTCCCTCTCTCTATCCCCTACTCTTTGTATCCCTCTTTTATCTCCTTTTCATACAACCCCAAAATGTGTTTATCATTTCGTGCTTTCCTATTCTCCCTTTCTGTTAATTGTTACTCCTCAACTTCCTTCTGTGAAACTCTTTACCCATATCACAAAGCTTCTTATCAATTACTTTATATTTCCGATTTGGTTTTTCTATCAGTTTGTATTTCTTTCCAAAAATACTTACTTTTTAGTTTCGGTAAATTTGCATAATTACACCACTATGAGATTTAATTAGAAAACATTACTTTTTTGCTATGTTTTCATGTGATTTGTGTGTTTTGAATCTCTATTTCTTGAGGAAATGCTTCATTTTAGAGACACACCCCATTCCCCAAAGTCTATCAATCTAGATGTGACACGGATTTTACAATGTTTCAGAGAGACATTAGCCTAACCTAACAACCTTACCAAACCTATCCTAGTATTATGGAGGGGGGGTGGGGGGGGGGGGGGGCGGGGGGCGCCTCCACACCCCCGCTGGTTGGGAAAACACGGTTGATATCCAGTTGGGTTGGAGTGAGTAACCGTAGATTTTCGTAAGGGGGTCAGAGGGGACGGAATGCCCTTATAATCCATTTCCGCATATTGCCACCTATACCACATCACTTACCTCGTAGTACCTTCCTGTTAAATACCATACTATTTTGTTTAGCTCGTATAGGTGCACTTATGCAATACTTCCTTAGTTTCTTTTTACTATTGTTTCTGTTTCCACCATCTACAACTAATCTTCCTATTCCCTACTTTTCCTCGTATCCATTGTATTGCCTGTCATTCACTCCCTCCATGTATTCCGCTCGCCAGGTTCTTCTCTTTCTCGTAAACATATATTCCGTATTCCTATTTGATACCTCTATTTCTCTTCACAATATTTTGTCTTCGCCAAAAAGCCCTTAGGCGGTTTACACAATCATGTAGTTTGTATAAGCCTCTCTAGTTACCGGGATCTCTAGGAAAAGCTTTGATGAAAACATATAAGTACCTTGTTCTGATGTTTACTTATTATATGGTGGACTAGCCTGAGGACCCATTATGAAGACAGACAAATGATTCAATCTTGACGGCTCCTCTTAACCAATTTTATACCGGCGACTTATTTTAAATTTGATTTCAGCTACATTTAGTCCATTTTATGAAGCTTAGGAAGTATAGGCCCTATATGGAAGTCAAAAGGATTATTTGAGATAGCGTTTTAATGGATAGACGTCCCTCCTTAAATGAGTATAATCGCCTAATAGTTGCCAGAAGATAATGCAAATAACGTTACCGGTACGGAGTGGGTTAAGTGTTAGCCATAGTATCTCTTTCAGTTCCCTGCTGTGCTCTTCACCTTCCAAATACAGTATATTTCTTCCTTGCCAATTCCTCTCGCCGTACTTCACACGTTCACCTTAGCATTCACCTCCACTGAAGCCGCCCCCCCCCCCCCCCCTCTCTCTCTCTTTCTCTCTCTCTCTCTCAACCAGAAGGGCGAATTTCGATGTCACAAAGCACTTCTTCACCTACAGTGTGGTCATCCAGTGGAACAAATTGCCTGAGAAAGTGGTGCAATGCAAGACAATTGACACATTCAAATTAAGTCTAGACATTCATTTTGAGGAGGTGGGAATAATACAGTAGAAACAAAATAGGTTAAGCATCAGTAGTATATAATATTTCGCATCTTCGTTCTTTACTATAAATTTCCCAGTAAAAGTGTTTTTTCTTTTTCTTTTTCTGCTGGGGAACTTCTTTCCCCAACTTTGGGCAGAGAGCCTTCTTCTTTGCTATCCTTGCCTTCCACTTTGTAGCAAATTATATTTTAGCATTAAGTCAGGACTACCTAGTAGGAACCGCAAGGTCTGTGTAGTCTGTGTATCTATGTAACTCTATGTATGTATGTAACTCTCTCTCTGTTTTACGCTCCGTACTCCGAATGTTTACACTTTACGAGAGGAGCTATTGAAGGGGTTAGGGGAGGGGGGGGGAGGGGGGCCGGATGTAAGGTTATCTTAAGCACTACAGATGGGGCAGTTCGTACGCACAACAACTATTGTATAAATCAACTAACCTGACGTAACCTAACATAGTCTAATTTTCTGGACCCTATTCCATATTTTTATAGATAAAACAATTCACTAAGTATAAGTAGTATCGGTGTGGTATTGTATGTACTAAAACAGCCAATCAGTCTAGACGCATTGGTACCAAATAGAAGAATTGTTAACAATAGGCTATACGTAATGAAGCTGTCCCATGCGTGAATAGGGGAAAGGGGGGTTGTGTAATGGTGGAGGGGGAATTCTAGGGATGTTAGAGAGGGAGGGAGCTGTACGTAAGGGGTGGGGGTAATCAGGGGTACTTTGGAGATGGGGGGGGGGGGGGGAGGTAAAGGAAGGGTGAGGGGAGTGTTCTTGTGCAGCTCACCGGTGATGTGAAGGATATGAAGCAGGCGTCCCATTAGCAGTATGGGCTGTGATCTTCTTACGACCCTGGGTTTATGGCCCAAGCAGTAATGTAAGGGAGGAGTTAAGTCGGTATCGTATCAGGAATTTTTCTTTCATACGTCTGTTGTTGTTTTGATCTTTTAGTTTCTTAATTAAGGTTCTATGAAAAAAATAAAGTTACTTTAAATAACCTGCCTTTAGTTTAGTTTCCGATACCAATGCAAACAATCCCAGAAATGTTACCGGCAAACTTTTTTTACCTTCGAAAATTATGACAAAATCTCCTTCATACGAACAATTGTACAATATTCTGTCTATAATTTTGTCTGGACAGTATTGAGCGGCTTTTTGTAATGGCATCTATTACGTGCCTGGAGGTATTCATTATATATGTATACGTATTCTTGTAAGATTCTATGTATAATGTTGTCAGACCATTCATGTTGCAAACAATGCGAGTACGCCATGCTAAAATGGGGACAGAAATTTGTATTTTATTTGCTGGTAGGGAATGAAACGCCAGCAAACATAATTGGATGGGGTATGGGAGGGAGAATAAGAGAAGTAGTGGAGGAGTAGATGGGGATCAGGAGGTCAGAAGTGTGTGAAGCCATGAAAAGAGTGAAGAGTGAAGCATCAGGAATAGATGGAGTGTGTGAGGAAATGCTGAGGTATGGTGGTGAGATAGTGATCGAATGGGTATGGAAAATGTGTAAACTATCATGGGAGAAGGGAAGTGCACCTGATGACTGGAAGACAGGCATACTAGTCCCCCTGTATAAGGGTAAAGGGGAAAGAGAAGTGTGTGATAATCACCATGGGATATGTCTTTTAAGCGTAGTAGGGAAGATGTACAGTAAGGTAGTGATCGAGAGAGTGAGAGCGAGAACGGATAAATGGGTAGGTGACAAGCAGGGCGGGTTTAGGAAGGGAAGATGAGGTGTAGACCAGACTTTTGCCTTGAAATGTGTTGTGGAGAAATACCTGAAAAAGGGACAGAAGTAGTATCCTGCCTTTATGGACTTGGAGAATGCCTATGACAGAGTTGATAGAGAAGGTATGTGGAAAGTACTGAGAATATACAGAGTAGATGGCAAGTTGCTGAAAGCAGTGATCGCGAAGAGCATGTACGAGGATGCAAATGCATCAGCATGTGTGGAGAATGAACAGAAAGAGTTCTTTGATCTCAATGTTGGCTTAAAGGGTCTGTGATGTCCACATGGTTGTTCAATATATATATATATGGATGGAGTCATGAAAGAAATACAAGGAGGAACGGAGGATGTTAGTGCACTGCTGATATGGGAAGGAAACAAGTGGAAGTTGCCTGTACTGCTGTTTGCCGACGATACAGTTCTGATGATTGATAGTAAATGGGAGTTGCAGGGGCTGGTAAATAAGTTTGGAATAGTGTGTGAAAAACGGGATCTTAACCCTCGCCGACATATGACACCATTTTGAGCCTATTAGGGATACTTTAAAGCCTTTGTTACCATCAGGGGTATTTAGAAACCTTTAGTTTAGTTACTTCAACCTCTGCAGTTGTCTTTCAGTTAGCTGTGGGCAGAAAACTAATTTTGGAAAGGTAATTATAAGAGTGAGATAACTCTATTTCTTACTGCTAATCTGGTAACCTCTGCATCATATGTGCGTGAAAGGGTTAAGATAAATACGGGGAAGAGTAAGGTTATGGTCTTTGAAAGGGGTGCAGCCACAGAGTGTGAGGTGAGGTTGAACGATCAGGCTATGAAGAATGTCAGCTCATTTAAGTATTTGGGCAGTGTGTTGAGTAAAGATGGAAGTATGGATGAAGAAGTGTGGGAGAGGGTGCAACAGGGGAAGAAGGTTGGAGGAACGCTGAAAGCATTAACAAGAAAAGTGTGATCAACATGGAAGTAAAGAAGTTCTTGCATGACAGTGTGGTAATCCCGACATTGACTTACGGGAGCGAAGTATGGACGTTGTTGGAGAGACACAAACCAAGAGTGATAGGGGTTGAAATGCTTGAGAAGTGCGTGCAGAGTTACATGGAGGGATAGACAGACGAATGAGGAAGTATGAGAGCAGTGTGGTTCTGGATGGGTGTGTGCTGGAAATTGTGAAAAGAAACATCTTGATATTGTTCGGCCATGTGGAATGTATGGGAAGCGGGAACATGACTAAGAGAGTGTACGAGAGTGAGGTGGAAGGACAGAGGGAAATGTAGTAGACCGAGAGAGAGGTGGAAGGATGGAGTTAAGAAGCATATGCGTGGAAATGGTGCTGGGTGGGAGGAGTGGCGTCAACTGACTGGGGACAGAGGTAAATGGGGTCGTTTAGTTCGTGGCCACCCATTCCGGTATCACGGCGTCTGGCAATAGATATAGATGACAAATAAAGTTTTGTAATGAAACTTAGTTTGCCATTGTAATTTGCAAGCTGTAATATATGACGATAATTCAATGACAAAGTGATACTAAAGTTACTTACTTTATCTTGATGCCTTTTAGATTTATATGTATTTGTAAGTGCGACTATCTTTGCTTATTTCAAATATGTTTGCACTTGTGCATTGAAGTATGTGTACGTCTTTTTGTTTGTAGTTGTATATGGACAGGCAGGTGTTTTTGCGTGCGCCTTTTATATATATATATATATATATATAAATATATATATATATATATATATATATATATATATATATATATATATATATATATATATATATATGTGTGT
The DNA here is from genome assembly GCA_032716605.1 of Paralithodes platypus. Lineage (NCBI taxonomy): Eukaryota > Metazoa > Arthropoda > Malacostraca > Decapoda > Lithodidae > Paralithodes > Paralithodes platypus. Next base: position 64,384,597 of record CM064497.1, on the reverse strand, counting down.
GTGTGCGCGCGCGAGCTCTATCTTCTGTGAGTGCCTGACTGTTTGTGTATGTGTGTGCGTGTGCTGGCGTGCCCACACTTGTATTACCCCAGGTACTGAATGATGTTTTTATTCCGTGTTTATGATTCCACACTTTTTTACAAGCACCCCCAGACGACGGGGAAAGCTTAAAGTCTTATGTTGGCAAAATAATATTTTTCTGGCTGATTGAGTGCTAATTCTTTTTAATTGTTTTGTTATTACTTTCTCCAGTTGGTACTTTATTTGCAGAGGTAAAGTTTGCTTCAAATTTCCCTGAACACCTCAAGCATTTCGGAGAATGAAGATAAACTATATGAAGTTTTTGGAGAGTAGCAATATATTGGTGTGTTTCGTCTGTTTTCAGCACAGTTTTTAACCAGAAAGTAAAGATTAACGAAGGTGACTGTACGTTGAAGATCTTGATTGGCTAAACAGAGGAATAGTCATATTAACTGGTATTTGCTAGTCATATAAGAAGACTACATTTTACTAACATAAATGTATTTACGTACGGTATGTCAAAGTTTTTATTATCATTATATATTTGGTAGTTTAACGTAGCATGTTTTTTTTGTTTTTTTAAGTACCTCGGAGTCTCGGACTATTTCAAATTCGACACCGAATCATAACTCTACTTCTAATATATAACTTGAATATATACCTCTTAAAATGTATTATTTTTTGGTGTTGAATTTGTGTACAATTATTTTTAAGTCTAGCAATATTTATTTTCATTAAATACTATTATTTTCCCCTGCACTGCACGCCACTTGTATTTAAATGCTCATCTCTGGTAGAGCTAATTATTTACTTATGCCAGCAGTATTCTCCTCCATTCCTTTCTGAAATTAATCTTACACAGAACATTAAGCCGGTGATTGCTTTAAGATTGAAAAATTATCCCTGCCTAAACTTACTTCGGGTATTCTGCAGAACAACAACTCCTCGATTACTGGATTCCTGTCTCATGGAATTTGTTGTTTTCGCTCTTACATTACTCAGGGGACCTTAGTGATATGCGGATAAGTGCTACTTTTCTTATCTTGTCAATTTGATTTTCACTCCCCTATAACATTATCAGTTATGTTTGTACAGCCAGTCCAGGACACTTTGTTTACATTCTAGCCTCCTTGGATATGCTTAAATAAACTATAACAAGATTTAATAAAGAAGTATATGCTTACGTTAACTTTAGTGGGAGTCTGTACTCAACACTAAACTTTTCAATGCTCTATGAAAACACTGGAAGTCCTCCCCGATGTTTAGTATCAATCAGAGTGGAGTTTCACCTACAAGAAGTCAGTACATTTTTATTGGTACTCTCCTGTTATCGACAGCCAAAGCTGATGATTGCAGAGTAAACACCATAGACTTTATCCCATATAGTCTTAATACCCAATCAGGGGTGGGTGGGTGGGGTGGGGGGGGAGGGGGGGGGGGGGCAGGCAGGCCCCACCCATATTACTAGGATAGGTTAGGTAAGGTTGTTAGGTTAGGCTAATGTCTTTTCAAAGTTGACTAAATCGAGTATACTCCTAGATTGTTGAGGTATCTGAATTACAAGTAACATTGCAAATGCCAATAAAAAGTGTTTTCCGCACTTTCTAACATTAAAATACACACTTACACAGCATTAAAATACAAAACTAAAATAAATAAAACTTAAAATAACCGGAGTTGTAGTTATGCAGAATTACCCTTACTTCAATTAGTTGGATATACTCAAAAACAGCCTTCATAAAATGTTTCTATTACTGAGCATTTATATAATGCCTGAACAAAATATAAGATCCACCGATTAGTTCGGCTTAGGAAAAAACTATTAGAAGGGACATACATATAAATTAGTCACCAAGACAAGTTAGACACGCTGCCTCAGTTATTAATGGTATACATTTTGTTTACAATACATCATGTTATAGTCTTCCATCTGCAAATGTTCATTTAAACATTCTTCACGTAATTGGTTATTCCTTGTTGGATTAATCTGATAATTTATATATTTCCATTCCTCTCATATGTTTTAATAAACAACAACAGAAGATACGACATATCATTTGTTCTGCCAACTTCTCCGTTCATTATTAGTTATCACTTTAAGGGGAGATGGGTCGTTTTTCTGGTCTCCCTTCTTCCTCATGTTTAGCCCCTTTACTTTGCAGATTATAATACGTTCGTCCCATTAGTTTGTCGATTTTAAAATCTTTCGTCCCATTTCTATTCGTGCCATTTAGGTGTAGATATTATTCCTGGCGACCGATAGCGAGCCTGTGCATTTAATAAAAAGCGGCCTGCGGCTGAGACTTCTTTCTATCGAAAAATATACAAATTTATCTTGGAAGAGGGTTCTAAGGAGTGTTTTTTTTTAAGCTTGATGAAGGTCTAGCGAGGAAAAAAATATAATAATATATACATATAAACAGACCCAAAAACATTGCCACTGTCCCCTTAAGTCAATCAGCCACTCGGTTTGGTGGATCGGCCAGGTACATTCTGTAACATAAATCGTAGCCTTAAATGTTCAAAGCTACGCCGAACTGAATCGAATCTCCTCATTAATTATGTGATCAATATTTGTAATTCGGAAATTCGTTTTTTTGTTCAGGGGTTCATATTGGGCCAGGGTATGTGTCTTAGAGTTTAAAGTTGCGAGTATTATTATACATTATAAAATGTATATATAATATATATATATATATATATATATATATATATATATATATATATATATGTATATATGTGTGTCAATTCATATTTTCGAATTTTTAAAGTTAAGTTATGAAGCATCTGGGTTATAATGCAATACTGTATTTGCAACTTTGTGTTCGACAATGGTACAAATGGGTGCATCGCCATTTATGCTCTTAATTGTACTTCTAATAGGCCTACTGAATTAAATCGGCAGACATTAACCATAACACATAAATAAACACGCATCTTCGTCAAAATAGCTAACATACATAGTAGCTCCCAACGGCAATGTTCTTATTAGCATATCATATTTATCAGGTTTCTCTCATTACAGTTTTGATCAAGTATCTCTTATCAACATATTCATCCAGTATCTCTTATTACTGCATTATTCAGGGTTTTCTTATTACCGTATTGAGTATGTTTCTCTTGATACCGAATGTCTAAATTTGCTCTAATTACCGTAAGTGTCAGGTGTTCTATGATTCCCGTATTTATCAGGTTTTCTATGATTCCTGCATTTTTCAGGTTTCTCCCAACACCGTATTTATCCGATTTATCCTATTATCGCATTTACCAAGTGTCTCTTATTGCCATATTTATCGGATTTGTTGTTATTACCTTGTTTACCAGGTTTGTCGTATTACCATGAATCTCCTGTCCACTATACCGTGTTTCTCCGGCTCCTCATATTAAGGGGGGTCACCGACTGTTTTTATCTTTCTCTCATTTTCTCTCCGTCCCTGGCTTGTATCCATTCGGCCCCATTCAGCCAACTGTTTTAAAACGTATATCCTCATCCAGGTTTCGATTTCTTCCTGGCGAGCGATAGCGAGCCAGCATTGTATGGAGAAATCCGGCTGCGCCGGACACATTTTTCTATCGAAATTTTTTCAAATTTAGCTTGCTGTCAAAACAAAAATATATATATGCTGACTCGCTACCGCTCGCCGGGAAAATATTGACACCTGGATGGGGGTAAACGTCTTAAAACAGTAGGCGGAATGGGCCCGAACGGATACAAGCCAAAGAGAGAGGGAGAGAAAGAGAACAAAAAGCAAGGTGGGCTCCCTTAATCCATGTGTTATTCGTGTTTCCGGGAATTGGTGGCCACCTCTGTTTATGACCTTGCTTGGTGCTGGATAAAAATATAAGAGAAACAATATATAATCCCTCGCGATCAAGGGACTGGGGTTTTCGCAGAGAAGCACCAGTCCTGACGTTATTCTTGATTTACAGTGTGCTGGCTTAATAATCCAATTGGATTGATAGCCTCTGAAGTCCTACTTTAACTAACTAACTAACCCCCGCGAGCCTTATGGTATGCTTGTGGTATGGATCCGCGTGTGTGTGGGAGAGAGAGAGAGAGAGAGAGAGAGAGAGAATGTATGTGCTTGCGTGTATGCGAGCGTTATTTCCATTGCTACTGTTAATTACTGCAATGTCGTTTTATTTGCTTTATGGAGGATGAACATTTTTGCCTGTGTATTAGTTTTTGTATATGTGCAATTGTGCATGCAGTATATTTTCTATTTTCCGGGTGCAATTGTAATGCAACGTGAATATTCATGTTCATATAATTTATGCGAATGTGCTTATTGTTCTCTCTCTCTCTCTCTCTGTCTCTCTCTCTCTCTCTCTCTCTCATATACCCTACGCCATTCCGATACTGCATTATGTCCAAATTTGTCCTTGTTTCTCCATCGCTCCCCTTCTCTTTATCCACTTTATTACATGTTTCTCTCTCTCTCTCTCTCTCTCTCTCTCTCTCTCTCTCTCTCTCTCTCTCTCTCTCTCTCTCACACACACACATACACACTTAGATATATAGGACTAGATAACATGTTGCATATTTTTGGTGAGTGTTTGGTGATTGAGCATTTTTCTCATTCGGCGTATCTCTCTGAATTAGACCACACGACCTTTGAGATGCTGTTATATTTGTAACTTTGTTTTACTTTAACACACACACACATATACCACACACACAAAAACACATTCTCTCTATTTCTCTCTCTGACTCTGTTGTACTCTAATGATCACCTTTCTTCTTAGTATTTTCGTAATTTATGCTTATATATATATATATATATGAGAGAGAGAGAGAGAGAGCGAGATATTTTGGTATTCATATATTTCATTGTTTTAAGATTTAATGAGCTTCTCTCTCCTGCCCCCCTTCCCCCCCCCCCCTCTCTCTCTCTCTCTCTCTCTCTCTCTCTCTCTCTCTCTCTCTCTCTCTCTCTCTCTCTCTCTCTCTCTCTCTCTCTCTCTCTCTCTCTCTCTCTCTCTCTCTCTCTCTCTCTTTTTCTGCAGCACCGCCGATTGCTTTCAGGGCGCCCACCTAGCTTTGATTCTCTTTCTCTTCCTCTCCCTTTGGCTTGTATCCATTCGGCCCCATTCAGCCTACTGTTTTAAGGCGTTAACCCCCATCCAGGTATCAATATTTTCCTGGCGAGCGGTAGCGAGCCAGCATATATGTATTTTTGTTTTGACAGCAAGCTAAATTTGTACATTCGTTTGATAGAAAAATGTCTCCAGCGAAGCCGGATTTCTCCATACAGTGTTAGCTCGCTTTCGCTCGCCAGGAAGAAATCGACACCTGTATGAGGATAAACGTTTTAAAATAGTTGGCTGAATGGGGCCGAATGGATACAAGCCAGGGAAAGAGAGAAAAGGATAGAAAGATAAAACAAAATGCCGGTGACCCCCCTTAAACATTGCCAATACAAACACCTTGGCATAAACTTGGGACTGACTCCATTCGTAAATGAATACTTTATTTTTACTATTACCTTAGATACATCTAGCATCACACTGTTTATACATAAATAACTATTATGTTACTCTCTTTGACCCAGATACACGAAGGATCACTAAGAACTGTGTTATGTTGCTAACCCAAACTATCACCACTAACATTTTATAACCCTGCCTTGGACATTAGCCCCAGTGCAATAATTCCCTTTGCAATTGTCCCTTACCAACTCTAAGTCACTGTTGAACTCTCTCCCTCAATCAATCTTTCCTTAATTCTATGACTAAAACTGTTTTAAACTTCGTGTGTCCAACCCTTTTGACCCCAACGTCCCTTGAATTTGGCTCTCTATCACTCTTTTGGCTTTGGAGGAGACACTTGTCACAGCCAGCCTGCATTTTGTCTTCCTCATGCACATAGGAAACATAACAACTTCGAGTAGCAGTGACTTGGAAGGCAAGCAACCTAGATAAATCGCTAGAACTGTTGTTGCTTGACTTCCTGTATACGCCATTATACTTTGTATTCCATGACTCTTCTCTACCTTTCTTCACACTCATTTATCTGTGTTCAATTTTTCTTTTGTTTGTTTTTTTCATAGTTATTTTTTTTTGTCTTCTATTCTCTGTTTTGTAATTCTCTCCTCTCTTCAATCCTTGTATAATTTGTATTCTGTTTGACTCTCTCTTTCTCTCTTCTTCTCTTCTTTGTTCTATGCTCTTATCTTCAATTATCCTCGAATGTTCTTCTATCCTATTATCTTCTTTACTCCCGTCCTTTCCTCTTCTCTTATTTCTATCATATTTTCTCTGCTCTTCTCACGTATCCACCTATATTTGTCTAGTATTAACCTGTTTAGTAAGTCAACTTTATGGCACCTCGATGTTCTCTTAATTTGTATTCCCTTTCTATCTATTAGCTCTTCTAATATATTTTCTCCTCTTTTCTTCTCTTTGCTACTCCTCTCTTCCCTTCTCTTCTCTACTAGTTTCATCTCTCTGTCCATGATTAGCTTGTTTGGTAAATCAACATTACTGTATCTCACCCCGAATCTGTTTTCTTCTCTCTATTCCTTTCTAATTACCTCCTCTAGTATATTACATCCGCTGTTCTTCTCTTCGCTGCTCCTCTTTTCTCTTCTCATATATTCTCAACTCTCTATCCATTATTAGCTTGTTTGGTAAATCAACATGATCTCCCCCGAATCTGGTATTTTCTATTTCATCCCTCTGTAAGCTCTCTTTTATTATACTATCTCGTAATTCTACTCTATGCTCATCTCTTCTCTTCTCATCTATTCTGATTTTTCTATCCAATATTAGGTTGTCTGCTAAATCAACATTATCTCACCCCTAATTTGTTATCTTCTCTTCTCTATCCCTTTCTAATCTCTCTTTTACTATATTATATCTTATTTTCTGCTCTTCTCTGTTCTCTTATCATCTCTTCTCATTTCTCGGTCCAATATTAGGTTGTCTGGTAAATCCACATTATCTCACCCCGAATCTGTTCTAAGTGCCAATCCATGAATATCTAATGTTAGGAAAACTGTCTGCAGGGAGTCATTTCACTATTTGTCTTTACTTTCACCATTTTATAATTATTATGTATATCAATTTCCGATTCCCAACTGTTGTAATATGATGAGTATTTTTTGGTCTCGTTTCAAGATAGACAAAGCTATTTACTAATTTTATGAAATGGATGATCATGGATTATTATTATTATTATTATTAATATTATCATTATTATTATTATTATTATTATTATTATTATTATTATGCCGGGCAATAATATTTGCTTGCGTACTTCAGTTCTCTTTTTCCACTCTAGAAAAACTTTTAAGAACTCTAACACTCAGCAGGAACACAGGTGACTCCAGATATGCAATTATAAATCTCCTCAATCTCTACCAATGATACAGAATACACGGTTGGGTTTCACAAGTTTTTATTTCACTTTATATCAGGGCACTGGCATATATTATAGATAGACACTAGGTCGAGTCGTATATATATTGAAATACTCTCGAACCTACTCCAAGAATGAATCATAATATTCTTAAAGCTTGGATGATACATAAATCAGTTAATAATAATAATTGATAAATCACAATTGAATAAACATATGATAAATATATTAATATAGCATAAATGCTAACAGAGCGGTTAGTTTCAAAGAATGGCTGATATCATGAAGGTCAAAGTTAACGCGTGGTAAAATGTGAGGCGGTGTAAGGGCAAATTACTGAGGTCACAATGTCTCAAGTAAACAGAATATATAAAATAAGAATATCAGCTGAATGGCAAATAACTAATGAGTTATAAATAAAGAGAGAGGTTTTGATTCTCTACTAACGTATACAGTTAGATTTAACAATCATAGTTCAGGGAACTGGGCAAATTGAGATAAGTCTAATGGAGAAGACAAAACCCTCGACATTGAAATATTAACGGGATGTGGGCAAAAATAGAATGACTATAAATTCAAGTTAAATGTTTTAACTGGTTGTGAAACCAGGAAACATAAGTAAACGTGAATCTAACTAAGAGACACGATAGGTAACACTCTCTGTGAACATTTATACACAATATACGTACCCTGATAATCCTATTAACTTAGAATCAGATCTGTCAGGGGTGTTCACAATATTTACGTGTAGTGTGCGGGTAATGAGGCCGAATGGATATATACTGTATATAAACTTAGTGGCAATACATGCATATATATTATGCAGTATATATATGAATCAATCCCAGGATAGCATTTGTATGTACTCACAGCATGAGTAACAAAAGGCCTAAGGTGAGAATAAAAGACCTCAGGTATTTACGTTAACTTGAACACATAACATATCCTACACAACCTTTGCAATAATCACGAAACACTAAGTAAACAAGAAAAATTTAATTTTGAGTAAGAGTATAGCAGAGACTTGTAGAGATCTGACACATGTGTGGGCGACTAAGTGCGTGGTCCGTCTTGGCCTGGTTGCCAAGGGGGGAAGGTCCAGGGGTACCGTCGCACAGGTAGCACTAGTGTAGGTCACTTCCGGGATAGCCTACACACACTCTCGTCTGGACACCGTCTCCGCTTGAAGGGCACGATCTAAGAGGATTTTGACTAGCCTCTACGGATGGTGCTATCCGGATTGAATTGTTCACGTATACTCCCCCACAGATTCTCCGTGGGACACAGTGCCACGACTTGCCTAACTTACCCTGTTTTTGGCCAGGTAGTATTTGATTTTACGGAGAGTGACAAGTCGGTGGTTTCCGGAACATAAGAGGCATGGGAAATCTTGTTTTTTTATTTATTGCGTGGTTGTCAAAAGCCTTAAAAATACAATGCATACATGAATATGTGGAGAACAGTATGTTTTATTTATTAATAATAGAAGTGAATAGCTTAACGTTAGGTATACATATGATAATTTATTTACAGTAATGGAGGCCTCTCTCCATATTTTATAGACTTGTAGAGAGTGATCTGCTTGTCTTCTCGTCTAGTTGAATTACAAGCACAGTCTCGTCTAGCAGTTTTAGTGGTGCATGGAACCCAGGGTGGCTGGAGAGGAATGAAGGAGGTTGATGTCTCATTTGCATAAAATCCTCCTCCGTATAGTCTAAATCTGGCCCGGGTGCAGGCGGCCGTTGTTTACCTGGTGCCCGGGGGCACAAGCCAACAAACAGTGGTGGATGTCCTCCCCCACGTATGTTAAACGTATCGTAGGCCGCGCGTTTCTCCTGGAGTGGTGCTTTGGGTGATTGGTGTATCTTGTTGTTGCTGTCCAGGGGAGGCTGTTTTCGGTCTCTCTTCCGGCTTGTTATGGACGCGATTCTATAGTCGTGAGTTGTTGTTCCTGCTGTTGATGGGAATGGGTTTGTGGTCTCCTTTGGCGTTATGTTTTCTAGCCCTGTCATCTCACCATCGTTGTCCATAACAAAATCTCGCCCTCGAGATTGAGTGACGTATTCCCGTCGGGTTGTGCTGGACACAGTTGGTGTGAGACCCTTGAGGAAACAGCACCATAACGAGGGCTGCTACGTTGTGAGGGGCAGCGGTGTCATAGGAGATGGTAAATTGGAACGGAACGTCTGATTTCTGAGCCATGAACACTAGTTGTGAGGTTCTCTTGAGGGTCGTCTCGGTTTGGCCTTGGGTCAGGGATACCCTGTTTACTTTCATGGTGGTGGTTTTGGCGGCAGCAGGAGATGTTGTTGGTGAGGGGTCAACGTTCTTACTGGTGGTGGTGGTGGACTGAAGTTGTTGGGTATCTTTTGTTAGTGCAACTATGGGCGGAGCTGAGGTCGGGTCATGAGATTGACTGGCTGAGATGACAAGGTGGGAACTATTTGCAGGTATAGCTGAGGTTGTTGGTGGCTGGGCGGTGGTGGTGGAGACAGGTGTGACGGCGGTGGGGGTGACAGATGTGGTAGGTGCATGTTGATGGGTGGTGGGGGCCTTGCGTTTCCTTTTTTGGGAAAACGATGCTGGGGTCCACCATTTGGTCTGGGTAACACGTCTGCCAGATCGTCTGCATTGAGGCTGTAAAAGAGGTTGATTTAAGGCAATGGAAGGATTTGAGCTAGTAGATTTATAGATTTTCTTGGGGAGGGGGTGGGGGGGGATGAACTAGCAGAGATGATAGTTTTGTTAGAAATGATGGGTGGTGTATTTGTTGAGAGAGTGGCAGAGGGGAAAGTGATTGTTGAAGATTTAGGTGTAGTTATGGAAGAAGGTGACTTAGCGGTGGAAGTAGAAGGTAGAGAAGGTTTTGGGCATGGTTTAGGTATTCTAGATGGTAAGTCTACCTTTGGAGAACTTGTTTCTGAACCAGAAGGTGCAATCTTGGAGAAAGTTGGTGAGGTGGGTTGATTGGTTGTTGAAGGGGAGGACATAGTAATGTCAACTTCAGGTGATACAGGAGCTATAGAAGGGTTTGGGGTGTGAGGTGGATTGGTGGTGGTCTAGATTGGAGTATGGGGGGAGCGGAAAAGGGGCATAAGGGGGGTGTGATGGAGATTGGGTGATTTAGATGGTGAAGGTTAGAAGGAGAAATAGGGGGAAAAGGAAGAGGTGATGGAAGTTTCGGAAGAGGTGATTGTGTTAGTGATGGATTGATGAGAGGGGCTTGGGGGGGTCAAAGGTTCTGTTGTACTTAGGGTTTGGTCATTATTCACAAGGCATTGGTCAATAGGGTCACGGTCAGCAAGTATGGTTATATTTTCATCAATAGGTTGGAACTGGCGTACATATCAATTTTGGTAGGTACGTGATTCTCCGTGGTAGTTGATGGTAACCTGGTAACAGTTAGGAACGGTGAGTACTTCAAATAGACCCTTATACCTAGGTTTAAGCTTAGATGGTACTGGTAGAATAGCTACCATTAATAAATCGCCTACGTGGTGAGGGCTAACTTTTGGGGTTTCGTCTGGCTTGAGAACTTGGAGGTACTGTAATTGGCAGAAACGGTTCTTTAAATGCACAAGGGACTGATCAAAGTTGGAGGAGGGCTTGTACGGGACAGACAAATGGCGTAAGGAAAGGAGGAGTGGGGTACGTCAAAAACGCGTTCGTGAGGGGAAATCCCGTCCTGGCGGGGACAAGTGTTGATTCCCCATTGCACTACTTTGACTTGGCTAGGCCAGTCTGAGGTGTTCATTTGTTGTAATCGGGTTCTAATCTGATTAGCAATGGTGCAGTGGGTCATTTCACAAATAGAGTTGCCTTGGGGCCAGTAGGGAGAGGAATGGCTGATTTTTAACCCACACATTTGTGAAATTTCAGTCCAAATATGTCCTGTGAACTCGGGGGCGTTGTCAGAGTGAATAGCTTCAGGGAGGCCGAAATAGGGAAAGACAGTGTTGAATCATAGCTTCAGTTACTGAGAAGGCAATGTGATCTTTAGCTGGACAGGCAATTACGAATTTTGAATACGTGTCAACGAAGGTGATTATATATTTAAATCCTTTGACACCTTAAAGGGGGCCCATTATGTCTACGTCAAGTAATTGCCAAGGTTTGGAGGCAACAAGTTTGCTGGAAGGGCATAGGGTGCGGGTACGATCTTTACCTAAAGCACAAGCTCTGCATGCTTCTGTGACTTTCTTTGCTGTGATATAAGGGGAGGTGGTCCAATATACTTGCTGAAAGGTGGTGAGTTTATGTTGAGCTAAATGAATGCCAGTATAGCGTGCAAAGATTGCATGGTAGGGAGGGCGGTTTGGTGACTAAGGACAATATTTCCGTCAGGAGTATATAGGTTGTCTCCTTTGATCGGGAGTTGTGAAAAAAAGTGTCTATTTATCCAGCCGGGTTTCTGTTGTTGAAATTATTGCAACAGGAGTTGTTGCTCTTGATCAACGGAATGTTGATGATGGATGGCTAGGATAGGATAGGTATTGTCACTGGGGGGGTAGGAGGGTCTTAGGTGGGGTGGTAGCAAAAGGGAGTCTAGAGAGGGCGTCGGCGTTTGTGTGAAGCTTACCGGGTTGATAAGCTATCTCGAAATCAAACTTTTCAAGAGATTCGCGCCATCTAACAGTCAACACTTTTTTAGTATATGACTTTCTGAGCCATTGGAGGATGTGGTGATCAGTAATAATTGTAACTTTGATGCCGGCAAGGTAGGCTTTGAAATATTGGAGGGCCCAAATGATCCCTAAGCATTCTCGTTTGGTGACAGGATAGTTAATCTCAGCAGGATTAAGGGTTCGGCTGGCGCAGGCAATAATATGCTTGCATCCATCTCTGATTTGACCGAGGACTACACCGATACCGAATTGAGATAAGTCAGTATACAAACGAAAGGGTTGTTGGTAATCTGGGAAGGAGATGACTGGGGAGGCTACTAGTAGGTCTTTCAATGAATGAAAGTCTTGCAATCGTTGAGAGGTCCACAAGATTTTTTTTTTTTTTTTTAACCCTCTCACGCATTTATGATGCAGAGGTTGCCAGATTAGTAATAAGAAATAGAGTTCTCTCACTCATATAATTACCTCTCCAAAATTAGTTTTCTGCCCACAGCTAACTCAAAGACAACTGCAGAGGTTGAAGTAACTAAAGTAATGGTTTCTAAATACCCCTGATGGTAACAAAGGCTTTAACCCTTGTCTATCGGGGGCCCACTTAAGTCCGTATAGAAAAATTTGGACTATGTGGCGGGGCCCGACTTAAGTCCGAGTGCAATTTTGGCGCAATATTGGCTCTGAGAGAGAGACGAGTGACGGGAGGAGCATGGGTTACCTCCTGACCGCTCGCCACGGCCGCCCTGGACCAACTGAGATGAACTCCACTTACGTCCACCCTCACTCCCTCGCTACATAACGTAATTATATAAAGAAATTACCGTATTTTAGCGATTTTGCCCTTGGTTGCACGATCGTTGCAAGACAACCAGTGACCGTAGAAGGATGGTTCGGGTGTCATTGGAAAGCTCAATTTATGCCCTTTCACAGATACATACTTGTATTATGCTCTGGGTCTCGTTTATGCATGAAAAAGAGCACGGGAACAACCCCATTTATGGTAAAACCCCCCCTCTGAGCGGCACAGTGAAATATACGCCACCACCCGCTCGTAAGGTGTTAAAGTATCCCCATTAGGCTCAATCTCGCATCATATGCGTGAAAGAGTTAAGTCATGCAGGGGTTTGGTGATGCTGGCAAAATTCTTGACGAATCTACGGTAATAGTAGGGCAATCCTAAAAAAGGTCGAACACCTTTAACATTAGTGGGGGGGGGGGGGGGCACCGATGGCTTTGAATTTAGCGGGATCAGGGGCGACTCCTTGTTCGGAGACTACATGACCTAGAAAATTAACTTCTTTTTGAGCTAAAGTACACTTGAAGGGTTTGAGTTTTAATTGTGCCATTTGAATTCTTTGGAACACTTGGCAAAGACGTTGGACATGTTCTGGCCAAGTTTTCTCAAATACAATGATGTCATCGAGATAGGCTAAACATGTTTCCCATGTCAATCCTTGTAACACGGATTCCATGAGCCTAGAGAAAGTGGCAGGGCCATTACAAAGGCCGAATGGCAGCACGATAAACTCGTAGAGTCTCCCTTGACTGGTTGCAAAAAACGTTTCCTGTTGGTGTTCCGGAAGCACTGGGATTTGCCAATATCCGGCCTGAAGGTCAAGGGTTGTAAACCATTTTGCGCCTAACAAGGAATTTAGAGAGTCGTCAATGTGAGGGAGGGGGGTGGCATCTTTGATTGTTATGTCATTGAGTTGGCGATAGTCTATACAAAACTTAGTGGAGCCATCTTTCTTGCGGACTAATACTACAGGGGAGGACCACGGGCTGGTAGAATTTTGTATTACGCCCGTGTCTAACATATCTTTTACTTGAGAGTATTCTTCTTGTCTTTGTATGGGATTCTTTCTACGAATAGGTTGTATAATTGGTTGCCCTCTTGTATGAAGGGGGTGGTGGAGTACGTTAGTTTTCCCGACGTCTCGATTGGATGTGGCGAAGATGTCTTGGAAAGAAGTCATCAAGTCGTGCAATTCAAGTTGTTGTTAGGGTGTCAAGTGAGGAGGTATGTCTGAAAATTGAAAGGGGGTGGGGAGGGGTCGTCTTCATTAGCTAGGGTTAATTCCTCATCGTTGGTTTCTAGCTCTCTGATAGCTAATCCTTTCGGCAAGGTAAGGGGTTGATATGATATATTTGCTATTTTGATGCAACTGAGTTTATGGAGAATAATGGCTGGGGCGGTTAGGCAATTATGATCGAACGGACTTTGATGGTTAGGGGTAATTATGACGTCACCAGGTACGTAGATAGAATGGGAATCCATTTTTCATGGTGAGGTGGTAGCGTTACGGATTTGGAGGTAACAGCCTGAGCGGTTTTAATAGTTCGGATGGCCTGGTTAGGGTAAATTTGAAGGTGGCATTCGAAGGTTGGGTGAGGTTCTTTTTTACTAATCTGAGGTTCTTTTGTACGTGTTCTTTTGGGTAGGTTTTAGTTTAAGGGGGCCTTTGGAGGTTAGGTGGGGTTCTTTCTTATGATTTTTTTTTTTTTTTGCAGGGGGGTGGAAAGTTAGCGTTCTGTTACCGCAACTAATATTTGCATCGAGGGCAGTCAACAGATCGAAACCCAAATATCCATCGTACTTGGTTTCTTGAGAAGGAAAGATCATGAAAGAGTGATGTGTTCCATGATCAGGGAGGGTGATGCGAACATAGAGGGACTTAGTTTCCCCAATGTTTGGAATGACACCGTCGTTCGCTTCAATTAAAACTATGGTGGAGGGTTGAAGGGGGCCATAAGGAAAAGCCAGGAACGCGCCGCGCTTGTATCTATCAAGAGTTTAGGTTTGATCCTGTTTATGGTGAGTTTAGATTAAACGGGGGGGGGTTCATCTTTGCTTGTCCCATCACGAGCCCCCGCCAGTCTGGCGGTCTGTGGACGGGGGCAGATTAAAAATCCTGACTATCCTGGCATTCTGTGATTTCGTCTCCTATCTCAATATTCTCTGCTAGTTCGCTCTCTTCTCCTGCAGTCCCACCTTCGTTTATGGTAGCCACGCGTCGGAGTTTGATCCACGGAAGCTGGCTCCAAAACTGAGGGGCTTTTGGTCGACGTTTCAGTAGTTCCCCAACTGACTTTTTAAGTGAAACAAGGGGGCACCTAGAAGTACATGGCTTCCAGTCTGAGGGTCGGATCCTAGCACATTCTTCCATTTTGTCATGGGAACGGCTAAAGGCAGTAGGTGAGGGAAATGTTATAGGAGCTTGAGTTTGAGTAATGGAATAGCTAATCACGGCTATTTTGTCTGTCTCCTGAGTCTGTTTCAGGGCCAAGATACGCCAAATTACTGGCATGTCTACGTCATAACCCGTGGGTTCTGCTATGGCAAGATGATCTCTCACAGTTTTTTTTTTTTTTATATTCCAACTACTCCCTCTCGGGCATAGGCTGATAGCCATTACACTCTACCGCTGAACACGGTGAGGCCCGTGAGGTATTGCTCTAGTCTAGGGAGTGAGACATGCGAAGCTTCACGGCTCGAAGCAACTCCATCTCTGAAGCTGCTCCGCCTCTTTGCTTCACAGTCTCATCCACCAGGCTTGGACCCTCACTCTCAGAACGCCACCTATTGAGCAATTAACTCACTAGGCATTGCCCCTCTGTAGCATATTTTTTAATATTGGAATATTCATACAGTGCTATTTAATCAGGAAACAATGTGGGTATTTATTTGGCATTTCGATGTGCTGTGGTAATGCACTGATACTAGGTACAGCACAAATTTCATTCCATGGCAAGACCACTCCGCCACACATCCCCTGGGTGCGGGAAGTTTCCTCAACAATGCCCTAAACACACTCTCTTTTCTTTTAGCAGCAGTGTCAGTGGGAAATGCGGTCAGTGCCAGTTGGTACAACTGGTTAATTGTGTGGTCTTGACTCACTGCGAATTTAACCTGGTAAAACTGTCTATCCGCTACAACTTTGCCTAACGATGGGCTAATTGCTGAGGTGGTATAGGTTTCAAACTGGGCCCACGTTAACTAGAGAGAATCACGCACAAAACCGGACACGAGGGACATATGCCTGTCTAACTTCATGACAACAGTGTGGATTTTCGCATTGTCATCGTCCTGGAATACATTGTTCAGGACAAGTTTCACAACTTCAAGATAAATGACTATATCATGGTGTTCCTGTTCAAATGGAATAATTTCCAGCGATTTTCCCGCCATGATGATTCGTGTATTGGTAAAGATTGATATAAATTAAAATCAGAGTCGCTATGCCGTATTGAGACACAGCGGCCACCAGTGTTATGCCAGGCAATAATATTTGCCCCCATACTTCAGTTCTATTTTTTCACTCTAGGAAAGCTTTTAAGAACTCTAACACTCAGCAAGAACACAGGTGACTCCAGATATGCAATTATAAATCTCCTCAATCTCTACCAATGATACAGAATACACGGTTGGGTTTCACAAGTATTTATTTCACTTTATATCCGGGCACTGGCATGTATTATAGATAGAGACTTGGTCGAGTCATATTTATATTGAAATACTCTCGAACTTACTTCAAGAATGAATAATAATATTCTAAAAGCATGGATGATACATATATCAGTTAATAATAATAATTGATAAATCACAATTGAATAAACATATGATGAATATATAAATATAGCATAAATGCTAACAGAGCGGTTAGTCTCAAAGAATGGCTGATATTCTGAAGGTCAAAGTTAACGCATGGTAAAACGTGGTGCTGTGTAAGGTCAAAATACTGAGGTCACAATGTCTCGGTTAAACAGAATATATAAAATAAGAATATCAGCTGAATGGCAAATAACTAATGAGTTATAAATAAAGATAGAGGTTTTAATTATCTACGAACGTATACAGTTAGATTTAACAATCATTGTTCAGGGAACTGGGCAAATAAAGATATGTCTGATGGAGAAGACAAAATCCTCGACATTGAAATATTAACGCGATGTGGGCAAAAATAGAATTACTATGAATTCAAGCTAAATGTTTAAACTGGTTGTGAAGCTAGGAAACATAAGTAAAAGTGAATCTAACTAAGAGACACAATAGGTATCACTCTCTGTGAACATTTATACACGATATACGTATCCTGATAATCCTATTAACTTATAATCAGATCTGTCAGGGGTGTTCACCATATATACGTGTAGTGTGCGGGTAATCGGGCTGAATGGATATATATATAAACTTAGTGGCAATACATGAATATATATTACGCAGTATATATATGAATCAATCCCAGGATAGCGTTTGTATGTACTCACGACACAAGTAACAAAAGGGCTAAGGTGAGAATAAAAGATCTCGGGTATTTACGTTAACTTGAACACATAACATATCCTACACAACCTTTGCAATAATCACGAAACACAAAAATTAAACAAGAAGCGCTTAATTTTGAGATGGCGTATAACAGAAAGTAGCCTTGTAGAGATCCGACACACGTGTGGGCGACTAAGTGCGTGGTCCATCTTGGCCTGGTTGCCAAGGGGGGAAGGTCCAGGGGTACCCTTGCACAGGTAGCACTAGCGTAGGTCACTTTCGGGATAGCCTACACACACTCTCGTCAGGGCATCGTCTCAGCTTGAAGGGCACGATCTTAGAGGATTTTGGCTAGCCTCTACGGATGGTGCTATCCGGATCGAGTTGTTGACATATACTCCCCCACAGATTCTCCGTGGGACACAGTGCCTCGACTTGCCTAACTTTACCCTGTTTTTGGCAAGGTAGTTTTTTATTTTACGGAGAGTGACAAGTCGGTGGTTTTCGGAATATAAGAGGCATGGGAAATCTCGTTTTTTATTTATTGCGTAGTTGTCTAAAGGCTTAAAATTACAATGCATACATGAATATGTGGAGAATAGTATGTTTTATTTATTAATAATATAAGTGAATAGCTTAACGTCTAGTTATACATATGATAATTAATTTACAGTATTGGAGGCCTCTCTCCATTTAGAGGCTTGTATAGAGTGATCTGCTTGTCTTCTTCGTCTAGTTGAATTACAAGCACAGTCTCGTCTAGCAGAGGTAATGGTGCATGAAACCGCCAGGGTGGCTGGAGAGGAATGAAGGAGGTTGATGTCTCCTTTGCATAAAATCCTCCTCCGTATAGCCTAAATCTGGCCCAGGTGCAGGCGACCATTGTTTACCTGGCGCCCGGGGGCACAAGCCAACAAACTGTGGCGGATGTCCTCACCCACATATGTTTAACGTATCGTATCGTAGGCCACGTGTTTCTCCTGGAGTTGTGCTATGGGTGACTGGTGTATCTTGTTGTTGCTGACCAGTGGGGGCTGTTTCCGGTCTTTATTCCGGCTTGTTATGGACGCAATTCTATACGTGTGAGTTGTTGTTCCTTCCGTTGATGGGAATGGGTTTGTGGTCTCCTTTGGCATTATGTTTTCCAGCCCTGTCATCTCAATTATTATTATTATTATTTCACATATAGATGAACCATATATATACTGGTAACATTGCCATCATAGATTCTTTTAGTCATATGATGTATATATTATTCCTATCAATATTTCGGAGTATATCTAGTTTCAAAGAAATGTTATTGAAAAGGTTTGATAATATGCTGTTGGTATCATTTCTGTCAACGCTCTTGAGTTGGACAATTTTAACCCTTCAGTACCAGCGACGTGTGTTATATTTTATTATAGCTATATTTAGACGATAGCATGCTGCTTAGGAAGGAGCTGTGGTAGTTAAAAGTGTTGGTTGAGATAGTCTAAAGCTTATCATTGCTAGAGCTCATTCCCAAGCTGTAGAAAATTGTCTAATAGTCGCCAGAATATGATGAAAAGGACGTCCCTGGTACTCAATGGGTTAAGGAACATTCTGCTGACAAAATGTATCGTATTGCTTACTCCGTATTAACGTGTTGATATAATTGCTGTCAACTTTTCGGGATTGTTTATTCAATCTCTGTCCAGCCACGAACTGAATGTTGTCCCTCCATGGTTACGATATTTCTGAATGAAATGAACATTCATATTATTACCTCATCTGATATTTTCTTTGTGAAGGATCGCATAATCAAGTCGAGGGTTATGACGCATTTAGGTAGATTGCTTAGCTGTTTATAGACGAATAAATTCTAGGACAAACTTATGGGAGCTCGAGTTAATTGACATAGTTGTTTTTACCCTATAAATTAATATAGACCCTTCCTAAATTGCACAAAATCGCCTATGGAAAACCAAAATAAAGTATAAACACGAGTTAATTCGAGGACTCAAATTACGTGGGATTTATGGCCATGACTGTACAGCTCCACCGTCGCTGCTCCATCTCCGTAATTTGTTTCCAATACCTGTACAAAGGTTTTCTGTGTGCCCTAGCGCTGAACGGTCCTTATCACTGCTGCCATTTCGATTGTGCTAATGGACTTCTTGTAATGGGTGAATGTCGTTCTGGTAATATCTGTGTTGGTGTAGTTATATTATATCAATAATTCTGGTGTTTAATTTTTGTTATTGTTATCATTATTATTTGTGTTTCATTATTATTGTCATTATTATTACTATTATTTTTTGTATCATTATAATTGTTATTATTATTATTATTAATATTGTTATTATTATTATATATTTTGTTTTTATTATTTTAGATGTAATTGATATCAAAACTGTATTCAAACTCATAATACGTATATTATTAGCATTATTATGAGTAGCAGTAGTAGCAGCATTATTATGAGTAGCAGTAGTAGCAGTATTATTATGAGTAGCAGTAGTAGCAGTATTATTATGAGTAGCAGTAGTAGCAGCATTATTATGAGTAGCAGTAGTAGCAGTATTATTTATAAAGGTAGTAATCAGTACAATTCAATGGCCGGGGCTGTTCGGCCAGGCAGCTTAGGGAACAACAACAACAATTCAATATCCTCTCTTGTGTAGTAAAGTACACACGTCATGCAATAAACAATACATTGGAATGTTACAGAATAATACATGTACGGATACACACAATTCATCATGTATTAATGCTAAAACTGAATATTTCGCAAATGGTTGATATCCAAATAATTATTATGTTCCTTCCAACAACCAACTATACTCCTAAAATCGATTAATGAAATTTACAAACACATGTGGCTATTTAAGACTAGTTTTAATATTACACTAATCAGGATGTCATCATAACAGTAGTAGAAGTTTAATAGTAGTAGTATTTGCTATAGTTTGAATTTGTAGTCGTATAATATTTAACCATAGCATTCATTTATTTATATATTAGTGCACTTTCGTTATAGCCATAAACATCATAAACATCATGATCATCACTGACATTAGTAGTAGTATCAGAATAAAAATGAGTATATATATTTTGTTATTAGTACTGAGTTATATTTATATAATCTGTAAACAAAGTTTTCGTTAGCCCAACTGCATTGACCCCATCTTTGTGCTTGAGCGATATGTCTCTTCGTTTCTTCAGTAGCTTTCTCATATTTCTGAAAGCGTGTTTGTTGTGGTCGTGGCTTCTCCGCCACTCCAATTTATTGCGGCACTTTTTGCTAGTCTAGTGCATAATAGGTTATGGTGTCCATAATATTTATTTAATTTTGTTTATTTACCATTTCGGACAAGCCCCAACACTCTCAGGAACGTTGTTGCTACAGGTCATGCTGCTTAGGTTACATAAAATAGTGTGTGCTTTATTATGCGTGTAGTCTAAACATAGTACAAATACATAATAATGTTGAATTCATGAATGCACGGTTCCGCAGCAGACGAAGCAGGTACAAGCATAAAGCAAGTGTCACACTATGTCGATTTTAGTGCCGACTCTCCACGACTTAAGGAGTGGCGATACAAGGGGGAGACCACTGCCGAGTATCGTGGGTGATAGAGAGGCGGGACGCCCACGGCGGGCAGTATGGACGGGCATGCCGCCTAACGGCAACTGGAAGGGGTCGAGAGGCAACCATGCAAGACCTAAGGAAGATAAATGACGCCGCTGGGGCGGCGTCATGCGCCGTAGCACGCAGACTGGTTGGCGACAATGCTCCTATAGGAGGTAGGGCGACGCCGATAGATACTACGGCGGCGATGGACAGCCACCCTGTCACACTGGACCCCTACTCCGTCACACTTGATCCTGACCGAGGCAAACCGGTCCGTCGGAGGCGACATTTGTGTGTGTGTGTGTGTGTGTGTGTTTGTGTGTGCGTGGGGGGGGGGGGGTTAAGCTTGAGATCTAGGGAAGAAACTAAAAACATAATAAAAAGATCCATAAATGAGCAAACAAATGCGCCCATCTCCCCTTAATTAAGTGTTATTATTTTTGAGTAATTGGTAAAACAAGGCTATCTACAGTTAACCCTTTCAGTACCGGTGACATCTTTCTCGTTATAGTCTGGCAACTATTAGGTTATTGTACTATGCTTACAAAGGGCCTGTACCAATCACAAGACTTCCATTCCTCTCATTTATCTCGCTTAACTCCCACAGACCGTTCTTAATTAAGCTGCATAAAATCGTCTAAATATGGCAGAACTATGGCAAAACAGACGCCACCGCAATTGAAGGGGTTTATAGATAGTCACTCGTTAATGGGATCGGATTAAGGGGACAGTGGCGATTTTTGGGGTCTATCTATTTATTTATTTATTTATTTTTTAGTTTCCTCGCTAGACCTCCATCAAGGTTAAAACAAAAACACCCCCAAAACCATCTATCAACGATGTCCCGGTCCAACGATGTTGCCAGGTCGCGGACTCACGGTATGCCCTCCCCCTATGACAGCGCCTGGGCGTTACCGGGTCGCTGCCTGAAGGCGACCTACCTTATAAGCGGCGTCTGACGCAGACAGGTCGACACCCTTGTACCGTCTGACGCCCACTGGAAGCCGCCCGACACCACCCGCCTACCCGTCCCCGTCTCACCAATTTACTAGCCGCCGACTCCGCTCATGAGAGTTGTGCATGTCGAACTTTTCCTGGGGCCCCTGACGACCTCTCCTGACGGCTCTCTTGAGTTGGCGCCCTTCCACATCGTGCGGCGATGTAGGCAAAGACCTGATCCCGACCCTTAAGTCGTGGAGTGTCGGCACTTAAATCGGCATAGTGTGACACTTGCTTAAGGAAGGTCTGTCCATAATAGATCACCACTAGAGATTATTTGGTAGTTTTAGGGTGAATAAATGATGGCACTCACTGCTAACAGTACTGAAAATAGGCCAACTCTTACATTATCCTTAAACTATTCGATGAATGGCACTCAGCTTAAGAATGTAAACAGAGAAATCGATCTGGGAATAACAATATCGAGTAACCTAAAACCGAGTCAACAATGTTCAGAAGTTGTCAAGAAAGCAAACAAAATAATTGGCTATATAGGCAGGTCATTTGAGCATAAATCCAAAGAAGTTATCCTAACCCTTTACAATTCCTTAGTCTGCCCTCTTCAATGAGTTCAACGTAGAGTTACCAAAATTATACCTAGCCTAAAGAACAAACCATACGAGGAGCGTCTTAGAGAATTAAATCTATTTCCTTTAACCCAGCGCAGATTAAGAGGCGACTTAATTCAAGTGTTCAAAATCATCAAAGGCATCGACAATATGAACTGTAGTAAGTACTTCTCTATCGACCAATCTAATTACACGCGGGGAAACGGTTGCAAAATTATCGGTAAATCTTTTAACTCGCATGAATCTAAGAATTTCTTCTTCAATCGAGTTGTCAACTTGTGGAATGGGCTTCCCCTAGACGTTATAGACTGCAGCACCGTTGATTCATTGAAACTTCGCCTAGACAAATATCTTGCATCAAACCCGCGACTGACTGCGTTTGTAAATGAATAACTTAATTTTATCCCCCCTCAGTTACTAACCCATCTGTCCCCTACTAACTTCCTAATCCTGCCACGGACATTAGTTCCAGGGCAGTAGTTCCCTTTCCAATGTTCCCTTACCCACTCTAAACCACTGTTTGGACAATTGATCCTTAGTGTTTTGGAGGACAAGCAGCCTAGAAGGGTCACCAGATCTGTTGTTGCTTGATTTCCTTTGTACTCCTTTGTAATTTATAAATTAATACCTGAGAGCATTACATCTAGTCACACTTCCACGGCACCGTATCTGCTTCATCAGCTCGTAGCTGTGCTGTACGTTTCAATACGAAAATGATAGCATCATAATTTCACTTCTAGATGTGCAGTCTTGTTGCTGCCCTTGAGACACTGTGCATGGCAGGGTTGCCATTTCGGCAGTTAAGCATGAACTTTATTATTTCGTCTGATTGACGTATTCTTCTTACTTAATTTGATTGAGCTCGATGATCCTGTGTGTGGCCATTATTACAATCAGTCTCCTAATAACCAGACGTCAATATATTCTCCAGAAGCCAAGTAAAAATAGTAACATTTTGGATTATTTCAAATTTGTCAGCATACAGTATATATGTTGTTTAAAATGCAAAAGTAAATATCCTAGCAAACAAACATTCGCTTGTTTAATTTCCAATTAATTTCACCCACAAATTTAAAGGCTTTCCCGTATTTGCATCCTCCCGGGTGACGAATGGGTCTGCAACTATTTGACGCTGTTGCCAAGCGGGTCCATTGAAAGAGTCAAATCAACGCAGGTTTAATTTTTCGCTCCTTCTGTCGGGCAACGTCGTTACTTTTTTATTTTAACTGTATCCAGACAATTATTTTAGGAATGAATTACCATTAGAAAATTCATAGATGAAACTGAGTGTATGCCTTTCTATCACATACGTCCTTCCCAGGCTTAATAAAGTATTTTTTGCGTAGCAAAAATATAACCTGTCATCTGATTGAAAGGGTTAAAGCGACTGGGATGGTCTGGAGTAACATAATTGCATTCCTTAAGGGGAGATGGTTCACATTTTGGGCGATTTTTGCATGTAGTCATTATTTTTCTAGTTTCCTCCCTAGACCTCCATCAAATTAAAACAAAAATCCATTAGATCCCCTTTCTAGATTAACTTGTACATTTTTCGGTAGAAAAATGTCACGGCCGAAGGCCGGTCCTTCCATCATTACAAGCTCACTATCGTTTGCCAGGGAAAACATCGACACCTAAATAGCACGAAAGGTTTAAATATTGACGAAGAAATGGGGCGAAAGGGTTTTAAAATTAACTAACTAATGGGGCAAACATCTTAACATATGAAAACTAATGGGGCTAAACATGAGGGAGAAAGTGGTCCAGAAAACCGGCCCATCCCCCCTTAATGTATTAGCGACAACTGACGGTAGGATATTCAGTGTCTATTATTTGTTAGCTGTATTTTGGCTTATAAGAAGTATTTGTATATATATTAGTGTGCATGTTTTCAGAATATGTACAGTTATATCTAATTTATTATTCCTGCTTCTAACATAGAATTTATCTCTTTTGCAATTACATCTTGGACTGCAAACGGTAATGGATACATCCTTTCTCTTACTAGACCTTCTACAGTTAATTCTATCTTGTGTTTTACGATGTCTGTGCATCCTGGTGATTAGTCAGTAATTTTTGCAATTTCCGGTTTCTTTTATCAGGTAGACTTGGATTTATAACTACATCTGTATAAGTTTCAGTTTTGTTGACTTCAGGCACATTAATAAATTCGTCATCCTCTGATATGGTACTTGGTGTAACATATGTCGCTACTACCACGTCACTGTTCCTAGACTCATATTTCTTCAACAAATTGACATGAAATACCTTGTTCCTACCGGTGTCTAGAGTTATCCTGTAATCTAGGTCACCTACCTTTTCTACTACCTTATAAGAACTTTACAGTTTAATAGCAATTTATTGGTACTGGTGGGCAGCAAGACTAAGACTTCATCTCCAGCATCTAGTTTTTGTATTCTTTGATCTTTTGTCATAATGATGTTTGTATTTCTCTCCTGCCAACTTTAGACTAGTATGAGCTATCTTGCAAGTATCCTCCAAGCTATTTCTTAAATCTAACACATACTGATAGGTATTGTGAACCTGATTGTCCTCGTCTTCACCAGACCAGATCTCTCTCAGCAGTTTCAGAGGGCCCCTAACAGTGCGACCGTATAACGGCTCAACGGGGGAAAATCCCGTACTCGCCTGGGGTACCTCTCTATAAGCAAACAAGACTGCTGGTAGATATCTGTCCCAGTCCGACGGGCGCTCCTGACAGTTTGTTTTAAGCATATATTTGAAGGTGTCATTAAACTTCTCACATAAACCGTTAGCCATTGGATGATAGGGAGAGGTAAAGGATTGTTTCACACTAATTAATCTACATACTTCTCTCATCATGTTTGAGGTAAACTGTGAACCTCTATCACTCAGTATCTCTTGAGGAAAGCCAACTCTACTAAAGATGCTTAATAATGCCTCTGCCACCCTCTCAGTTTTTATCCCTGATAATGCTACTGCTTATGGCCACCTTGTTGCATAGTCTATTAAAGTTAAAACCCATCTATTGCCCTGTGAAGATGGTGGACTAATAGGCCCTACAAGATCTATTGCTACCTTTTGAAATGGCATACTCATTAACCCTTTCAAATTTGTATGACGCAGAGGTTGCCAGATTAGCAATAATAAATATAGTTATCTCTCTCTTATAATTACCTCTCCAAAATTAGTTTTCTGCCCACAGCTAACTCCAAGACAACTGCAGAGGTTGAAGTAATTAAACTAAAGGTTTCTAAATACCCCTGATGGTAACAAAGGCTTTAAAGTATCCCTAATAGGCTCAACATTGCGTCAATAACGGGAGAGGGTTAAGGGAACTGTACCGAGAGGTACCTTACTTACTCTACCTTTAGGCAAGGTTTTCTGACACCTGTCACAACTATGGCACCATCTTTTGACATGTTTAGACATCCCTGGCCAGTAAAAGGAACTACTAACCCTATCCTCTGTCTTTGTCACTCCTAAATGTCCTCCTAATAGACCTTCATGGGCTAAGGCTAACACATAATCCCGTCTATCCTTAGGCAACAGTAACTGCTTAATTTCTTCCCCATATTTACTAATCTTGATTCTGTACCATAAGCCATTCCTCTTCTGTAACTTTATATTAGAAATCTTTGATCCACTAATTAAACCTTTAAGTGATTCATCCTTTTCCTGTTCCTCTAAGGTTACTGGCAAATTATTAAATGTAATAAGCTCTTTCACATTAACGCCTAAAAGTTTAAACTATTTCCTGTCTCGTCGTTGTGCTCTGGTCTCGACTCCGCCAGCGATGACCTCTTGAGGAGATCCGCCAACAACCTCCGCCTGGGTCGTCACCTCTGCCGTCACAGTACCCAAACCTGGAGAGGCCTGGGAAGGCAGGGGCGAGGGCCAGCAGGTATCAGGTGTACAGGGCTGAGCAGCTGTAGACGAGGGCAGGTCAGCTCCTGTGACATAATCCTGCAGGTCCTTCTTCTTGTCCGTACAACCCAAGTCTGGTGAGGCCTGGGACTGTAGGGATGAGGGCAGGTCAGCTCCAGTGACGTAGGTCAGCAAGTATCCCACCAGTGAATCTGCTGTAGAGACAGAGTCAATAGTTGTAGATAAAGAATCATCTTCCCAGTTGTAAAGTGAAGGGGGAACCATTGCTGACTCTGTCCTAGTGTCCTGTTCCCATGATTGGTAGCGATATAACTCCACTGAGCTGGGACATCCTTCTTCTGCTGGTTTTTCATAGGGTAGGGGAAACACTTTCTCGGTACAAGGATGTCCTGTAATATCTACCTCTGTATTGAAAGGCTCTTCTCTTGAAATGCTGTCTTGGTGAACTCCAGGGATGTTACCAATTATTAAGTCACATATGGTGTCCTTCATACAAGTTACTTCCTCATTCCCTGAAAAATATGGAGTGTCTACGTAGACTTGAGCTACGGGACACACCCTCACAGTACGATCCATTAAAACACACCTTTTCTTGTCTCCAGTCATTTGGTTAGGTTGAACGAAACATTGTTTGATAACCACTCCTGTGCAGCCAGTGTCAAGGAGTACCTTGCCAGGGTGATCATTCACATAACCCTGGGTGGTCTTCAAGCCATTCCCCATCGAGTCCACACCAATAATCAACGGTAGAGTCTCGCCCGTTGGCAGCGTGACAGTGGGTTGGGCCGGTTGAGTCACACAAGCCGCCACTCTGTCCCCCTTGACGTTGATCATGACGCCCTTGACGTTCCTGACGAGGTCCTTTAGTAGCCACCCAACAGTCCCGAGCAATATGCCCCTTCTTATGACATAGGAAGCAAACCTTTTTACGATGAAGGTTAAATGCTTGTGAGGACTGCTTGGGGGGTGTTGCAGTAGTTGTTGCTGGGATTGTTGACCTAGTTTCCTTGAGTTGCCGGGTTTGGTATATTTTCCACATTGGTCCACTTTGTGCTGCTAAATAAGTTCTGTTAATTCTCTCATTTTGTTTAAGGTGGTAGGTTTTCTCTCTTTTAAGAATTATCTGAGCTCTGAATGACACCGTCTTTGAAATTGTTCACGTAATATTAGATCTTTCAAGTCTGGAAAATTCTGTTCAATTCCGGTCAAGTCTATCCATCTTTCCAGAAAACGAGTGATACGAGACGTGAACTGACTCACACTTTCACCTTTTTCTGGCACAGAGTCCTGAAACTTTGAGTGGTAACCTTCCTCTGCTAATATGGATTTCTTCACAAGTTCATATTTTAACGAATCCTCAGGTGTTAATGAAATATATGCCTGCAGTGCTTTTCCAGTGAGAAGAGAACTTAAACTAACTGCCCACTGATCTCTCTTCCATTTGTTATTAGCTGCATATCTTTCAAATCTTTCTATATAAGCGTCAATGTCGTCTAAGTTTTCTTCAAACTTAGGCAGTTTTGGCATGGGACCGGACTTACGAGAGTCATTTGAATGAAAATCTCGTTCTTTTTCTCGCTCTTCTCTTTCTTTTTCTTTTTCATCACGTTCTTTTTTTTTCAATTCACATTCCTTTTCTTTAATTTCACTCTCTTTCTCCTTCCGTTTAATTGCATATTCACTCTCTTTCTCCTTTAGTTTGAGCGTATATTCTAATTCTTGTTCTGCTCGTCTAAGTTTGAGTTCTTGTTTTTCCTTGCCTTCACTCATTTCATTTTGCCTTTGTCTTTCTTCTGGTTCACGTTGTCTCTCATCTCTTAATATCGCCTGTTGTTCCGTTACAAAATGTTTTAAATTACTTCCTTCGTACCACAATGATTGACCTTGGGCAATTAATTGTTCAATTTCCATATTTTACAACAATAATCTTGCTGGCTACCGTCAATATACACATTAACAAGGCATTGCTTCACTTTACTTCACTGTTCTGTTCCTCCTCAACTCGTATAATCTTTGTCCCGGGTCTGGGCACCATTAGTCCAGTAAATCTAGCAATCATTTAACTGGACCTAGAACAAATTGCAATAGAAGGTTTTTTGGCTTTAACTTGTTTATTAGGTCCCTGTGATGAACATATAAAAAGTCTCCAACTTTTGGACACTGAGAAAGTGGTTAATTTGCATAAATTCAAGATGGCCGCCGTCCAAAGCTTCAATTTACAGATAACTTTTTTTCTGGTTGCTCCTAGACCCTATAAATGTATTACAAACAACGTTTTTTGGCTTTAACTTGTTTATTAGGTCCCTCTGATGAACATATAAAAAGTCTCCAACTTTTGGACACCTGGAAAGTGGTTAATTTACAGCCGAAAAACCTTACAGACAGGCTGAACTGTCTCTTTCACAAGGGGTGACACAGGCACTTTGTGCTTGTATGGGTTTTTTGACCTGTTGTCCCTCTTTTTTATAAAAAAAAAAAAAAAAAACATGACGTAGTATGACGTCATTCAGAGCCAATTATGTAATTAATGATAGGAGTTCGTATTCACTTGGATCATCGGTGCTTGCATCAAAGTTGCTATATTGACAGAGTCCTTTACATTGACCACATGCACTGGAACATTCAAGCTCATTCCGTTTGCAACTACAGCGTTGAGTGTCACAGTTGCCCTTACACTGACATCTGACCAATTTCAGTAGTGAATCAGGAGCCACTGGCGAATCCATCGTCTTCGGTTCAAGCTGTCCCTTCCGCAGACACCAGCCCCATTTCTCGGGGTCCACACAGTTCCCCATCCATTCCTGGACCTGACAATAAACTCGGAACGAGTGGTATTTGGCTGCATCGGTTGTTGGGGGAAGGCTGTGAACTTCAACGGTAGTTGAACTTTTTGCCACCTTGTTGCAAAACTTTGTCTTTCGCAGTCCGTCAAGGGTGTCATTTCCTTTTCCCCCGTACAAATAAACCAAGGCCTTTTCACCAGCTGATGATATCGCGTCTTTACTTCCACTTTGGCAACAGAATGCTTCTATACATTTCAAGAAACCGTTGTCTTCCCTCACTTTCCTCAAGGCAGCCCCTTTACCAATACCATACAGTCGTGAGGTTGTGTCACATCCACAGAGTGCATGGACAACTGGCAGGACACGACAGATGCTTTCACCGAGAGCTTCTGCTACTGAGTTAATATGCCAACATTTCCCACCTTCCTTGCTCGACTTGAAGTACAAATCATTCATCCCTCGTTCCGCATAATGACACAATAGCACCAACAAGTCTGTGTCCTCACCTATCACATATGTCACGGTTTCCCTTGCATGCTCAATTCCCTTCTTCGCAATCATGACATCTGCATCTGCTGGCGCATTGACACAGTCAATTCCATTTGCCTTGAATGTTTCACACAATAAGTCACTGAAGTTTTGCTTATTGTCCGAGTTTGACAAGAAGTTTTCCTTTTTTGACCGAAGGGGCATGGTTGGAGTGAACATCACCTTTTGACCAAAGACTCCTTTTGATCGTCGATTGTGTGTCATGTCCTTGGTAGTAGGTCCTGATTTATAACCGTCGAATACAACCACCGGGTTGAGAAAGTTTTTGGAAACATGCTTCATGTACATGCTTGCAATGTCCTCAAATGTGTCACCCTTCTTCCATGGAATCCTTTGCAATAAGGAACCACCATCCAGAACATGGGTCACAGTCCTTTCTTCCTCAAATGATTCCAATGACGACTTGGGAACAACAGCAGCTATCTCATCTCCTAGCTGTGGTTTATTGGCTTCCCTGAGCCTCCCCCACTTATCGAACAGAGCAGTAGGGTAGCTAGACAACTCATACGCAAAGACCTCTTCAACACCTAAGTCCCTGTTATTAGCAAAGATGAGGAGCCTCTGGAAAAGGAGCTGTGGGTCGATTGGTACTTTTTCAGCACTGATTGTAACCTTTGCACCCAACGACTCAACTTGATCTTTCTTCCTAAATGAAAAGTCAAAAGCATTGCTACCTTCCATCTTCTGCACAATGTTCATACCAACCTCATACAGTAAATGAGGATTGGCCGAGGCTGGTCCTGTCACACCGTTGGCAATATTCCTGAGTTCATTTGATTCTTGAAATGGATCATAATCCTTGAAGAATGCGAGAACCTTCTCTGTGTCCTTCCTATCTCGTTCACGCCTTGCTTCCGTCATTTCTTTGTGCTGCTCAGAGGTGTGGAAATGCTTCCCTGTCAGTTCTTGCATAACTTCACTCACCTCAGCGCAGGCTGGCATAGCAAGTAACCAGCGCAGGCGTTGCGTTTCCTCCATGCCCCTACCACGTGTCAATCCACCATTCGTTTTCAAAGAGCGCATCAAAACCTGCTCTATAACCAAGTCGCTTGGCAGTCCTGCCCACAGCCGATCACTTCGGCGGATCACAAATAGACCGGAGTTCAATTGACAGAACATGTCTGGGTTGAGCTGCTCAAGTTCAATCATGTCTTGAATGTACACATGGGCTGACTTGGCATAATTGTTATGACCACACGCTGCAAAGTACGGCAACATCTCCTGGAGTGTTCCGAGGTACAGTAGGAAATCGCCCATTCTCAGTGCCCTCAGGAAGCGACGCAGCAGGTCAATCATGTCCATGTATTGTCCTTTGAAAGTTGAAGGTGCGTACTGGATACACTTCTTCTGAATCATGCTTTGTGTCCAAATAGATTTTTGTACAACAAAACAAAGCAGTTCTCTGTAAAACAAAAGTCTGGTGTCTGAGAACGAAGAGCAGGTTTTTCAGGACGTTTCTTCTGCTTCCCAGGAATTCTATTTGGCTTCGTATTGACATGCTTCTTTCGGCAATCAATGTGCACCGTTTGGCCCTCGGACACGGTAATTGATGGCGTTCCACGTTCAGTACTGGCCTTGTTGATAGTATCTGCTCCCTTCGCCCTCAGCTTGACTGTTTCTCCTTCGTCTAACGTGTTTGAGCAAATGCCGCAGGGATTATGCACCACCTCTTCTTCCATGGCTTCGGTAGATGTCGCACCAATCTGTTGAAACAAGAAACAAGATGATGGGATTAGTATAGGCCTAGGCAAAATGTAATAGACAATAATGTGCAGTAAAGGTAGGGCTTGACCTAGAACAAATTGCAATAGAAGGTTTTTTGGCTGTAAGGTTTTTTGGCTGTAAATTAACCACTTTCCAGGTGTCCAAAAGTTGGAGACTTTTTATATGTTCATCAGAGGGACCTAATAAACAAGTTAAAGCCAAAAAACGTTGTTTGTAATACATTTATAGGGTCTAGGAGCAACCAGAAAAAAGTTATATGTAAATTGAAGCTTTGGACGGCGGCCATCTTGAATTTATGCAAATTAACCACTTTCCCGGTGTCCAAAAGTTGGAGACTTTTTATATGTTCATCAGAGGGACCTAATAAACAAGTTAAAGCCAAAAAACCTTCTATTGCAATTTGTTCTAAGTCCAGCCCTACTTTGACTGGTCTACATGTCAATGTTCACGGGACATAATAGACTTTTAGTTGGGGTAAAGAAAACCGTAGAGTTGCAGAATAACATATATTACACTATTTACAATCCTCTTACAATAGTTTTCTTTTCATACTTGGATATTATTACAACTCTGGGTCCACAGCTCCATTGCCCCACGTTGTCAATAATATGTACCAGGCCTGAAATACCTGGTTCCATACTCTGCTCCGGTTCCGTACTCTCCAGTGATTGCTTCTATACTGACGATATCCTGGATACTCGCCCATACTATGGTTTGGCTGCCAACTATCAATTTAACTACATTAACCTTAACCATTTAACCATTAACATTATATATAGTAGAAACAGCCTTACCTCTTGTTTAAATCATCAAGAAACTATTAACATAAGCAATACTGAATATTAGTTACACAATACAAAATAAGTAACATACATCGTAAACAACCACTAATATACAGCAAACAACTACCAGGGCAGTTACCCCAGCCCCCTCATTTGAGCCAAGTGTGACAATCTATATCTTTATAAACTGAGACAGAAGTTAAATCGAAAGCAACTCAGATACACATCCTTAATTTGTTATACCTTCCCATCACACACACACTCACACACACACACGAACGTGCACAAACACACGCACGCACAAATCCCACCAGACGACTTACTCTCTCTCTCTCTCACATATGCGACCCTTCAACACATAACCCCTTCACACACAACCCCTCTTTCCTCTAACACAAGCACACACATACGTAAACACACACTCACGTGCACACACACGTGTGGAATAAGTGGACGACGTTGTGACGTCCCATCTGGGGTTGGCAAAAATGGTACAAGACGAGATGGGTATCATACGGTTCACCTAAGCTGATGGCTACCTAAGCCTTCGGGCGAGACGCTACCGTCTATAGTGAGAATGGTACCATACAGATTAACTCTAAGCCTTCGTTTCCGATGTCGCCAATTGGCTAAAATACAGACTACACACACATCCACAGCTATTCCAACAATACATAAAACACTTAACATTCATTTCACGCAATACATTCCCAGTTAAGGAGGCGCGATAATAATGAGCTTAGCTCGCATTGCGTGGATTCCCCTTGACGAACAAGTAACTGAGTAACACAAACCTGCCCAAATTCAGAAAATTGGGGGTCAAAAAAATATGAAACTCAGGCAGGGGAGTGCCCCCCCCCCCCCCCCCCCCCGTTACCTCTTATGATATTCACCCTGTCACTCCGGTGCAACCTCGTGAGGGGAAATTATTAGAAGGCGAGTCGTCTTTTCTCAACTATAATATTTATTTAGGTGGGCTTAGCTGAGTATTAAGGTGAAGTTATTTAGCTAGAGTAATGGCAGAGGGATTTAAAGTGTGAAGTTTATGGTGTTTTGCCCGGTTGCATCAGATTTCTTGGTTATCATGGCAGATTGATTTAACGCTCGAGTTTCTTTGTTTTAACTCGTCTATACATGTATTTATTGATTCATTTATTTATTTACTCTTTTCTTTTTCGACAAGTTGCATCCGACTTCTTAGTAATCATGACAAATGGCTTACAAAGATGGAGTTATATTATGGGTTTCATCAGACTTATTGATCATCACGGCAGATAATTTAAGTTAAATGGGAATTTTATGTTTTCGACGGGTAACATCAGACTCTTTGGTTCTGAGTCAAAATTTTACGTCTACTAGTAATGCTTATCCCTCTCAGTACTGGTGATATCTGTTTTGTCTTGTATTTACCATATTTCAACGATTTTATATAGCTTAATAATGAGCTGTGTGAGGAAAAAAGGATAAATGAGAGAGTTGGAGGTCTTTTAATTGCTAGAAGTCCTTGCTAAGCTGAATAGAATCGTCTATTAGTGGCCAAAATAGAAGTAAAACAAATATCCGGTATTGCCAGTGTTAAGATGGTTTACCTGGAGTTATGGTCGATGAAACTTAAGTTGGATTGAAACGGGTAATTCTTCTTTTTTCCGTCGAATTGCATCAGATGTCTTGTTTCTGAGTAAAAATACAGTATACGTCAAACGGTAACATGTTAGGTGGCTTAGCTGGAATCATGGCACATACATACGAAGATGAGAATATCTTCTTTTTTTCAGTGTAAAGTATCAGAGACATTGTATTGGATATATTGTTAATTAACTCTATACTGCAAATGAAGACGGTATTACTGTACGGTGGTTTAGCTAGGTATTCGGAGGATTTCGCACTATCTGGTGCGTAGTCTTAGGGGATGTTATGATATTTGTGATTTTTTTTTTTTTTTTTTTTTTTTTTTTAATATATGTGTCTTATAGTTGTCCCCTAAATTGAATACCCCCTTTAGCTATTGTATGTGCTATTTTCTATAGATCAATGTCCCGGCCGAAGACTGGCTTCTCCTAAATTCTAGGCTTGCTATCGTTCACCTCGAAACATTTGACACCTGCATGGAGTGAAGTGTCTTATAATCAGGGCGGATTAAAAATGACCCGCCTTACACCAGATAGGGTTATATAGGAGTCATACAGGTAATATTTTGAGGGTTTATATTGGAATCATTGGATCAGAGTCAAGACTGTATAACCAGACAGAATTGTGTTAGGTCGTTTATCGAAGTAATGGGAGACAAATGTTAGGCCAGAATCCTTTGGGTAGTTTTCTCGGTGGTTTGTATGTCACTGAATCCGAGTCAAGAATATGTCCCGCCGATATAAATTATGTAAGGGGGTTTATCGAGTAACGGAAGAGGATTATTTATTTGTACGTTCTATGGGTTGTATCAGAGTCATTGGATTGGAATCAAGGCTATGTTAATTTGGGTGGCTTAGCGTCGTAATAGGAGATGAATTTATTGTTGTAATCAAATAGGTACTTCTTTTGATAGTTTGTATTGTAGCTAAGTATTGAAGTTGGAATTTACGATGATTCGCACTTGCAACTCATAATTTTGGATAATGAGATTAAAGTACAAATTGATAACACTACTCACTTATAATCATTCAGCTCGTCCTTTAAGTTGATCCTGTGGTTCAAATGAAAGTAACTGCATTCGGTTTTCTTTTTCCTATTCATGCTTTGAAGAGAGGACATTATTAAGGCTGCGTCTTCATATTTTGGCTATAATTTGTATAAGGTTGTTTTTCGAAAAGGTGAATATAAAACTGGATTCACATGGGCAATTATGAATCAGGAACAACTCCATGTTCGACGAACATTTATTGTGGCAAGATATCTTATGCGATTATGCATATCAACATTTTGAATCTTGTTGCTCATAATCTTGAATAATAACAGTAAAATACGAATAAATAAAACAAAGCCCATTATTATGATCGAATAAG
The DNA here is from genome assembly GCA_032716605.1 of Paralithodes platypus. Classification (NCBI taxonomy): domain Eukaryota; kingdom Metazoa; phylum Arthropoda; class Malacostraca; order Decapoda; family Lithodidae; genus Paralithodes; species Paralithodes platypus. Next base: position 64,349,460 of record CM064497.1, on the reverse strand, counting down.
ACCTAGCAAATACCTAACTCTGATGCATGTTCGCCACTGGTATTTTTGGGTTGATGCCCTGAGGCGAAGGGGTTTATGATAATAATATTACCCGAGGAGTCCACAATGAAAACCAGTTTAAAACCATGGCTTCTCTTCAACCATTAACTTCTGTAGGTTTGTAATGTTATTTACAAATGTAAATCCAATTGTACTGATTTGTATGTTTCGTTTACCTACCATAATACTGTGCAATGCTATTTCCATATCATAAAGTCATCCTCATTCATAGCCATTGACTATTTTATATTTGCAAAACATACATTTAGTCTATTTTATTTTATTCAATTTAAGTTGCATTCTGTAGTTTTTTTTTATCAGATCTGCTCTATAGTACCCACTAGCAGATCCTGGTCTTTGATCATTTATACTCGTATCTTATTTTATATAAATGTATTTGTTTTAATGGCAATAAACATTTGAATTTTAATTCTTAACTATGATATTATATTTTAGGAGTTCTAGGCGAAATGGTATGAAGGTAAAGCGGAAGTTACAGGAGTAGTGTTAGCATTGTTTTTACAGATCCTTCTCCTTGAATCCATGTAAAACAAATATGCTGCATGGAAATTCCTCATCCATGATTTATAACTCCAGCATGAGGAAGTTTCGAGGTTTATAGTTCAGAATGTTCAATATTTAAATGTATATACGATTACATAATATAAACCCTCCGTCATCAAACACATATTCTATTAAAAAAATAATTGTTAAAATTTGTTAAAATAGGACTTCAGAGGCTATCAACCCTATTGGATTATTAAGCCAGCCCACTAAGTCAAGAATGACGTCAGGACTGGAGCTCCTCTGCGAGAACTCCAGTCCCTTCCGGGTAAAACTATAGTTATCAGTCTACTCATTTCCGTCGGCACACTGAGGAGGTGAAATTATTTATGGCTGATTTTACTTTTCCTTATAGTAATGATAGTATTTTCCCCTTCAGTACATATGAAATCATATACATTATATTGGTTAGCATTTCATGATTTATTAAGCTTATGAATGACTTATAGTAAAAAGAGCAATACTAATCTATAACAAAGGTTATTCACTATCCATTAACCTCTGGACTCCCATTTATCCTCTTCACCTGAATAATATCCTCTGCTGATATCCAGAATATTATAATAGTGGCGTCATCTTACTGAACGAGGTAAAGTGGCTTGGCGCATAAAGGGTGGAGGGATTTAGAGATGGATTCACAGAGTTACTATTCTTGATGGTATATAATTATGAAAGTCACTAACATACGATGATTTGAACCTCTATCAGAACGATCTTTTGAATCTTGTAACAAATTATTTGATAATAATTGGATTAAAACATGATTATAATACGTACATTATAATCACTAACATCGTCGCTGAAGTTGTTCCTGCTGTTCAAAGTTTAAGGACTGGCGATCCTTCTGTCTCTCAACCGAACTTTTGGGGTTACTTCTTTGTTGTTCCTTTACTGAGTTATCGGGGTACCCAGGTGTGCTACAATATACGCCATTGTCATGCTAATCAAATGCGCCACCTATATGTACAGCGTGTGAACATTCGCAGTTGACAGATGCCCTCAAATCACACACGTAATGAAGCCATAGAACTCTTAAATTCTGCTCTAAATACTATTTCCAATTGGGGCAGAGTAAACCTTGTTAACTTTTAATGCTTCCAAAACCCAATTTCTCCATCTATCTACCCGTCAGGATCTCCCAGCGGACTATCCCTTATTCTTCAAAAATACAAAAATCAACCCTTCATCTTCTCTCAATAATCTTGGTGTCTCTTTTTCTTCTGTTCTCATTTGGAAGGACCATATTACCAGTCTTGCTAAGGCAGCCTCCCAGAAGCTGGGTGTGCTCAACCGCCTTAGGGGGTTCTTTTCCCCTGCACAGCTTCTTGCTCTGTACAGGGGCATAGTGCGACCTTGTATTGAGTATTGTTCACATGTGTGGGGAGGTTCCTCTCACACCATTCTCCTAGACAAGGTTGAAAGGAAGGCCTTTCGTATCATTAACTCCCGTCCACTCACTAACTCTAGCAATCTCTCTCTCTCCGCCGCAATGTTGCATCTCTCTCGCTATTCTATCGCTACTATAATAATCAGTGTTCCTCAGAGCTATCCCAGTGCATACCACCTCCTTTACGTAGGCCACGTGGTACCCGTCTTGCAACTCAATCCCACCCCTACTCTGTGCAACTCTCCAACCCAAGAGTGAAACGTTACTCTCAAACTTTCTTCTACTCAACAGCTGAGCTCTGGAACTCTCTCCCAGAATCAGTCTTTCCCGCTTCCTATGACTTAAATTGCTTCAAACTCCGTGTGTCCAGGCATTTTGGCTCGAACATCCCTTGACTTTGGCCCTGTCACTCTTTCAACTATGGGGGAGGCACTCCCTATAGGCAGTTATGCCTTTTGCCTCCCTCAATCACATAGGAAAAAAAAAAAAGAAAAAAACGTCCTTCCTAAGCTGAATATAATCGTCTAATAGTTTGACTACAATGTAAATTTGTGATCATCCGTTTATCGTCTTTACATGGGATACTGAATTGAAATATATTACACTGTAATTTTGTATGTGCTTGAAATAGGTACAGTCGTCAGGATTAATTCGTTTCATTTCCCCTGGACTAGGCGTTAGTAGCACTGCACGGTAGAGAGGTATCCCCTCTACCCCCTTTCCTTGTTGGTTCCATACCCCCACCGATACCCTCCCATTTTCTCTCCGACCCCAGAACTACACCCACCCTCCCTCCTCTCGCTCTCACCCAGCTACTTCTGGACCTCACCAAGTGCATGTATTCTGAACAACTAATGAAGGAATGCAATATGTATTATAGGTAGATTTAAGTATGAGCTTTACTAAATTTGAAAGCAAGAGAGAGAGAGAGAGAGAGAAAGAGAGGGGGAGGGAATGTTCGACAAAAACTTTACATATGATTCTAGCGATTCCTACTGATTCATTTAGGCTTACCATTGAAACCTGAAAGCTTCATACCGATTCACTGATGGTTTAATACTGTTGAACTATCATACTCTTATAAAGCTGTCAAACTAACCCACTCGAAGTTGTATTTCCTTTTCATCGTTGTATAATGGCTCAGGCTCGGCTACGTAATAAGCTTGAGGCAACGAGGACCGTCTGTGTCTCTCCCTTCAATAAACACAAAATAAACCATTCAATTATTTTGAATTATTTCTTTGTATAAAATAATTTAATACTAATATAACTACTTATTAGCACCGTATACAGAGAACTAAACATTTGCTTAGTGATTTTCTCCACAAATCTCACTGCTTCCAGACAATTCAGGACTCAATAAGTGTAAACCGCCAATTTGCCAATACATGCTGAGGGCAATCGGTACTAAATAGGACAAGAATTGCTCACCAGGTGATACAAGCATAAAACTTTCCACAGTAGTTCACAAAGACCTATTTTACAATTTCAGGGCAGGAGCCACCGAGATTTAAGTGTTGCATAGCAACGGTTGCTAGGCAAATCATTTTCCTTAGCAACCGGCAGCAACAATGCAGTTTCTGGAAAACTGTGAGGTGCTATGGTTTTTTCTCAACTCCTTGTTCTAAAAAACATGTAGCATTGCATTTGGAGATCATATACAAGAATTATGTGGCATAAAATCCAATTTAGGGCAAGTCAGGCTATAAAAATGCCACTCCTAAAGCTTCAGACACTGTTGTCACAGTCACTTTTGCATTTGCAGTAGGCTGTGCATTTTAGATGCGCATCAACACATTTGCAGTCTGTGCATCCTCCTCGGCAAGAACACTTCAGTAGTTCTGGGCAGGTTGCACTGGCTTCGGGCAAGTTAGACCACAGAGGCCTCCACTTTTCTGGGCAAGTCCATCCTCACTCACTTGGAGAGGGCAACTGTCGTTCTGGCACCGTGTATCACTGGAGTCTGGCCAGGGTTGAGGTGATGAACTGCTGACTTCACCACTTCCATGCAATGCCGAAGCATAGATGGTGAGCTGGCTTCCTCAACAAAGAGAGGCATCATGGCATTCACAGATGGCAGAATGTCTGGGTCTGGCACTCTGCTGGCATGGTATGCTGCCCAAGACAAAGTCGCCTCTGCTGATATGTCATCTGCATGATGTTTCTCAACATGACTCAGCCAGTCATATTCCTTGTCCATGTCCTTGGTCAAAGGGGTGTTGGAAGAAGCCAGGTCTGCAGGGATGGGTGGGACAAAGACGTCATTTTTTGGCAACCGTGTTGGTTTCAGTTCGGTGTACGAAAGGGGCAAGTCGCTCATTTTCCTCAACCCCCTCTCTTGAGTTATTGAATTAGTGAATCCTTGGCCATTGTCTTCATATTCACAGACATCTCGCAGAGTGAGATTCTGGAACAAGGACAAGCTGGTGCCATGGAATGAACTTGTAGATGTCGCAGAGCTAGGGTTGTGGTCGATGTTGTCTGCAGCACTGGTGATGAAATGCCCTTTGCGAAGTTGAGGAGGACAGACTGTGCCAATCTGATGGTAATAGTCACAGACGTTATTACCCAATGATGTGATCAAGTCCATTGTGCGGTTGTATGATGCCGACATACCAAGAGTATATAGACTCTCAATCAACTTTCTATCTCTGGTTAGTGCATGAGCCTTAAGACCTACATAGACAGGTAGTGGCGTTTCACGATCTTTGCTGTGATATACTTGTGGATTTCTCACAGAATCCCTGCGTCTCTTGATGCTGTTATACACCAACAGCTGAGCAATGGATAGTATTGGTTGGCTGATAGTTGTGTTGGATGTTTGATCTGTGATGTTTGAACCATTGATAAGCATGCTGACCAGTGACAAAAGGGACCGTGGAACAGACTCCACTTGGCTGTTATGGCCAAACGATCCAGAGAATGTTATTTTGTGTGCTAAGATGTCCTGTCGGATCATTTCAGCAATTTGGGTCATCATGACACTCTGCTCGTCTCGATCAGTCTGGTATCCTTCTCGGAGAATAGAGCCAACATCTTCTTCACAAGCCATGAACACATCTCGTCCTTCTTTGTAAGCTTTCATCCTTGGGAGATGCATGAGAATGCGGTCTTTCAGATGCTTACTGTTTACTCGTGCAGTAACATCCACTCCAAGTTGATTTAGCCCACATATCACGGGCAAGGTTTTCGAAAAGAGGCTCTAGGTTTGAAAATATTACTTGACATAAACAAGCTTAACCCACTGAGCCCCAGCGACGCAGCGTTTGCGTCAGCAATGTATGTAACGCTAAACCCCAGCGACACAACAGTTGCGTCAGTGTTACTCCGGTCCCAATTACTTCGGTCCTATGGCACCTAGAGGGCTCAGATTTGTATGGGAACTGTGAAGTATCCATGCAACCTTGCTGATGGTTGAAAACTCTCAAAGTCCAACCGCGTGCACGTGAGCGCGCAAAACATGGTTTTGGGGTGTTTTTGCCTTCAATTTTTTACTCTTGTAAAATCCGTTTTCGGGGGCTCCGTAGGACCAATTTTTGACCTTTTTGATCGTTTTTTGTGGTTTTTCCTTCATTCCTAACCCATTCGCTATTGTTTCTGGATTTGTTTTGTTTTCAAAACCTGCTGGTCCATGGGTGTACATTTATTTATATTTAGCTGGGGCTCAGTGGGTTAATAATCCTGAAGGGTTGATAACCAATATATATGCCCTATTTTAACCCTCTCACGACCATACGATGCAGAGTTTGCCAGATTAGCAATAAGAAATAGAGTTCTCTCACTCTTATAATTACCTCTCCAAAATTAGTTTTCTGCCCACAGCTAACTCAAAGACAACTGCAGACGTTAAAGTAACTAAGCTAAAGGTTTCTAAATACCCCTGATGGTAACAAAGGACTTGACGCAATTTTGAGCCTATGAGGGATACTTTAAGAACGTGAGAGGTTTAATTAACTACCTCTCGGGTACTCTTACGCTCATCTATATATTAGGGAGGGTCTTATTTTAAAGTTCCATGCCCTCAACACTTACGCTCACCCATACATTAGGGAAGGATTTATTCATTTTGTCACCTTACCCTTAACATCTTGCCATAAGACTACTCTATTTGATCAGGTATCTTGTTTTGTAACCAAGTTAAAGGGGGCGTTCACTATGGCTATGTAGCAATATGGGTTAAAACATAGCAAATTGCGTTAAATACTCCCTGAGTAATGGCAAGACGTAGGGTATCTACTCCACATAATACTATTGAAAGCTTCTCACCTATTCAAGCTTATTCTCTTGAGATAACTTTCAAGATAATTTGAGGTCACACCTGTTAAGAATAATTACTAAATAACTATATAACGCCCATTTATTGAATCACAGATTAATTACAAGAGTTATAATAATGAACTGATCAATAATTCTTCTACTACAATACCACTCTTTATAACAGTTTCGTGTATAATCAAATAATCTCATTATACCTTATATTTAATTATACAAGTGTGTATTTCTACCCCTCATGTCTGGTATATCAATATCTATATACAGTTAACCCTACTAGTAGCGGTAGTAATTAGCAGCTTCAGGATAGGTTTTGTTTAGTTCATATGTTTAATGTGCAGGAAATGGTAGTCGGGAGATGTGTGAAATACTTCATTCCTTCATTAGGTGTTCAGAATAAATTTAATCTGTGAGGTTCCAAAGTAGCTCCTAGCTGGGTGAGAGCGAGAGAAGGGAGGGTGGGTGTAGTTCTGAGGTCAGAGAAAATGGGAGGGTTTCGGTGGGGGTATGGGAACAACAAGGAGAGGAGGTACAGGGAAAATGAAACAATTAATCCTGACGACTGTACATGCTTAATACAAATTAGTCATTTTATTGAACAGATTATAAACATATGTTTCCTTATCCATACTCTTTATTTCGATGATTTAGTGACGTAATGCCAGGTAATTACACATTTTGAGTCATACAATTAATTAGTTTGACGGATTAGCATTGGAGTTACTTAGTTGTAGTAGAGTAGTAGACAAACATAAGTAATAATTAAGTCATTAGTTGTTCATTGCAAGATGGCGTGCCTTTCATCGATTTATCCTGGTTATCATTAGAGTTTTTTCCTTATATCTCTGTAGTTTATTCACTAGATCTCCACCAAACTTGAGAACAAAACAAACAAAGACTTCCTCTTCGAGATAAGTGTGCACATCTTCGGTGTCTCCTAAATTGCCGGCTCGTTATCGGTTGCCAATGAAAAAATGACATCTAAATGGCAAGAAAGTTCTTTAAATTGACAAAGAAATTGAGCAAAAGGTCTTAGGTTTGCCAAACGTATGGAAGCGAACGTTAAAGATATCAATACTAATGGGGTTAAGCATGAGAGGGAAGGAAGTCCAGAAGAAAACACCCCCTTAAACAATCTGACACATTTTAGAAAGGTCCTGTGGCAATCAAGGGGTTATTTGAGCTAGATTTGTATTTATTTGATTCGTAGAGGTCTTTTTAAACGTACATAAAGTGTACCTTTAATGGTTCCAAAACCCAGTTTCTCCATCTATCTACCCATCAGGAACTCCCAGCGGACTATCCCTTATTCTTCAACAATACAAAAATCAATCATGCATCTTCTCTCAATATTCTTGGTGTCTCTTTTTGTTTCTGCTCTCAGTTAGAAGGACCATATTACCAGTCTTGCTAAGGCAGCCTCCCAGAAGCTGGGTGTGCTCAACCACCTTAGGGGGTTCTTTTCAACTGCACAGCTTCTTGCTCTGTAGAGGGGCATAGTGCGTCCTTGTATTGAGTATTGTTCACATGTGTGAGGAAGTTCCTCTCACACCGCTCTCCTAGAAAAGTCATATATATATATATATTTTGTTATGTCGGGTTATAATGATTTATAACTCGTGATATAGTTTGTATAACGATCCAAGTATGGACTGATAGACCTTGATAAAACTTGACAGGGTCAAATCTAGCACGTACTTAATCACACACAATAGGTATTCAATTAGGATAATACAGAACTCAATAACAACACAGATATAGATACACAGATGGGTTTTATTTAAAGAGTGGTCTAGCTAGAGGAGCCGTAGACTATCTTCATGTAATGGGTAAATAGTAGCAAGGTACAAATATTATCTGGTATATTCAGATAGTCTCTGATGCAATTAAATATATTAACAACAATGCACTGACAACATAGTGTTAGTGAATTGGTGTTTATAATCAGAGAATGGTATAAACACCTGTGGTTAAACGTAAGGTAATAACCTGTAGCAACTAAAAGACACAAAACATATAATAATATCAACCCTCAACACAATAATCAATGGGGGTCGAGTGTCTTCCGTGCAAGAAATAATGCAGTAATCAAATATGAATAATCTCAAATGGAGAGCTGGGGAGAATTGAGTGTAAAAACAAACACGCCGGAATATGGGATGAGTCACACGGTAAAAAGGGGTTGCGCCAGGTATGAAGGCGCGTATCCTAAAGTGACCTTCCGACTTAGTTAAACAGGTCAGGTCACTAGCTGGACTGAGGTGTTGAGAATTTAATTTATAGTTAATGAACTACGAGCTGAGTCTCAAAATTAGTTCAAAATAACTGGGGGCCGACGAATAAGTAAATTTATTTACACAAAATTAGACTCACAGAATAATAAACTATGCGTGTTTATTTTATCTCATGTATTCACGTTAAGCGATCGTATGTAATTATAACGAATCGAGCTTAGGAATTCAGATATAAATATAATGATTATGGAATCAGGAAGGTACTGATTAAATCACTACAAAGTGATATAGAGACTGACTAAATTGAATAAACTAAGTTAATCAAGAATGGCTCTGAGAACGCTGTTATAATTGAAGCGTAAAAGTAGAATACAACTGATCTATAAATAAATCAGAAGAACTGGGCGCATACGACGAAGTTATGCTAAATAATACTTACAGCAGTATTAATAGAAGTTCTGAACGAGTTAACCGATATTTTAAAATACAGACTAATAAACGAAGTGTAAGGAAATTATGTTGAACTAAGTAATTGACACAATGCAATACTGGAATTCCTGAGCATGAAGGATCAGAATTACTTACATCAGTATCACATGAACGATAATACGAGTTCATCAAATAATTACAAAGGTGGTTATATCACTGATTTTAAGATGGGAGAGGGGGAAGTGAATTAATTCTCACAGGGACAAGTACATTCGTTATGTGAATGGGCGTAGGTTCTAGGTAATAAAGTTTGCAGAAGGAAATCAGTTCACAAAATACACTGCGACTTCAACTCACATAATACAGCACATAATACATATATATGGACAATCTGTGAACGTGGGGGCGAGGTAACTGATTGAATACAATTATATAACGTACGGTATGCGGTATGCGTAGGATTCTTATGGCAAGTTAATTAATGAATAAGTTTAGTGTTAAATCACAATTATAACACGAGTGGTAGATTAGGTTCTGAAGGATTAACACTTATGAAAACTGAACGATCTTGGGCACAGATCACATACTTTCTTAACACAACCCGGTTCACATATGTTACCTTATTAGCTCAACAACAATAACACAATGTAAGATACACAGGGACACTTAGGGTATTCGGAGGACAGGGGTCGAGAGTACAAGTCTGGCCAACGTTGATCGTGGGTTCGTGGAGCAGCACTTCAGGGGTGTAGGGCGTGGCTCGAGCAGGGGTCCAGAGGTCCAGACTTCAGCTAGGCAGGGCATCCACAGGTAGGACTTCAGGAATACCTCAGGCAGGTACTCTCCAGGGGGGACAGACTGGGGCAAGCCAACAATATTAATTAGCTACTCTGAGCCCGAAGGTTTTAGAATAGTATTGAGGTGTGGATTGCATACCCTTCTCTAATTTTCTAGAGGTAATATGAGGCATTATATTTGACTCTTGTTTCCCCGGTCTCGAAGTCACAAGGTTAGGGAGAAATGGTTGTGTGGTTATTGTGAGGTAAATACTTAGCTTAGATTTGGAAGTTTGGTATTGACATAATGGTATACTTCCAAGGTATAATAATACATAGTTAATGGTCATTTACTTAGCCTATTGATTGAGAAATCTCTCGTAAACTGGGATAGGCCTTTATTCCTAGTTCAACATGAATCTTCTTATATCTTGCTGGTTAGATCTCGTTACCTGGAGATTCTTGTATCTATGTTTCCGTCGTCTTCCGGGTTGTCTTTCAGTTCCATTTATGTCGGTAGGCCTCGGGGTGTTCATGTTACATTAGCATAAACATATTTTCGTTGTAATGCAAATCTGGAGAAACGGGGAATGCTGTGTGTTGGATCGTCGACTTCATTTGAGATGTGGGAGGTAATTGGTTGACACAGGTGAGTGGTGATTGGCTGAGGTTCCCATTCTCGAACTGTGTTGTTGATTGGTCAGAGCATGAGGTAAATTGGGTGGCTTATATATTCTGGTTGGGTTAATAAGGGGTGACTCCTCTATTTTGTTTGATCTTTCCGGCTGCTTCTTGTTCTTCTTATGTTGTGGTGGGTGAAGACTGGCTATCCTACATGTTGTTCCTTCCGGGTTTGCTTGAAGGCCATCATTTCATATATATATATATGTGAACAAAGAAATTCTATATATGATTCTAAATCTATTATAATAACATTTTGCTGTGTATAATATATTGTATAATTTCAACTATAAATGTATATTTTCCATTATGTTATTTCAAATTTAGATAATAGTGAATGAACATATCAGCGCCGTAACTACAACACTCCAAACACTAAACCCACATATTGACGTTTTTATTGCATGGACGCGACGGTTTCCGCTCATCTAGAGGTCTCATTATGAACCGAAACTGTTTTATCTTTACAATCAAAACTTTCCAACATTAGAATAGTGTTTACCCTTATACCATTTAAACGGTTATTATCTACTTTAAATAAAGCTTTTCCATATGTAATTTTAATTTTGAATAAGCTGTACCTGTGTCAAATAAATTCTTAATAAACCTTTACCACTGACACTATTCAACTATATATATATAGATTTGCCATTACCATTTTCAGCTTTACATATTTTAATTTTGCCATTGTGTATTTTCAGCAATTAAACATATATAGTTTTTCCATTGTGGCACTTCAAATTATAGCAGTACCATTTCGCCCTCTCATGTTTAAGGGGGGTCACGTTTTTGTTTTATCTTTCTCTCCTTTTCTGTCTTTTCCTGGCTTGTATCCATTCGGCCCCATTCAGCCAACTATTTTCAGATGTTTATCCCCATCCAGGTGTCGATTTCTTCCTGGCGAGCGATAGCGAGCCAGCATTGTATGAAGAAATACGGCTTCGCCGGCACACAGTCCCACCTGACACTCGAGGCATTGCCAAGTGGTTTTTGTGGGTTTGCTTGGTCGTCGAGTTGTGCGGGTGCACACATAGCACCTCTTCTGCATCTTCGGCTGTTAGGACCCTGGAAAGGAAGGGCGACGAGCTGGTGCTTTCTCAAGAACTCGGCACACCCTATTCTGTCCATCATGCCTGGTCCTTGTAGTGGCCTCTCTGGAGTACCCGAATGTTTTACCAGGAGCTCATGTATCAGCTGCTTTTGGAAGGTCCGCAGGCTCTTGTACTTGATGGCTTGACTCGTCAAACGGTAGATGTTGTACGCGTTGAGGACAGACATATCTACTGTATGCAGGACAAACTTCTTGTACCACCTGCAAGATGTTTGCAGGCAGTCTATGAAGCCCATCTGCATGTCGGACTTGTCGACAAGGCGCATGTTCAGGTTATAGTCCAGAACAACAGCTGGTTTTGTGATAGGGTTCTTCGTTTTTCGGTCCACCTTCCCTGTGGGGACCATCTCTGCTTTGTGGCATGTGGTGAGGAGGTTGACCTTGCGCTGGTCATGCCAGTGGATGGAGAGGATGGGGCCACTCTTCTTATGGAAGATGTCCGTCTTCTTAGTTTTGGTTGGGTAGGCTGGCATGCCCTTCCTCTTCCCCTTCACTGTGCCGACAGTTCCGGTCTTGCGGTCATGGAGGTACTTGGCGAGGATAGGCGACGTGTAATAATTGTCGGTATAGAGGACGTGGTTGTCATGGAAGTACCTCTCCATCATCCTCTTTACCACAGCACCGCCAAAACCAATGAGGGGGTCAATCTCCACCTCACCACCCTTGCCGCTGTAGACTATAAAGTCGAGCACATATCCCGTCTTGCAGTCGCAGAGGACAAAGAGCTTGATGCCGAAGCGGTGTCTCTTTGACGGGATATACTGTCGGAAGTGCAGCCTACCACGGAACAGGACCAGAGACTCGTCGATGCACAGCTTCTGAAATGGAATCAGGTAGGTGGAAAACCGATGGGGCGGGTGCCCAACCCCGAAAAGGGTTGAAATAGGGGAGCTATCCCCCCGCCAAAGGCGGCTTTCTAGGGCCTTTCCTAGCTGATGCTGAGAGGATTGGGTTCTAGTCATGTGGTGATGGGCTGGTCTATCAGAGTGAGAACTGAGCAATCTCTGCCATACCCATAGCTTACTCTGACTGTTCCTTTTACTTATATATTTTCTAGATCTCAAGTGACGGCGTCTCTAACGTGGATTGACCTCCCAATCTACCAAGATTGGAAGCCAAAGCGTCACATTTTTTCCCTTGCCCCTCAAATTTCTCTTCATAATTGCTGAGGGGCACAGGGCCCTGGGTGGGGCTTTGGTTTCCCGGGCGTTTCTGCACCCTCCTCAAGCTCCCCGCCATGGAGTGGCTTCGGTCACCCAGGCTTTATTGTGGTCGGCGGGGAGGGTTCTGTGGGGGCGCTCAGTTATGGCCTTGGCCTTGCTCGGGGCCTTGGGGCTGTTCGGCCAGGCAGCTTGGGGAACAACAACAACAACAACAACCGATGACGTATCATGTCATACAGTTGCCTGATCTTCCAGAGTGTGTCGGGCTCGTGGACATGCATGTTATTTGTCAGGTGGAAATATGAGAGGATGTCGAAGTACCTATCCCTTGACATGAATTTGCCAAATGCTGGAGTCGTTGTGAGGTCGCCAGTTATCCAGTAGTCAGCCAGAACGTGCTGCTTTATGTGTGTCATCAGCATTGTGAGTGCCAAGAACACATATAATTCTGCCACAGTGAGAGCTCTCCATGCCACCATCTTGGCACTGGTCTTCCTGCCAAGAAAGTTTGAACAGATAGCCTGGTGGTTATTTGTCTCTTTCACAAGGTATTCCATGACTTCATTGTCGTAGAAGCCACAGAAAAGTTCACTGGGGGTGGCATTAGGGCCACAGGGATATGCTGGTGACACCCCAAAACCCTGTTGTACCTCGTCAAAGGCAGGAAAATCTGGCACAAAATCCGCCCCATCTGACCACACAAACATTTCAGCAGCTCGAGGACGAGGACGTGGAGCTGCAGCAGGCACACGCCTTGGACGCCCTGTCACACGCCCTTGGCCACGCGGATGCCCAGGCGGACGCCCTGCACGTCCACGCCCAGGCCCAGGCCCAGGGGCAGCGGCGTCGGCAGGCTGACCACGTCCACGACCTCGAGGTCCTTTGACTCTTCTTGTCGGGACTCCCTCTTCCTCTATCTCAGGCGACGTCAGGTCATCTGGGGCAATGTTGGGGTTGTCCGCATCCTCTTCAGGAGACAACTTAGGTGAAGAATAGACCGGGCGTCGGCGGCGTGGGGCTGCGGGAGGTTGAGCAATGGGAGCCTCGGCCTCGGGAGTTGGGCTCCTTTTGCGGCTAGCCGTGGACTTTTCCGCAGGAAATAAGGACCTACGATGTGGGGCCTGTGGTGACACACTGTGGGAGGCCAATGGCGCACTTGTAGAGGCCCTTTGGTCATCCTGAGGGACAGATGAAGCTGAGGGCTGTGGGTGGCCCTCCCGGCATCCCGGGTCAAGGCGTCGGGACAAAGGAATGCGGGTGGTTGCTAGGCCTGGGTCGGCGTCACTCTCACTATCTACGCCTTCCCTCACCTTTTCTGCCTCCCTGCGTGCTTTCTTGGCTGCACTTTTCACTAAAGACTGTTTATAGAAGTATTTACCCACTTTCAAGGGCGTACGGGCAGGCAAAGGGGAAGGTCCTGGCGTAGGGCTAGGGCTAGGCCTAGGCCTACCCTGACCTACGAAACTAGGCGAAGGGGTTGGCTCTAGCACACTTGGTACTTCAATAGCACCTTCCTCCACCACTTCAACATCAGGATCATCACTACTATCACCCCCCTCAAATAAATCAACATTGTCATCAGCACCAAATCCCACAAAATCGTCAATTTCGCTCCCACTTCTACTCTGAATATAGAGGTTTTTGTCCACAGAGCTTTCACCACTGCTCAAATCCTGGTTGAAAAGTTCACGTTGTATTGCACTATCACTTAGCAAACGTTTCACTTTCCTTAGTTTCTTTTTCTTCTCGGTTGGCAGAGGCGTAGATGTTGCAAGCGGGGTAGCACTGGGACGCGCGGGAGATTGCACAGTATCGGACGCGTCGGAATTCATTATTTTGCTGTAGCTCGCAATGGCAGCAACGTAGGAACTGATAAGCGTGGTAGTTGAGGCTTGGTGGCGCTACGGTCGCCCCCGCAAAGTAAAATTTGCCCGCGCAAATTTTAATGCACGCTTTCAAGCAAATGCCTTAGGTAAGGCATACCGGGTAGCGGCCCTCCAGCCGCGCTGTCCTTACCTAAGGCAGCCCGGGTAGGAAGGGTAAATATATCTCGTCCATTTTCAACGTAATTTCTATCGTGTAGTGTTGACATAAATGCTCGACACCCAGGCAACAACGAATGCCTTTCCCCAGACCTGAGACTTGCAGCGAGGGAAAGTTGTCGACCCTTCACCGATAATGAATATGAAAGAGGGGGTATCATGTCCGACTGTTGTGTGCGAGAGAGAGAGAGAGAGAGAGAGCGAGAGAGAGATATAGAGATGAAGAAAGAGAGAGAGAGATAAAGCGCGAAAGTGTGTGAGAGTTTTTTTATGTATATTGTATGTGTGTGTATTTGTGTCTGTGTGAGAGAAATAATGTGTGTGTGTGTTTGACAGAGTAAGCGTGTGTATGTATATGAGGGAGAAATTGTATATGTATGCGCGCATGTTAATAATAATAATAATAATTGTCGGTTTATTGTTCATTGCTGCCCTGAGGCTGACAATCTACAGAGTGTGTGTGTTTGCATGTGTGTGTGTGTGTGTTGTGTTTTTGTGACCTCAACTGCACCTCCAACCCCATTCACTCATAAGCTCACGACTCTACATATTACACTATTCAACTAGGCTTCCACAACATTATTCACAGCAGGAACTCTAAAACTCATGTAAGGAGGCCATAACACACCTATCTTCTGATGTCTCTACTATCTCTAATTGAGGCAGAGAAAACCTTGTTACTTTCAATGCTTCCAAAACTCAATTTCTCCGTCTGTCTACTATTCATCCCCTTCCAGAAAACTATGACCTGCTCTTCAACAACATACAAATTAACCTTTTATCTTCTCTTAACCCGGGAAAGAAGCTGGAACTCTTAACCCATATGGTACCGTACGATACAGTAATAAAACTCCCCATCAGTCCCAAGCAATGTGGCGATAATGGCAGGAGAGACCACCTATCCACCTCCAAAGATGAGGCAACACTGGCTCTTGTCACCCTTCAGTGGGTCTCATATAAGCTGAGAAGTGTTGCCAACACGGGAGCAGTGCTCAAAAGGTTGTGGTAACTGGTACAGGGTTGTACAGGCAGTTACAAGGAAAGTTCATTACTGACGGATATATACGTCCCTGGGACTGGGGAGTTACTTATCTGCTGACATATATATACGGTGCTTGAAGGGGCTAAGATACGATTGAAGGGGCTAAGAGGTTATACTGGGCAATAGCGACGGGATTCTTGTGAACCAAACCCTAAAAAAAAACTTTAAAATTCCCCGGTGGCACTCAAAACAAAGGAATATGAGATTAAGTGAGAAAATTCCCCTCCATACCTCCTATTACTCCTCCACATGTGTCCAAACCCCCCACTTCCCCTCCTTCTCCCCCTTTCCCCCCTTCAATTATCACCTATTTTTCCTCTTATTCCCTTGTTTATCGGTTTATTTTCCGCGCCAATATCCCCCACCCGGTTTCAAGGTCGAAAGGGAGGCACATAAAGATCGTAGCAAGAGAGAGACTTCGCTTGCAGGACGTCAGTGTCGATCAATAAGTGAGAGGTGGAGGGTGTACGCCGCGCCGACTCTCCTCTCATGAATGAGCCTGTCGGTAATACTTTGTCTTTTTCACCCCCAAAATACTATTCCCACTTGTTTTATTGCTGATACATGTAAATATTTTCATTTTAAACGTAAAATAGGTGCATATGAATAAGTAATAACGATATTTATCGGATAATGACGATTTTCGTCGGGAATGAGCCTTAATACGTTCGCATGGCGGGCACCTTAAAAAAAAAAATAACGTGCGATTCCCCGGTTAATATTCTTGGTGTCTCTTTTTCTTCTGATCTCTCTTGGAAAGCTCATATTACTACTTTTGCATGAAGAGCTTCCCAGAAGCTGGGTGTGCTCAACCGCCTTCATGGGTACTTTACCCCTGCGCTGCTTCTTGCTCTGTACAGGGGCACAGTGCGTCCATGTATTGAGTACTGTTCACACATGTGAGGAGGATCCTCTCACACAGCACTTCTAAACAAAGTAGAAAAGAAAGCCTTCTTTCTCATTAACCCACAGGACCCCAAGCGATATAATGATAAATGACACTCCAGGACCAGCCACACCTCCATTTTTATTGTTTTCCTGAAAACACATGGGATGGATTAGTAATGAAGGAAAAATAACATAAAATCGCTTACCTAGGTCATTTGGGGGTCCTGGGGGGGAGAGGTCACCACCATCACTGGGTGATTGGTAAGCGAGGGTAGGCGGCATACTGGCCTCTCATTTTCGCGCTCGCCCACACCCACGCGGCTGGACTTGAGGGACTGCTAACCATCCGGGGGGGAGGTTGCGTGTGTGTTTGTGTGTGTTTGCGTCGGTGAATTTGTGAGACATAATTTAAGAGATAGATGAAAAGAGAGAATGACTACTGTATATGTGATTTAACTTATACCTCATTGAATACAATTATATTTAATATATGTGTATGAAGGAGACAAAAGGCAGGCTGCCTGTGATGAGTGTTTCCCACAAAGCCAAAAGAGTGACAGCTAGGGCCAGATTTAAGGGACGTTGGGGTCAAAATGCATGGACACACGAAATTTAAAGAATTTGATTGAGGGAGAGAGTTCCAGAGTTCACTTGTTGAGTGAAAGAAAAACTGAGAAAATATGCCAATTCTTGGGTAGGAGAGCTGGACAGAATAGAAATGGGACTGTGTTGAAAGGCGGTTGCCTTGAGAGCTCTGCAGAACACTGATTGGTGTAATACTGATACCTCTCACACTACTGATCCACCTGGTGAACAAGCCTACGTCTTTTCTATCATAAATGACCTAGAGCAGTTAGTTCAGCAACCCACCCGTATCCCGGATCGCATCGGAGATCGGCCCAATATTCTTGACTTGTTTCTAACTTCTAACCCTTCTTCTTATACTGTCGATCTTTTCTCTCCTCTGGGCTCCTCCGACCATAAACTTATCTCTGTCACCTGTCCTATCTCTCCAGTACGGCCACCCGATCCTCCTAGCCGGCGGCGCTTGTGGCACTTTGGCGCTGCCGACTGGGAGGCTCTCCGGCAGTACTTCTTTGATTTCCCATTGAATGATTTCTGCTTCCGTGGCCAGGAACCCTCGGAGAGTGCTGAAAGCATTACCGAGGTAATCCTATCGGGCATGGAAGCATACATTCCATTCTCCTTCTCTCAGACTAATGCTAAAAAATCTTGGTTTACTCACGCCTGTTCTACTGCTGTCCGCAATAAGGAGGAAGCATTCAAACGGTACCGACGCCTTAAAACTCAAGACTCTCATTCTTCCTATATTTCTGCCCGGAATCAAGCCAAATCTGTTCTTCAACTTGCCAAACACTCATTCATCAATAATAAATGCACTGAACTATCCAACTCTAGCTCTTCCCAAGCTTTCTGGGATCTAGCCAAAAACCTCTCCAACAATTTCTCTTCCTCGTCTTTCCCTCCCCTTTCCCACTCTGATGGCACAACCATCGCTTCTTCCTCTGACAAAGCTAAACTCTTCGCTGAAACTTTTGCTAGAAACTCCACCTTGGATGATTCCGGTGCTATTCCTCCCTCTCCGCCCTCCTCTCTCTTACTTATGCTTAACATCCTAATCTCTTCTAAAGATGTACTTTCTACCCTCTCTGGGCTTAACACTAATAAGGCGTACGGTCCGGACGGTGTTCCTCCTGTTGTTCTCAAAAACTGTGCTTCCGTGCTGACTCCCTGCCTAGGCAAACTCTTTCGTCTCTGTCTATCCTCTAACGTCTTCCCTTCATGCTGGAAGTTTGCTCACATTCAACCTGTCCCAAAGAAGGGTGACCGCTCTCAACCCTCCAACTATCGTCCAATTGCTCTCATCTCTTGTCTTTCTAAAGTTTTTGAAACTATTCTAGCTTCCAAATTTCTTAAGCATTTCTCTTCTCATAATCTGCTCTCAGATCGCCAGTATGGCTTCCTTAAGGGTCGCTCTACTGGCGATCTTCACATATCTTATTAACTCTTGGTCATCCTCCTTTCGGAGCTTTGGTGAGACATTTTCTATTGCACTAGACATATCGAAAGCCTTCGATAGAGTCTGGCATAAATCTTTAATTTCTAAACTACCCTCCTTCGGTTTCTATCCCTCCATCTGGGCCTTTGTCTCTAATTTCCTTTCCGGCCGTTCCATAGCCGCGGTTGTGGACTGCCATTGCTTACTTCCTCACCCTATAAACTCCGATGTTCCTCAGGGCTCTGTCCTATCTCCTATTCTCTTTCTAATTTTTATAAATGATCTCCTTAACTGTACCTTAATTCCCATCCATTCATATGCAGACGACTCAACCTCACACTACTCCATTAGTTTTTCAGAACGCCCCAGCCAGCAATTCCTCAACGACAAACGTAATGAAGCCATAGAACTCTTAAATTCTGATCTAAATACTATTTCCAATTGGGGCAGGGAAAACCTTGTTAACTTTAATGCTTCCAAAACCCAATTTCTCCATCTATCTACCCGTCAGGATCTCCCAGCGGACTATCCCTTATTCTTCAACAATACAAAAATCAACCCTTCATCTTCTCTCAATATTCTTGGTGTCTCTTTTTCTTCTGCTCTCATTTGGAAGGACCATATTACCAGTCTTGCTAAGGCAGCCTCCCAGAAGCTTGGTGTGCTCAACCGCCTTAGGGGGTTCTTTTCCCCTGCACAGCTTCTTGCTCTGTACAGGGGCATAGTGCGCCCTTGTATTGAGTATTGTTCACATGTCTGGGGAGGTTCCTCTCACACCGCTCTCCTAGACAAAGTTGAAAGGAAGGCCTTTCGCATCATTAACTCCCGTCCACTCACCAACTCTCTGCAGTCTCTCTCTCTCCGCCGCAATGTTGCATCTCTCTCACTATTCTATCGCTACTATAATAATCAGTGTTCCTCAGAGCTATCCCAGTGCATACCACCTCCTTTACGTAGGGCACGTGGTACCCGTCTTGCAACTCAATCCCACCCCTACTCTGTGCAACTCTCCAACCCAAGAGTGAAACGTTACTCTCAAACTTTCTTCTACTCAACAGCTGAGCTCTGGAACTCTCTCCCAGAATCAGTCTTTCCTTCTTCCTATGACTTAAATTGCTTCAAACTCTGTGTGTCCAGGCATTTTGGCTCGAACGTCCCTTGATTTTGGCCCTGTCACTCTTTCAACTATGGGGGAGGCACTCGCTATAGGCAGTAATGCCTTTTGCCTCCCTCAATCACATAGAAAAAAAGAAAAAAAAGAGTGAAAAAGATGCAACATTGCGACGTCTAGAGATTGTCGGGAACTATTAACCCGTCCAGCCCCGGCTAGTTTTGTAATGTTTGTTCACCAGAACCCGGCCAGTTTTCAAAAAATGGTTTTATTCCAGAAACAATAGCGAATGGGTTAGGAATGAAGGAAAAACCACGAAAAAACGCTCAAAATGCCCCCGAAAACGTATTTTACAGGAGTAAAAAATTGAAGGCAAGTACCCCCAAAAAACAAGGTTATTGCGCGCTCATGCGCACGCACGTGGATTTTGAGAGTTTTCAACCATCGGCACGGTTGCGTGGGATACGTACACAGTTCCCATACAAATCTGAGCCCTCTTGAGTGGCTACACCTGAGGTTACGGTCGGCGCAATTAGGGTGACGCGCCAGGCGCGTCTCTGGGACTGTGCATTACATACATCGCCGACGCGCCAGGCGTGTCGCTGGGGCTGTACGGGTTAAAGGAAGCGAGCTGATGAGGCGAAATACTTTTGGCTCTACTCTTTCCAGAAGTTCGGCATGGGTGGACCCACTCCATATATGCAAAGAATACTTGATACATGAGAGCACTGTTTCTATACAGAGCAAGAAGCTGTGCATGGGTTGAGCACGGTTGAGCACGCCTAACTTCAGGGAAGCTGTTTTAGCAAGAGTGGTATTATGATCTTTCCAAGAAAAGTCAGTGAGAGAGAGAGGGAGAGAGAGAGAGAGAGAGAAGGTGGGAAGAGGATGTAGGCCTATGCGTTTTTTCATAGTTTGGGGCCTGTGTGGGTATCGTTATGTGTGGGTGTGCATATGTGTGTGTGTGTGTGCGCGTGTGCGTGTGCGTGTGTACAATTTGGCACGTGTGAATGACAGCGTTTGTGTGCGGTGAATATGAAATGACCTTGAACAGGATGTGTGAAGTTCTGCGAGTGGGCGGGTATATTCTACATTACAGTATAAAAGGTTAGATTATACCGGGAAATGTATGTCGCGTACGTGTGTGTATGGGTGGTGAGGGGGGAGGGGGTGTTTGTGTGTTTGTATGTATCTCTCTCTCTCTCTCTATATATATATATATATATATATATATATATATATATATATATATATATATATATACACATACAGTATATATCTGTCTATCTAGCTAACTATCTATCTGCCTGTCTGTTTGTCTGTGTCTGTGTGTGTGTGTGTGTGTGTATGTATGTATGTATGTATGTATGTATGTGTGTGTGTGTGTGTATATATGTATGTATGTGTGTGTGTGTGCGTGTATTTATTGTACAATTCCATCCGTAGTCTAAAAATATACAAGTGAAAAATACATTCAATTATGATAAATTATGTTATCCCACAATGTTGTAGTGGTATAATAATTCGTCCAGTTTCATAATTCTATATCTACCGGGTATAGCCGTCATGATAATCAGAATGTTGATAATGGTACTAATATATAGCATGGGATATTTTGACTACCTACAACATTAGTGACAGTTCATAAACAGATATTCTGTATTCAGTATGTATATATTAATATATTCACATATACAGATATAGCTATACACGTTACCTACCTATCAATCTATCTATCTATCTACCTATCTCTCTATCTCCCGCCCCCCTCTCTCTCTCTCTCTATATATATATATATATATATATATATATATATATATATATATATATATATATAATTATGAGTACTTCAGCAGTAGATTTTGGGCACTAATATATATACAGTCTTTATATACTTCAACAATTCAACTATGCTCTGCTCCACGGTAAGCGTTCAGTAGTTGTATGAGGAATAGCTATGTTAACGTTAAGGGAGCCTTCCTCGCTTTATTTCTCGTTCTCTCCCTCTCTCTTTGGCTTGTATCCTTTCAGCCCCATTCATTCTACTGTTTTAAGACATTTACCCCCATCCAGGTGTCAATATTTTCCTGACGAGCCAGCATATTTATATTTTTGTTTTGACAGCAAGCTAAATTTGTAAATTTTTCGATAGAAAATGTTCTCCATACAATGCTGGCTTGCTATCGCTCGCCAGGAAGAAATCGACACCTGGATGGAGATGAACGTCTTAAAAGAGTTGGCTGAATGGGGCCGAATGGATACAAGCCAGGGACAGAGAGAAAAGGAGAGAAATATAAGAAAAGCCGGTGACCCCTCTTAAGAACATCATCTATATATGGTAATATTTCGTATACTCATCAGACCTAAAATTAAAGCCAACAAATACATACTTAGTGATTTTGATACTGATATATAAGTATTGAACACAAGCATACATTTTGATACTGATATATAAGTATTGAACACAAGCATACATTTTGATACTGATATATAAGTATTGAACACAAGCATACATTTTGATACTGATATATAAGTATTGAACACAAGCATACATTTTGATACTGATATATAAGTATTGAACACAAGCATACATTTTGATACTGATATATAAGTATTGAACACAAGCATACATTTTGATACTGATATATAAGTATTGAACACAAGCATACATTTTGATACTGATATATAAGTATTGAACACAAGCATACATTTTGATACTGATATATAAGTATTGAACACAAGCATACATTTTGATACTGATATATAAGTATTGAACACAAGCATACATTTTGATACTGATATATAAGTATTGAACACAAGCATACATTTTGATACTGATATATAAGTATTGAACACAAGCATACATTTATTTATAAGCAAGCGAGAATGAGTTTAACCAGAGGAAACCTTATGATATAAGTAAACATTTGACAAAATTTCGCGTTTTGTATGATGGGACTCGAACAAAGCTTGCATCATTAATATGTAAATACGTATAATAATTACGTTCTCTCCACCAACCAACTTTACTCCTAAACTCGATTAATGAAATTAACAAACACATGTGGCAGTCCGGGGATTCGAACCTAGGATGCTCACACCGAGATTTCTATGCGGTGAATATAAATCTGACCGTAAGTGATACATTAAAACATTTTCTCATGTTCAAAGTAAAGTTATAATAGTAATAATATACAATAAATATTAATAATATGAATAACAATAATGATAATAATAATAATGATAATAATATTACCCTGGGGGTAAGGGATTAGAATATGCCCCACGTGCCTTCTGCGTGTAGAAAGAGGCGACTAAAGAGATTGGGTCAGTGGGCTTGCGACTCCCACCCGTGACAAATAATGAAGCAACGAAAAACGAACGATCAGCCTCGGATGCGGACGGACCCTGTGTTGACGAACTCCGACCGACTATGGACAATTTTACGGACATTCTTAAAATAGCTACATGGAACGTGAGTGGCATGAAGGATGGCACAAAAGAGAGAGAGGTTTTGGAAGTGTTACTGAATGTGTTGTGGAATGGCGGAGACCAAATGGAGAGGTAGAGATGTGAGAGAGTGGGAGTGTGGAATGGGTGTGTCTGCTGGAGTGAGTGATGGAACAGCGAGAGAAGGTGCGTGTTTGTTTGTAAGTAACAAATGGAAGGAGCGTGTAAGAGAATATGGGTCTGTAGGTTCAAGGATTGTGTGGGTGAGAATGAAAGTAGGAATAATAACTTTGATGATTGTGTGTATGTATGCTCCGAACAGAGGATAAACTTGTAAGAGAGAAAGAGGAGTTCGGGGTGAATGTGGAGGCATGCCTGGATAAGTTTGACAAGAACGAAAGAATATTTCTGATTGGGGGTATAAATGGTAAGGTGAGTGATAGGAAAGTTGATGGAGTGGTGGGAGGGTGGGGGGTACCGTCAGAGGTGAATGGGAATGGTAGTGCACTTGTCGTATGTGTGGGGAGGAGGCTGTGGATAGCCAACACCTTCTTCCGACACAGAATGATACACAGGTACACATCGAAAGTGGTGTGGACGATGAAGGATAAGACAGTGGTGGAACGAAAGTTACTGATTAATTATATATGTGTGGATGAACGAATGAAGAAGTCTGTGCTGGATGCTAGGGTGTATAGGGGTATTGGAGGGGGTCTGTCTGATCATTATGTAGTCGTAGCTAAAATTAGGATACAAAAGAAGTGGGTGAGGAGAGCTGGAGGGAGGCGAGAGGAAGGTGGAATGGAGAAGAGGGTGGAGAGGCTACAGGAGGAGGACATCAGGGAAGAGTACAGAAGAGCAATAGAAAGATGACAAGGTGGGTTCGACCTGGAAGATATGGAGGAAGTGGAGGAGATGAGCAAGGTGTTTAAGAGATCTGTGCAGCATGTGAGGAGGTGCATGGAGTGAGGAGGGGAGCGAAAAGTACAGCATGGTGGACAGAAGAGGTAATAATAGCTGTGGAAGACAAGAGGAAAGCGTATAGAGAGTGATTAGGTAGTAGAGGGAATGAAAATTTGGAGAGGCAGAAATGAGGGATATACGTGGAGAGAAAGAGAGTGGTGAAGAGAGCAGTGAAAGAAAGTAAGAGAAGAGTAGATGAGGAATTTGGAAGGAATCTGAGCGTAAAATGGAGGGAGTGTAAGAAACTGTTCTGGAAAGAAGTCAAGAAAGTTAGGCAAGGTAGAAAGGGAAACAGTAAGGGTGTGAAAGATAAGAATGGGAGAATGCTAGCCGAGAAGCAAGAGAGATTCGAAAGACGGAGGGAGTACTTCAATGAGTTGGTAATTAAATGTAGGGAATGGAGAGCCAGCAAACATAGTATGGTATGGGAGGGAGAAGAGGAGAAGTAGTGGAGGAGGAGGTGGGAATCAGGAGGTCAGAAGTGTGGGAAGCCATGAAAAGAGTGAAGTTGGGGAAAGCACCAGGAGCAGATGGAGTGTGTGGGGAAATGTTGAGGTATGGTGGTGAGATAGTGATCGAATGGGTATGGAAAATGTGCAAACTAGCTTGGGAGAAGGGGAGTGCACCCGATGACTGGACGACTGGCATAATAGTCCCCCTATATAAGGGCAAAGGGGAAAGAAGAGTGTGTGGTAACCACCGAGGAATATGTCTTTTAAGCGTAGTAGGGAAGGTGTACAGTAGGGTAGTGATTGAGAGAGTGAGCGTCAGAACGGAGAACTAGATAGGCGATGAGCAGGGAGGTTTTAGAAAGGGAAGAGGATGTGTAGATCAGATTTTTACCCTGAATTGCGTTGTGGAAAAATATCCAGAGAAGCAACAAAAGGTGTATGTTGCCTTTATGGACTTGAAGAAGGCCTATGACAGAGTGGATAGAGAAGGTATGTGGAAAGTACTTAGAATATACGGAGTAGATGGCAAGTTGCTGAAAGCAGTGAAGAGCATGTATGAGGGTGGAAAGGCGGCAGTACGTGCGGAGAACGAGCAAAGCGAGTTTTTTTACCTGCATGTTGGTTGAAACGGGTGTGTGATGTCCCTGTGGTTGTTTACTGTATATATGGATGGAGTAATGAAAGAAATACTTGGAAAAGCAGTGGATGTTGGTGTATCGCTGAAAAGGGAGGGAAATGAGTGGATGCTGCCTACACTGCTGTTTTTGGATGATACAGTTTTGATGAGCAGTAATGAATAGGAGTTGCAGGGTCTGGTAAATGAGTTTGGAACAGTGTGCGAAAAACGGAATTTGAAGGTAAATGAGGGGAAGAGCAAGGTTATGGTCTTCGAAAGGGGTGAAGACACAGAGTGTGAGGTGAAGTTGAACGGTCAGGCTGTGGAGATCGTCAGCTCTTTTAAGTATCTGGGCAGTGTGTTGAGTAAAGATGGGACTATGGATGAAGAAGTGCGGGAGAAGGTGCAACAGGGGAAGAGGGTTGTAGGAACGTTGAAAGCAGTAACAAGAAATCGGGTGGTCAGTATGGAAGTGAAGAAGTCCTTACATGACAGTGTGGTAATCCCGACACTAACTTACGGAAGCGAAGCATGGACGTTCGGGAAGAGACTCAGACCAAGAGTGAGAGCGGTGGAAATGAGTTACTTGAGAAGTGCGTGTGGAGTTACATGGAGGGATAGACAGACGAATAAGGAAGTAGGAAGGAGGTATGGAGTGGAGGTAGATGTGCTGGAACGTGTGAAAATGAACAACTTGAGATGGTTCGGCCATATGGAACGTATGGAAAGCGAGAGAATGACTAAGAGGGTGTATAAGAGCGACGTGGAAAAACAGAGAGGGAGAGGTGCACCGAAGGAGAGGTGGAAGGATGGTGTGAGGAAGTATATGAATGAAGGCGGTGCTGGTTGGGAGGAGGGGCGTTGACTGACTGGGGACTGAGGTGCATGGGGGCGGTTCGTTCGTGGCCACACCTTCGGGGATCACGGCGTCAGGCAATAGATAGATAGATAGAATGTTAATATTTTTAATAATAATAATAATTTTATTAATAATATATATAATACAAAATTGCACTACTACTCCTCCTACTACTGCTACATAATAAACTACTACTACTACTACTACTACTACTACTACATTGATTTTTATTTAATATTGTTCATACATTTTATTTTACAAGCATCAGATATTACTATTCAACACCATGCAACTTCAATCCAGTCTCCTTCCTATGCGACCCTCTGCCACTGCTGCCTCATAGTCCACTTCTGCCACCGTCGCTGGTTGTGGTGCAGACAGTCTTGTTCCCCGCAGGCATAGTAGTGCTGATCTGAGCAACGAGAAAGATAGACGGCACCTCATCCAGGCTACAACGTGGCTCCTGGGCTGTTTCTTCTTCTCTGCGATGATCTCTGCAAGCCTTGAATAGAAGCACTGGGCCCTAGGTCCCATCCCTCCAGATGTGGTGAAGACTAGTGGGGTAAAGCTGCCATGTTCGATATTTAAGATCCTTTCCCCATATGCCCTGACCTTCTCTTGTTCATTCCTCTTTTACGAACAAATTGCAGATGCAAGTAACTCACAAGATACCGTAAATTTTGGCGACTTTAATTTACCTGTGACCAAGTGGGGCGATACTCTTACTTCACACTCCGGACATGACTTGAATACGAACTTGCAAGAGAGTTCGCTTTATCAATTTGTTCGAATGCCGACCCGTGGTAATAACGTTCTTGACATTGTACTTGCAACAAAAGAAGAATTAATAGAGAATTTGAATGTTGGTGATGAATTCAGTAACAGCGACCATCGTATGATAACTTTCACTTTAAAGTTTACTAGTAACGAACCAAATAGTAGCATCGAAAAAGTCCCTAATTTCAAGAAAGCAAACTTCCATAAACTTAGAGCTATGTTTAAAGAAACTGACTGGAGCTTTTTAATTAACAATAACGACATAAATACATCTTGGAAGTTATTCGAAACCACTTACCTAAAAGCAGTGCAAGACTGCATACCATCGAAAATACGGCGTCCAGGCCATAATAATAAACCCAAATGGTGGAATAAAGATATTTCAAACTGCCTGCTTGCTAAAAAATTTGCTAATGATAGGTTAAAATCCTCACAAAATGACGAAGAACGGGTGAAATTTGTAGAGCTAAGACGCAAAGCCAAAAAGTTAATTAAGCAAAGTAAAGAGACCTTAGAGTTACATATTGCGAATCAAAGTAAAACAAACCCGAAAGAATTCTATAGTTATATCAGAAAGAAAAAAGTAGTTACTTCAACTGTTGGACCGTTAGTCGATGAAAATGGAGAATACACCAAAGACGAAGTACAAATGAGTAATGCCCTCAATACCTTCTTTGCATCAGTTTTTACAACAGAAGACCTCAGTGATATCCCTACACCATCGCCGATTCAGATTGATAATTCAGATGTTCTAAGCAATATCACCGTTACAGAGAGAGAAGTATTGAATTGTTTAGATAAACTCAAGGTAAATAAAACGCCTGGACCTGATACAATCTCACCTAGAGTTCTGAAGGAAGCTAAGGATGAGCTCTCCAAACCACTGACATTACTATTCAATAAATCCTTGCTGTCTGGAACTATGCCTGATCAGTGGAAGCTAGCCAACGTAACACCGATATTCAAAAAAGGCAGCAAATCCCTACCCAGTAACTATATCGTCCAATTAGCTTAACCTCAGTTGTATGTAAAATGCTAGAAACGGTCATACGAGACAGACTCGTAAATCACTTAGAGGAAAATAACATACTTAAAGATACTCAACACGGCTTTCGTAAAAAACGTTCCTGTTTAACAAACCTCTTAGACTTCTTCCACGATATCCTCAACCTCTACGATGAGAGTAAAGCTGTAGATATTATATACCTTGATTTTCAAAAGGCCTTTGACAAAGTTCCCCACAAACGTTTACTGCTAAAACTAAAAGCGCATGGAATACAAGACGGTGTGTTGAAATGGATAGAAAATTGGCTCGGCGACAGAAAGCAAAGAGTAGTCATAAACGGTAAGGCATCTAAATGGACCAATGTAAGTAGCGGGGTACCCCAGGGATCGGTACTAGGACCAATTTTCTTTCTAATTTACATCAACGACATAGATGAGGGCCTCAACTGTACAATCTCAAAATTTGCTGACGATACAAAAATTGCAAATAGCGTACTCTCAAAAGAACAAGTTGACGATATGCAACACAATCTAGATAAATTGTCATGTTGGGCCCAAATTTGGCAAATGAGTTTCAATGCGGATAAATGTAAAGTACTACATATCGGATACCTAAATGAGAAAGCAAACTATTCGATGAATGGCACTCAGCTTAAGAATGTAAACAGAGAAACCGATCTGGGAGTAACAATATCGAGTAACCTAAAACCGAGTCAACAATGTTCAGAAGTTGTTAAGAAGGCAAACAAAATAATTGGCTTTATAGGCAGGTCATTTGAGCATAAATCCAAAGAAGTTATCCTAACCCTTTACAATTCCTTAGTCCGCCCTCTTCTGGAATACTGCGTTCAATCCTGGTGCCCTTATTACCAAAAAGATATAAACAAGCTAGAGCGAGTTCAACGTAGTTACCAAAATGATACCTAGCCTAAAGAACAAACCATACGAAGAGCGTCTTAGAGAATTAAATCTATTTCCTTTAACCCAGCGCAGATTAAGAGGTGACTTAATTCAAGTGTTCAAAATCATCAAAGGCATCGACAATATGAACTGTAGTAAGTACTTCACTATCGACCAATCTAATTACACGCGGGGAAACGGTTGCAAAATTATTGGTAATTCTTTTAACTCACACGAATCTAAGAATTTCTTCTTCAATCGAGTTGTCAACTTGTGGAATGGGCTGCCCCGAAACGTTATAGACTGCATCACCGTTGATTCATTTAAACTCCGCATAGACAAATATCTCGCTTCAAACCCGCGACTGACTGCGTTTGTAAATGAATAACTTTATTTTATCCCCCCCTCAGTTACTAACCCATCTGTCCCCTACTAACTTCCTAATCCTGCCACGGACATTAGTTCCCGGACAGTAATTCCCTTTCCAATGTTCCCTTACCCACTCTAAACCACTGTTTGGACACTGGATCCTCAGTGTTTTGGAGGACAAGCAACCTAGAAGGGTCACTAGATCTGTTGTTGCTTGATTTCCTTTGTACTCCTTTGTACTCTTGTGTGCAGCCTCCAGAGGCAGCCATTCCAACTTACTTCCTCTCGGGCATAGGCTGAGAGCCTTAACATTCACCGCTTTACAATGAACAGTGAAGCCCGTGAGGTCTTGTTCCAGTCTAGGGAGTGAGACATGTGAAGCACGTAGAGTACAACGAGCACCTGCCATCTTGCCTTCACATGAGGCACGGTGCTCACTCATGGCCCGAAACGACCCCATCTCTGAAGCCATCTCGTTCCCGTGCTTCACTGTCTCACCCCCTACACTCGGACTCTCACACTTACACACACACAACGCCACCTGTTGAGCAGATAACTCACCAGGCATTGCACCCCTATAGCATATTTTGAATATGGGAATATTCATACACTGCTATTTAATCAGGGAACAATGAGGGTATTTTATTGATGTTTCGGTGGGCTTGTGGTAATGCACTGATACTAGGTACAGCACAAATTCCATCCCAATAATATCTTCCCATTGATACATCGGGATTTGAACCCGGGACCTTTGGATTACCAGGCCAGTGGCAAGATCACCCCACCACACCTCCCCTATGGCTATGGGCCATTGGGTCGAATATTCTTACGTCAAAGAATGCTCGCTGTTCTCTTGTCCAAAAACTTCTTGCACTAACGTCCACTCGTTCTTCGTTGGATGTGTTGGCCGTCCTGTGCTGCAAGATCTCTCCCTCCAAGGGAATGAGTGATGGTTCGCGCACCACATCTCGACACACCTCCCTGAGCATGTTCGCCGTTACATCTCTTACTTCATCGTGCCTGATGCTGATGAATCCTCCCTTCTTACATATCATGCTGTGGTCTGCATCGTTGTTGATTCCACAAACGCATCGATCGGGCAGTCCTTCAATCGGCCAATCATACCTCAGTGCAATAGCATCATTAAATTCTTGTTTGTTTAGGTTGAAGCCTTTTGCCTTGATTGGTAGTGTTGTCAGCCAATTTGAAGCACCCGTTTCTTGTGCTATTTGTACTTTTCTTGTTAGTCTCGGGGAAAGTTGTCGCATCAATTGTGCCAGGTAATTTTTCTGTGAGTTTTGCCTCTCTGACGTGATGGTCTTTCTGATGTTGTAGATGTCCGCCTGGTCCACTTCGCCGTCAGGATCTTGCGCTACGATGCGTTCAGTGAGAGATTCTGTTATCTTTACTGAGTTCTCGTGTTCCGTTGTCGCCCTCATCACCGGATTGATGATTCCAAGCCCTCCTAACCTAGGAGGAAGTGCGAGCAACTCCTTTTCTGTAGCATTTGGGGTGTGGGACTTCATCCAAGCTGGGATGAGTTTGTCTCTGATGGCATCTTCTAGCTGTTGAAGTTGTGGACTCACGTTTGGAATGGTACGCATCAAGTAGGTCCAGCGGTGTTTGACCCCATATGTGAATGCCGAATATGCAGCCTGTGGTTCCGTCTTTGCAATTTTGGCTAGTATTTCTATTTGTTTACCCACTCTCTGACCTTCTCTTCCATGTATTGCTTCTTGAACTCTTCTGTGCCAATCACTGCCCCTAGATGACGCTGTCCGTCCTTTGTTACGACCACCTCACTACCGTTGAAAGCTTCTAAGGCATTTTCGTAATATTCTGCTTTTACTATCAGTATAGACTTACTAGCATTTGGAAAGTATCCTATTTCTGGTCCCAATTGTGATACTTGCTCCCACCAGCTCTTGAGATCATTGACTTTCCCTGCTCCAGTGAGATC
This sequence comes from Paralithodes platypus, assembly GCA_032716605.1. Classification (NCBI taxonomy): domain Eukaryota; kingdom Metazoa; phylum Arthropoda; class Malacostraca; order Decapoda; family Lithodidae; genus Paralithodes; species Paralithodes platypus. Next base: position 64,318,350 of record CM064497.1, on the reverse strand, counting down.
ATCTGCATAGGCCGCCTGCTTAACATGTGTCGTCTCATGTCTTGTTATTGATAGCAACACCGAGAGACCTAATGCGTACATCGCCATTGCTACTGGGTCCCCTTGTGTGGTTCCTTCCATTGATTTCAATGCCGTTCCACGTCGTGAGTTTTGGTTGTTTACTATGAAAAGGTCTGCAGGCTGTTTATAGGTATTCTCTACATAGGTGGCTAAGCTGGGGCATTTTACCTTGATGTTGTGAATTGCTGTCTTTCTGTTGATGGTGTTAAAGGCATTTGATGCATCCACTAACAGCACGGCTTCACATTCTTCTTGCTCATATATTTCTCTTATTGCATGAATTGCTGCCTTTCCCCCTGCTTGGTGGCCAGCACACACTTGGAGATTTCCAGCCGCTGACCGCACATCGTCCTTCACCACCTCCATTATGCATTTTCCGATGATTCTTCTCAACACTTCACCCACCCCTACAGGTCTGCACCCTGGATTCTTGTCCAATGGTATTAGACGACAAGCTGTGTAGGCCTCCAAGTGTTGACAATCTTGAGTGGCCATTTTTCTTGCAAGATCTGCCAGCGCCCTGCGTAAGTCGGTCGCTGCAACTCCGAAAAGTGTGCTGCTCAGGATTGTTCTCCAACCGTTTGCATCCATCCCTGAGGGTCCTGCACTGCCTTGTGTCCCTAGAGCCTTTTTCCAAATCTTCTGGCCTGTGATTTGTTCGTAGATGACGGGGTTCGGTGGTATATAAGCCCCCTCTAGCTTCTGACTCTCGGATATACTAGGTTGCGGATGTTTCTCTTCCAGCAGCTTGATGGTATCTCTTGTGATAGGCAACAGCCCACTAGCTGCCTCCTTTGTCAGCAATCGTATTGCAGGTGCCACTTTACCTTGTCTCATCTGGTCGCCGAATCTCCTGGCCTTGTCCTCAGTGTTTTCTCTTTTGTGTTGCCGTCTGCCTTGTCTCTCTTGTAATGCTCTGGCTTCACTGAGTAAGTCATCCATCTTGTTATCATTCCACAGTTTCACTCTATTTGTTAGCGCTGTCACATTTTCCGCTTGTCTAGAATTGCGGTGATTTTTTTGCAAGAAGAGATGTGGAATGCTGAAAAATAACTTGAGAGCATACGGGGCTAAAGGTCTGTCATAGACATAGTTATAAATGAGCTTTTTCATCTCTGTCAACAGTTTGGTGGTGGCGTCACATTTAGGGGGGTTGAATAAACTGTGTGCAGACCAATCTACAATTTCTGAGTAAGCTGCCTCTGTCCACATTTTTACCTCCTCTCCCCGTAGTCCTTTCCATTGAAGGGGTCCTCCTCTGCCATCAACTTCTGCGGGTCTCTCCAGGGCTGCTTCCCTCTGTGGTCCCACCTCCCTGTGTGCTTCTCGGGGCTCTTCGTTGCGTGGCATATCGTCGTTTCTACCAGCTATATTTGGCCTTGTTTGCACACCACCCTCCTCTCCAGCATCTCGGTGCTCGTCTCCGGGTCTTTGGACTCCGCTGGGCTCACCGTCCCCCACCATGTCATGTGGTTGCCGCCCTTCTCTCGGGCCCCCTGAGGGTCCCGCACCTCCACATGCTCTGTCGGGTTGTTGCCCATCGCCGTGTTGTGTCCTGTCAGCTTCATCCCTTCGCACTCTCTGGGCACTGGCTGCCGCCCCTCCCTCTGTTATTACACTATTATAAGGGTTGCAACACCGGGAACCTTTATTATAGTTTATGCATCATTTTTTTTTTTAGCACGCATTTGCATCTTGTACATGTATGCTCATTCTTTGTACAGATGCAACACTTGTTAGTCTTTGACCTTTGTGATAGGGCTTCATCTAAACTTTCATCATCCTCCATTATACCCTTATAACACTTCCATCTGTTCTCTTGCAATGTCTTTTACGCTTTACACTAAGGCTATTTAGCTTCTGTTTTTCTGTTGTTTCCAAAACTTAATTTATCTTATTTTCAGTACCGGCCCGTAACTTCCGTAAAAACAACCAAATATTTTTCGGTATGTGTGCCTAGATTATTTTGTACTAGAGTGTGTATTCCCTATCGGTGTTGTTGTATGCCATATTTGATATTCCCCCTGGCTGGCTGGTGGGATGTATATATTAGGTTGTGTTGTATGTGAACAATTTGGTGTTATTACGTGACATAAACACACTGAGTAAGCGGCTAGATAGGACAACTAGGCAGATTTTGGCTTTAATAAAGATGTTCGTTATTTCCTTTATAAACCGTAATGTTAGCAGTACTAATAGCAGCGGTAGTTGTAGAAGTTGTATTATCAATAAGGATTAGACCTTTGTTAATGAGAAGATAGGATATTAGGTATTGTGGAGATTGAATTAGTTAAGAATGAGATTACTGCGAAAGAATAGATAGATAAGTAGCGAGAAAGAGCTAAAGAGAGAGAGAGAGAGAGAGAGAGAGAGAGAGAGAGAGAGAGAGAGAGAGATAAGCGCTGCTTAGGCTGTCTTAATCCAAAAGAATAGATAGATAGGGAGAGAGAGAGAGAGAGAGTCCTATTTAGCCTACCTATCCAGCCTGTATATCTCAGAAGTTTTCCACTGTAAGATTATCCCCTTGCGGTCACTGTTTTTCTTGTTGTTTCCGTACCCTACAATGACTCATAGATTCACTCTCCTTTATTTTATGACCTAGATAGAGAGAGAGAGAGAGATTAGGTGCGACAGGTGTGCTCTTATTTTTACTTATTTTAATGTTAATTTTAGGGAGAGTGAACGATAGCGAGAACGAGAAAGAGATGATATGTTTATATATGAGTATCTATATTGATTAATTGTGAGAGAAACGTATCTGATGCATGATTGCCTTCCGTTATTGAGAGAGAGAGAGAGAGAGAGAGAGAGAGAGAGAGAGAGAGAGAGAGAGAGAGAGAGAGAGAGATGTCAAGTGTTCCCTCCGGTTTTATGGGAAGGGTGGATTGGGTGTGGGGGGGGGGGGGGTGAAGGGGGGGCGAGAGGGGGTGGTACACGTGGGGGAGCGGGGGGAGGTGGGGGTGGAGGATAAGAGGTATTGAGATGGGATAGGGGATGGATGGATGGATGGATGGACAATAGCTATAAAGAAACCATTACGGGGATGAGGAACGGGGAAGTTATTAATATGCAGTACGTAGTAAAGAAAGTCTTTCTATTTGTCCATGGTATCACCACACACTCAGGATACACTCACCGGTCCCTTTCTATAATAGTTTTTCACAAATTTCGTTGGCGGGATATGATTTCCGCATAAGACAGTATTTTCCCCTTCACTTTCACATTTACTATCCTTTACCATATTCTCTATATCACTCACTGGCTCTTATTCCGTCTCTTGAGTGCCGTGAAGGTTGTCTGGCGATGTGGAACGAATGTGGAGAAGCGATGGTGGAGCTGGGCTGTGGGCGGTGGGAAGTAGGTGGTGGGCGGTGGAGTTGGGAGGGCAGGGTAGGGGAAGGGAGGGGAGGGGAGGAGGGTGTATTGGGTGGTTGGTGACCGTTTTGTTTTATGGTTGTGGTCACTACCCTTAACGGTTCCCCTCGTATGCCAGGGCTTGACCAAGGGCGCCCTTCCCTTTCAAAGCAGGCTCACTGATAAATTTAGAGTTGAATTTTGCTCAGCATTCTATTATATATTTATAGAATCACTTTCCTGTTATCAATGTCGAATGTCCTGGTCTTCGCCTTTCTGTTGATTATCTTCCCACCTCTCCCCTTCCACTCCTTCACTACTGTTGACTATAATCCTTGCGGGAGGTCACCAACACACGTCCTTCCTCTGCCAAGTCTGGACTACTACTACTACTACTACTGCTACTACTACTACTTTTTTTTTTTTTTCAGTTTTTAAAAACCACTCGGTCTGTGCATCCCCTCTTTGGACCCTAGACCAGGTCAGAATAGTCATCAAAGCGCCTGACTTCGTTGTCATTCAGCTACTTCCTATTCCGGGGTAAGCACTCCAGACTCATCATCGTGGATTACTACTACTACATTGATTTTTATTTAATATTTTTCATACATTTCATGTTACTACTACTACCATCACCACCTCCACCATCACCACCACCACTACCATATATTTAATATTGTACACATACTAAATTTCACAAGCATCAGATACTACTATTCTACACCATGCAACTTCAATCCAGTCTCCTTCCTATGCGACCCTCTGCCACTTCTGCCTCGTAGTCTACTTCTGCCACCATCACTGGTTGTGGTGCAGACCTTCTTGTTCCCCGCAGGCATAGTAGTGCTGATCTGAGCAATGAGAAAGATAGACGGCATCTCATCCAGGCTACGACGTGGCTCCTAGGCTGTTGCTTTTTCTCTGCGATGATCTCTGCTAGCCTTGAATAGAAGCACTGGGCCCTGGGTCCCATCCCTCCTGATGTGGTGAAGACTAGTGGGGTAAAGCTGCCATGTTCGACGTGTAAGATCCATTCTCCATATGTCCTGACCTTCTCTCGTTCGTTCCTCTTGTGTGCAGCCTCCAGAGACAGCTCGCTGTAGCTGTGTGCCATTGGGTCAAATACTCTTATGTCAAAGAACGCTCGCTGTGCATTTGTCCAAAAGCCTCTTGCACTAACGTCCAATCTTGCTTCAGTGGATGTGTTGGCCGTCCTGTGCTGCATGATCTCTCCATCCAAGGGAATGAGTGATGGTTCGCTCACCACATCTCTACACACCTCCCTGAGCATGTTCGCTGTTACATCTCTTACTTCATCGTGCCTGATGCTGATGAATCCTCCTTTCTTACATATCATGGTGTGGTCTGTATCGTTGATGGTTCCACAAACGCATCGATCGGGCAGTCCTTCAATCGGCCAATCATACCTCAGTGCAATAGCATCATTAAATTCTTGTTTGTTGAGATTGAAGCTTTTTGCCTTGATTGGTAGTGTTGTCAGCCAATTTGAAGCGCCCGTTTCTTGTGCTATTTGTAGTTTTCTTGTTTGTCTCGGGTGAAGTTGTCCCATCAATTGTGCCAGGTCATTTTTCTGTGAGTTTTGCCTCTCTGACGTGATGGTCTTTCTGATGTTGTAGATGTCTGCCTGGTCTACTTCACCGTCAGAATCTTGTGCTATGATACGGTCAGTGAGAGATCCTGTTATCTTTACTGAGTTCTGGTATTCCGTTACCGCCCTCTTCACTGGGTCGATGATTCCCATCCCTCCCAACCTAGGAGGCAGTGCGAGCAGCTCCCTCTCTGTATCATTCGGGGTGTGCAACTTTATCCACGCTGGGATGAGTTTGTCTCTGATGGCATCTTCCAGCGGTTGAAGTAATGCGCTCACATTTGGAACGGTTCTCATCAAGTAGGTCCAGCGATGTTTGACCCCATATGTCAATGCCGAATACGCGGCCTGTGGTTCCGTCTTTGCAATATTGGCCAGTTTCTCAATTTCTTTTACCCATTCTCTGACCTTCTCCTCTATGTATTTGTTCTTGAACTCTTCCGTGCCGATCACCGCCCCAAGGTGACGCTGTCCGTCCTTTGTTACTACCACTTCACTACCGCTGAAAGCTTCTACCGCCCTTTCATAATGTTCTGTTTTTACTATTAGTATTGACTTTCTGGCATTTGGATGGTACCCTAATTTTGGTCCTACCTCTGATATTTGCTCCCACCAGTGCTTGAGATTTTTTACTTTTCCCGCTCCAGTGAGATCGTCTGCATAGGCCACCTGCTTTACTTGCGTCGCCTCATGGCTTGTTAAGGTTAGCAACACTGAAAGACCTAAGGCGTACATTGCCATTGCTACTGGGTCACCTTGTGTGGTTCCTTCCATTGATTTCAGAGGTGTTCCCCTTCGTATGTTCTGGTTGTTTACTATGAAGAGGTCCGCAGGCTTTTTATAGGTGTTCTCTACATAGGTGGCAAAACTGGGGCATTTTACTTTGATGTTATGTATTGCCGTCTTTCTGTTGATGATGTTAAAGGCGTTTGTTGCATCCACTAGCAGCACAGCTTCACAGTCCACTTGCTCATATATTTTTCTTATGGCATGAATTGCTGCCTCTCCCCCTGCTTGGTGGCCGGCACACACTTGGAGATTACCGGCCGCTGACCGCACATCATCTTTCACCACTTCCATTATGCATTTTCCGATGATTCTTCTCAGCACTTCACCCACTCCTACTGGTCTGCATCCTGGATTCTTGTCTAAAGGTATTAGGGGACAAGCTGTGTAAGCCTCCAAATGTTGACAATTTTGGGTGGTCATCTTTCTTGCAAGAGCTGCCAGAGCCCTACATAAGTCTGTTGCTGCTAGTCCGAAGATTGCTCTACTCAGGATTGTCCTCCAGCCGTTTGCATCCAGCCCTGATGGGCCTGCACTGCCTTGTGTCCCTAGAGCCTTTTTCCAAATCATTTCGCCTGTGATTCGTTCGTATATGACGGTGTTCGGTGGTATATAATCACCCTCTAGCCTCTGACTCTCGTGGACACTAGGTTGTGGATGTTTCTCTTTCAACATTTGGATGGTTTCTCTTGTGATAGGCAGCAACCCACAAGCTGCCTCCTTTGTCAGGGACCTTATTGCAGGTGCCACTTTTCCTTGCCTCATCTGGTCGCCGAATCTCCTGGCCTCGTCTTCATTGTTTTTCTTTTTTTGTCGCCGCCTGCCTAGTCTCCCTTGTAATGCTCTGGCTTCATTGAGTAAGTCATCCATCTTGTTCTCATTCCATAATGTCATTCTTCTTGTTAGCGCAGTCACATTTTCGCCTTGGTTAGATTTGTGGGGAATGCTGAAAATTATCTTGAGAACATACGGGGCTACTACTATACTACTACTACTACTACTATTACTACTCCTACTACTACTACTGCTATTACTACTACTATTACTACTACCACTACTACTACTACTACTGCTATTACTACTACTATTATATACTACTCCTACTAATACTAATACTATTACTACTCCTACTACTACTACTACTACTACTATTACTACTCCTACTACTACTGCTATTACTACTCCTACTACTACTACTGCTATTACTACTACTACGGTTTAAACAAATTTTTTACTACTATTACTACTAGTACTACTACCTCTTTTACTATCATTACCACTACTAATAAAAACGATAATTGTAATAATGTGTGCAAAATAATTAATACATTTACTACATGAACTCACAGTAAATTTACTGTTCAGAAACATCCTCCTTATTTGATGATTGGAGTCATATTTCAAATTCATGATGTAAGTGTTTAGTTCGAGTCCCGTTATAAAACACGCGACAGTAGGAAAATGTTTGACTTGTTTCAAAGTGTTTCGTTTCATTGGCCACTCATCACGTACATTTCAAAATGTATGTATAATTAGTTTTAGTGCCTACCTAGCTAAAGCAGGAGTCACACGAGCCGTTTTTCGAGCAATTTTACGGGCAATTATGGTCTGACAACTTCAAAAAATACACTTTGTCAGAATTCAACCGCCTAACATAATCTACCTTCAGTCTAGTTATCGATATCAGTGCAAAAAAGTCCCGAAATATAGCGAAAAAAAAATGCTCATGGAAAATTGACGGAATAATCGTTCGTGTGACTCCGGCTTAACTCACTCATTCAGGTGTTTAACCCCATTTTTACCGGTGACACCCATTTGTTTTACTTTATTCTGGCTAATAATAAACGATTGTATCCAGCAGTTAACAGGCTTCGAACTATCTCACTTAAGGAGAGATGGGCCGTTTATTTGCCGTTTAAATTATAATTTTATGATTGTCTTAGTGTCCTCCCTATACCTCCATCAAATTTAAAAAAAAACATCCATTAGATCCCCCTTCTATATCAATTTGTACATTTTTCGGTAGAAAAATTTCCCGGCCATAGGCCGGTTCTTCCAACACTACAGGCTCACTATCGTTCGCCAGGGAAAAACTCGACACCTAAATAGCACGAAAGGTCTAAATATTGACGAAGAAATTGGGCGAAAGGTCTTAAAATCAACTAACTAATGGGGCAAACAGCTTAACATCTGAAAACTAATGGGGCTAAACATGAGGGAGAAAGTGGTCCAGAAAAGCGGCCCATCCCCCCTTAACCATTTTAGTACCACAGACCCATCTTCAACTGCACATATAGCTATAATAACAATACAAAGACGACGCCGGTACAAAAGGGGTTAATACTTCTCCATATGTACACTCGACCAAAATACAATGTTTACACTAACGCTCTAAACATTCTGGAAGTGGGTCAACATCTTAAGATAATACCTCACAGACGTATGTTTCACCCGATTCATTCCGTTCACACTAGATTATTTACATCTCACCAGTGTAAAGATTGTGTTTTGGTCGAGTGTACAATCGGGGGTATTAAGTGTTGTCATAGATTTCAGTGGTGTTCGCTCAAAAAGTGTTATTGGTGTGCTTATAGTTACTTGGAAAAGTGCTTATCCCTCAGAGTATTAGTCAGTGTCCGAAACTTTGTGTAATATTTGACAACACTTATTAACCTCGACCGTACCTATAAACAAACCGACGCTTCGCTTGGCTATAAATGTGTGCGTGTTTATGACTGTGTGAATGTATTTTGGTGTATTGATAGTTGGTGTATGAACCAAATGTCAACCTTGGATGTATGTGTACTTGTGAGAGCTGGTGGATAAGATGTATTGTATGTCTGTTTGAGTGGGTAGATCATAATTACAGTCAACTTGCCAAGACTGCTTACAGTACTTGATTATAGTTTGAGTGCATATATGATAGGCTAAGTGTGTGTGTGTGTGTGTGTGTGTGTGTGTGCCAATGTGTGTTTATCTGTATGTACTGTATGTGTGTGCGCATGTGTTTATATCCATTAATCTCATATATTTATTTATCTATCCACCTATCTATCTATCTATATATTTATCTATCTAATGTGGTTGTGTTTGTGTGTGTGTGTGTGTGTGTGTGTGTGTGTGTGTGTGTGTGTGTGTGTGTGTGTGTGTGTGTGTGTGTGTATGCACCCGCCAACGTCGAATGTGTGTGAGTGAGAAGGAACACGATTGTTTGCTCGCGTTTTCTTTAAAGTTGCAACACAAAATTGTTCCTTCAGAGAAGTTATACATTCTTGGCATTCCCTTCCACTCAGAGTTGCTTCAAAGATCAAGGCAGAGAAATGGCTGATGTATATGTTATTTTTGTTGGTTTTGTTTCTGTTGTACTAAGTCTATTTTTGTCTTTCTTGTTGCTTCTGGTGTGTTAGTTGTTGTTGTTGTTAGTGGTGGTGTTGATGTTGTTGGTGATGCTAGTAGTGGTGATGGCTCTAGGTGTAGTTGTTGAGGAGATTTTCTGTATTTGTTGTGTTTTTTTTTTTTTTTTTTTTTTTTTGCATGTATGTATTTATTTGTATATTTCAATGGGGTATGGGGTGGGGGGAGGTGGGGTGCTTGTAGGTTGTACTAGTGAGAGTGGTGAGATGGATACGATTGGTTGTTGCCGTTTTTACTCTAAGGGGGGATGGTTCACTTTTTGGGCGATTTTTGCATGTATTCATTATTTTTCTAAATTCCTCCCTAGACCTCCATCAAATTTAAAAAAAACATCCATTAGATCCCCTTTCTAGACTAATTTGTACATTTTTCGGTAGAAAAATGTCACGGCCGAAGGCCGGTTCTTCCAACATTACAGGCTCACTATCATTCGCCAAGGAAAACATCGACACCTAAATAGCACGAAAGGTCTAAATATTGACGACAAAATGGGGCGAAAGGTCTTAAAATCGACTAACTAATGGGGCAAGCATCTTAACATCTGAAAACTAATGGGGCTAAACATGAGGGAGAAAGTGGTCCAGCAAACCGGCCCATCGCCCCTTAATGTTTGTTGTATTGTTGTTGTTACGTTTATTGGATATATATGTGAGATGGAAGTTTTCATCCTTAACTTATTTTCGGGAGCTATTAAAAAGAGATGATGGGTAGTGTCATGATCTATTGTTATGACGTTTTGCTACGTGGTTGGTTAGTTAACTGTCAATATTCCCATTTTTGGTCAATTTTCAATGGTTTATTGTCCATTTTCATTCAAATCGGACTATCTTTTCATGTCAATTATCTGGGTAATACACAATGCATGCTCTATTGTGTACATGCAATATGTCACGTTAAACTATTTCACAAACGTATCCCCAACGAACCTTTTCAGCGAGGGCTTATAAAATTGAAATATGACTGGTGGGATTTTTCGATAAGCAATGTATATGTAAGGTCAAATAATGTAAATATTCCTAAAATCTGAATGCAAGATTATGTAAAGGAAATCCAACGATTACTGTTGTTAAAGTTGTCGGTAGCTTCGAAGTGAAAGCTTCTGACTTATATGTGTATAGTTAGTCAGCCACCTACAATATCATTCATCCCTTTCTCTCCCTCTTTGTTTTACATATCTACAGTATATATACAGTATAGTATATGCATCTCTCTATCTCTCCATCTATCCATTTCTTTGTCTATCTATCTATCACTATCTATCTATACAGTATATATATACACACACACACATATAATATATATATATATATATATATATATATATATATATATATATATATATATATATACCGGTATATATATATATTTTTTTTTTCTATGTGATTGAGGGAGGCAAAAGGCATAACTGCCTATAGCGAGTGTCTCCCCCATAGTTGAAAGAGTGACAGGGCCAAAATCAAGGGACGTTCGAGCCAAAATGCCTGGACACACGGAGTTTGAAGCAATTTAAGTCATAGGAAGAGGAATATATATATATATAATGTGTATGTGTGTGTGTGTGTGTGTGTGCGTGCGTGTGTGTGAAGACGACCAACAATCTATATACCTGCAATAACAATAGCTCCGCTCTCATTGATAGTCACGCCACGAGTCAAAAATCTGTCTTGTCTGCACCGCCGGGAATTGTTATAAATGTTTGAACTGAATTCCGATTGGGCATTGAGGAAGTACGAGTAAATTTGCATATCCCATTAAATATTTATGTCCCGTCTGCAAGCTGGCATCGGGAAAACGCTTCAAAGGGCGCTAGCATATTCGTCTGGGGCATACAAACACCAATAATGATCGTGATTAAGTGGATGCGGAGATTTCGAATTGAACTAGGAAATCTGGAACACTGATAATCGTGACTGTTGTAGCTACTATTATCACCAGCCTATCACTATCATCACCACCGTAATCACTAATATCATCACCAGTACCACTACCGTAATTACCATAATCGGAAAAAGCTCTATTATACCAATGAAACTCTGATCGGCTCTGCATAAACTTTAAAAAGTCGATAAACAATAATTATATAATTGTTTCCACAAATGATTGATTAGCAATAGGCCTATATTGCGGAGACATTGTTTTTGTTAAATCAATCGCTCTCTGTCCTTAAAGTTGATGGTAAAGTGGGCGCCAGATTATCTAATATCCGAAATCTGTGCTTTATATTCACTTCCTTAAATGTTTCCATTTATCCAGGTGAAGAATACCCATAGATCAAAGGATGATGTCAGCCAATGAGAAATCGGCTTATGTTCTCCTAGTAGCGGCCTTTCGTGAGAAGGAGAAAGGCTGCCCCAGGAGTAAGGACCCGAGCAGCCTCAGTATGCGGCCAGACGTGGAGGGGAGTGTACGTGCGCCCTTCGTCTCTCCCTGGCATGGTAGTGGCACAGTGGTGGGCTGAGCAGATCATAACCCATCGATCTTTTTTGGGAGTTATACCAAAGTTGCAAATCGAGCGACGGATGTAAATCTTAAATCCAGTGAAGTGCACAATATTCCTAGCTTGCCATTAATCCGAAGAGCAATTTAGAACGTTGTTGATTAAGAATGGTCTTAATAAAATTCCCAAATCCGAATACATAAGTACTCGACTGTCACACTATATCATTTACGAAGCAGGAAACGTAAAAGAGGTCGTAAACTCGGGGTGATGTTAAGACCCCCGAGCCGGAAAACAGGAGAAAAAAAATATATATGAATGTTGAATCACGATGTGGTATTTGCATATTTTATTTCCCAGTTTGGATAATAAGTATATCAGTGTGGAGGAGACGAAGGGGGGTGGGGGCAGAGGGGGGTTTGGTACGGGGTAAGGAGGGATATAGGGAAAGCGTTTATGGGGTATGGGCGTCTCTTACAGGTTTATATATGGCTAAATTATATAGGTCTTATTTTTACCATATTTTATCAGGTTTAGTTCTGTTTAAGTTTGGTATTTATTTTCCCTGTTTTCTGGGTGTCTTAGTTTTTTTATATTAGTTTGTTATTTTTGATTAGTTTTATGTCTCAATTTGCAGTATATGTACCCGGTAGTTTAGCTAAATAAGGCTTAGTTTGTATATGTCTACCATAGTTACTAATTGTGTATTTAATAATTTTCTTTCTAGGTTATGTTTTTCTTTAAATATGGTTTCATCGTAACCATTTGTTTTTCGTTTGAATTTATGTGAATTAATTACGTCTTGTTTCTTATAGAGTATGTCAGTTTTTCAAACTGTTATATTTGTTTTGTCTATATAGTTCAGTTTAATGTATGGATTAGTAAAATGTTGCTTAGTATTAGAATAACCTTATATTTGTTTTTAGTTTTGTATGGCTTTGAATTATATGACGTTATAATTATATAATTCAGTCTTATGTCAATTGCTGATAAAGGTGTTAGTCAATTACATAGTTCTCAGTCTAGTATGACCTAGTTATATATGTATACAGTATGTGTGTTTTATATACCTGTCTACAGATAACACATTAGATTTATAAATTAATGTATATATATATATATAATATATATATATATATATATATATATATAGATATATATATATATATATATATATATATATATATATATATATATATATATATATATATATATATATATATATATATATATATATATATATATATATATATATATATTAAAGTTTTGGGTTAGATTAAAATTAATATCATCTCCTTACTTACATATTGCTTCGTTGATTACCGGTCATTTATTGCAATATGACCATGAATTGTAGCAGTTGTGAGGACCTATCTGTTTTTAGGTAACAGATTTAGGTCAATGTGTTGTCCTCTTTTCAGTTGTATGTATCTATTAGATGTATATATCATATTTATACAAAGCTAGATCTTTAGCTTAGTCATATGGTGGTTGTTATATTTTTCATATGTCGCAGGTCAAGTAATATATCATTTCGTTACACAGGAAATGGCTGACTTCAGTTTTGCCTTGGCCTTACGCCTTCATTTCCCAACAAAAGAGATGTCATGATCTCACACACATCCCACTTATTCTCTTCTAGTTGTGCCGGTATGTCTTTATTTATCTATTTATCACTTACACATTAGGCTACCATAGTGCGGTGGGAATATGAACATGATTAGATTAATATTCAGTATTCAAGAATGGATAATAAGTCGTAGGCATGCGCATAAACCTGTAACCGTCTTGGTGGTGTAATGGTTAAGGTGTCTACAAATCTGTGTGTGATGACCCGGGTTCGAGTCCCGGTGGACCACATATATGCATTCATTGATTTCATTGGACGTGTTTGGTGGTCTGGTGAAATTAATAACACATAGATTACAGTTGTATCGGTCTTAAGAGGGTTGGGTTTATATATCTTGGTTCTATCTGGTTTCCTGTTGTATTTTACAGTTGTATCGGTCTTACGAGGCTTGGGTTTATATATCTTGGTTCTATCTGGTTTCCTGTTGTATTTTACAGTTGTATCGGTCTTAAGAGGCTTGGGTTTATATATCTTGGTTCTATCTGGTGTCCTGTTGTATTTTACAGTTGTATCGGTCTTAAGAGGCTTGGGTTTATATATCTTGGTTCTAGCTGGTTTCCTGTTGTATTTTACAGTTGTATCGGTCTTAAGAGGCTTGGGTTTATATTTCTTGGTTCTATCTGGTTTCCTGTTGTATTTTCGTCCTGCGTCTCTGCTTCCCACTTTATAGGTGCTTCGGCTTTTATATATTTAGCCTCCGATGTTTCCTGTTTGAGGTTTATGCCTTTATTTCTTAGCTTAGGTGTGTGTGTGTGTGTGTGTGTGTGTGTGTGTGTGTGTGGGTGTGTGTGTGAGTGTGTATGTATTAAATTCATACGGTATCAGTGTTATGTATACAGTATAATACACGTATTACTTATATATATATGTTTGATTTGCATATGACTTTGGGGTAAATCTGATCAATATTTCAAATTACCTCCGCTTAGTCTATTTTGAGTTATTTAAATTACCTCATCTTTACATATGTAGTTGCTAATTGTATGTTTGTGTTTTATCTCTGTTTCTAAATGTTATGCGTCACAAGCTTAGCTGAATATGTTTTCAATAATACATCTGGTTCCTAGAATAATCCTTTCAGTAATCTATGACGGACTTGTTCCATATATTACGGCTACCTATTAGATTACAGGTCGGTGGTAGTTAAAGGGATAATTAAGATACATATCACAACGTATATTGCCACAGGTCTTTCTCAAGTTGCAGACAATCGTTTAATGTTAGCTAGCCAGCATTATAAAAGAAAACACAATCCTAAAACGAAAATGGTTAAAATGATATCATGTTTACTCTTCGCTTTTTAAATGTGTCCCACTTTCACATAATATAGGTATAGTCTGTTCGCTGTAAGTAGGCGAGGAATCATGACTTCTATCCTCTGTAACTCAAAAACGGCCAGAGTAAATTGGCTGTAAATCTCCACATCTATTCCTTGACTGACTCTTCCCAAATGGTAGAACTATTAGCTCGATTAATCTAATCGTATTTGAGTTACAGAGGTTGGAGGTTATGATTTCTCGCCTACTTACAGCGAATAGACTATAGTAAAGCTCAGTATTTTACAGGTGTTGACGGGTCTTTGGGTTTGGTTATACTTGGCTTGGGCCTGTTTGTCTGTTTACTCATTTGTTTACTCATCCCTGTTGTTGTTGTGTATCCTGTTAATATTTTCGTCTTGCTTTCAGTTCTGTCTTAGTTATATGTGCTAGTTTATTAGGTTAATTATATTCTGCATCTTATGTTTGTTTCAAGTTAGTTTACGATTTTATAATTTATCGATAAGGTAGTTTTTATTGTCGCTCATAAGCTTGATATGTCCAACCTATATGAATCGGCTATATGTGTCTCTTTTTATAATGTCTCCGTAGTCGTGTCTAATGCTGGTGTCACACAAGCGTTGTTTCTGGCAATTTTTGTTTAGCAACTTTGTTCTCGAAATATTGCGGAGACCTTTCGCATTGGTGGCGGTAACTTGATTAAAAGTAAATTATGTTAGTTGGCTGAATTTTGATTAAACTTACATTTTAAAGCTGCCGAACCAAAATTGCCCGAACATTTTTACTGGAAAATCGATCGTATGGCACCGCCTTTAATACTCCGTTTTTTATGGTTAATTTTTATAACCCTTTAAGTTTGGCGCCGACTATTTTATTTTGCACTAACTCATTTTATACGACTTTGTTTATCCCAGGAGAGACATTTAAAAGTACCGGTACCTCAAATAATTCTTCAAGATCATAATACTTCGTTATCCTGTATGCTGGCTGACACTCGACGGTTTTATTATGCTAAAAACCCGCCTCGGAATTCCAAGGTTTAAGGGGGTAGTTTTTATTTATTGGTCAATGTGTATATTAATTAATGAATTTCTTAGTTTCCTCGCTAGACTTCCATCAAGCTTAGAAATGCACCTCCTAGACCCCCTTTCAAGATAAATGTGTACATTTTTCTGTAGGAAAATTTCCCGGCCGAAGGCTGGTTCCTTTAAAAATTACAGGCTTGCTATCGCTCGCCAGGAAAAAAAATCGGCACTTAAATGGCACGAAAGGTATGAACATTGACAACAAAAATGAGGCGAAAGGTCTCAAAATCGCCAAAATAATAGAACGAATGTCTTAAGATTTCAAAACTAATATACTCAACTTGAGGAAGAAGGGGGTCCAAAAAAACCGACTACCTCCCCCGAAATATATTGTTCGGTATGTCTCAGGCTGTCCTCTCCAGTATGTGATATAATTCGTCGTTGTAATGGATTTGATTTTGTTTGAAATACCTTGATGGATTGTTTTCTATATCTTCTTCCTTGTCATAAGCAAGTTTGTTCAGCTTATTCTTAAGGGGACCTACCTCGCCTTTTTTTTTCTCTCTCTTTTTCTCCCTCTATCTTTGGCTTGTATCCATTTGGCCCCATTCAGCCTACTGTTTTAAGATGTTTACCCCTATCCAGGTGTCAATATTTCCTGGCGAGCGGTAGCGAGCCGGCATATATGTATTTTGTTTTGACAGCAAGCTAAATTTGTACATTTTTCGCTAGAAAAATTTCTCCGGCAAAGCCGGATCTCTCCATACAATGCTGGCTCGCTATCGCTCGCCAGGAAGACATCGACACCTGGATGGAGATTAACGTCTTAAAACAGTTGGCTGAATGGGGCCGAATGGATACAAGCCAGAGAAAGAGAGAACAAGAGAGAAAGATAAAAAAAGGCAGGTGACCCCCCTTAACTACGAGGTCAAGTGCGACCTTTGGCGACCGTGGGGTGCCGAGTTCCTACCATAGTACATACACAGATGCACTGATGAGAAGTACGTGTAGGCTAACACAGGCTGATAGTTGAGCAGCTTGGCTAGGAAGGGACCACGAGACAATCCTCTCCATCGGGATAGTGTGTGTGTTGTATTACACCCTTTTATTTTTGAGATTTGCCTTAATGTTTGATGTATGTACATTAGTAAATAAATAGATAAATAAATAAATATATATATATATATATATATATATATATATATATATATATATATATACAGTATATATATATTCCAGAAAATCTTTTCCAGAGTAGATGTGCCAAAATGTCAACGGTTAAGGGGAGGTATTTAGTTTGTTCCCTAGACCTCCATCAAGCTTAAAATTACACCCCCTTGATTCCCTTTCAAGATAAATTTGTACATTTTTCGGTAGAAAAATGTCCCGGCTGAAAGCCGGTTCCTCTTAAATAACAGGCTCGCTATCGCTCGCCAGGATAAAATCGACACCTAAATGGCATGAAAGGTCTTAAAATTGACAGAAATGGGTCCAAAGTTCTTAAAATCGTCAAAATAATGGGGCGAACGTCTTAAAATTAGAAAAGCAATGAGGCTAAACATGAAGGAGAAAGGGGTCAAGAAAAAAATCCCTCAAGTGGAAATCTCCCCGGAGGTATTGCTTTATTTATTTAGTGTCCTCCCCAACAGCCATACAAAGGACTCTGTTCAGGTATTTCCAACAGGTCCAGGGCAACCTTCAATGCCTCTTATCAATTTATAACTTACACAATTAAAATATGTTATGTACACTATGGTAAGATAAACACATTCATGTGAGTGTGGGATAGGCCCTCTGACAGTTGGACCAGCCTTTCGGGCAAATACATGGGACAATACTATTTTCAACAGTCAATATATCCGTAATGGTTGCTATTTGGATTCATATTTATATTCTGAACATTTTATGTTCAGAATATTCATGCTAGTCCAATCCTGAAGTTTGGCAAACCTATATACTGTAGGTACACTCTATTATATATATATATATATATATATATATATATATATATATATATATACAGTATATATAATTAATTGTGGATTTGGGAGACAAAAGGAAAAACTGCCTGTGACGAGTGCCTCCCCTAGAGTTGAAAGAGTGACAGAGCAAAACTCAAGGAATTTTCGAGGCAAAACGCCTGGGCACATTGAGTTTGAAGCAATGTTAGTCTTAGGATGAGGGAAGGATAGATTCAGGGAGAGAGTTCCAGAGCTCAGCTGTTGCATAGGAGAATGATTGAGAGTATCGTTTCACTCTTGAGTTGGAGAGTTGCACAGAGTAGGAGTAGGATTGTGTTGCAATACGGGTACTAAGTACCCTACATAGAGGAGGTGGCGAACACTGAGAGAGCTCTGAGGAACACTGATTATTGTAGTAGCAATAGCATAGCGAGAGAAATGCAACATTGCGGAGGAGATAGGAGATTGCAGAGAGTTGGTGAGTAGATGGGAGTTAATGATATGAAAGTCTTTCCTTTCTACTTTGTCTTGAAGTGATGTGTGGGAGGATTCTCTCCACTCATGTGAACAATACTCCATACAAGGATGCACTGTGCCCCTGCACAGAGCAAGAAGCTGTGCAGGGGTAAAGAACCCCTTGAGGCGGTTGAGCACACCCAGCTTCTGGGAGGCCTTAGCAGGAGTGGTAATATGTTCCTATATGAGTGTGAGTGTGTGTGTGTGTGTGTGTGTGTGTGTGTGTATTAGCATTTACTGTTTTTTTTAAATGACCTATATATATATATATGGGGGAGGATATCGTATCTAAGTACTACCAATACATACTGTATATTATGTTATCACTGCGAGCTGTAAATAACTTTCTAAACTTATATTTTTGTTTTAAGATAATCCTCACATCTATATTATTCTTCCTGCTTCCAGACAAGGTTACTCAGCTAATGCAACTCTTCTTGTCATGGAAGGGTTATATAACTATTTTAATTAACATACCTGTCATCTTGGATCGCCCTAAGACAGGCTGTTTGTCTCAAAGATAAACTTTAATGAGTCTTTCCACTACAGTAAGTTTTAGCCTCTCCACTTCTGTCGTATCTGTCCCCCATCTGGTATAATGAAATACATATATGCAGTATTCCATTGCAGCACGTATATACTGTATATAGTTTGAATCCAACTGGTTGCGCAATGATTTTAGGACATGTTATTATATATATATACTGTACAGTATAGTGCATCACAAGTACATTAATCAACAATAATTACTATAGTTGTATAGGCTTTCTGAAATGGCAAACACATGAAATTTATCTAGGAAACAGATGGATTGATTAAGTCTGTATTTGTATACCATTGCTAGGCTTACAGTAACTAGCATGGCATCATAAACGTATCATTGTAACAAATGGACCTGCTCTGTAATATTTGTTTGTTCATTGCTAACAAAAATGATCATATGCGTGTCCTATTTCGAACAAACCATTACTCATTAACGTGTGTATGTTAAACAGTAACACAAATTTTTCATATACGAGTACTATTCCGAACCAAACCATTACGCATTTACGTGTGTATGTAAAACGGTAAAACATATATATATATATATATATATATATATATATACTGTATATACTATTCAGATCCAAATCAGTTTCTCTTTAGGGAGTGTGACCATGTTCACTTCTGTCTGCTGTCATGTGGCCTTCTGTCCTCTGCCACTTTAGTATTGATTCTTGTATGTATCTCTATCTATCTATCTATCCATTTTTCTATCTATCTATCTACCTACCTACCTTCCTATCTATATATATATATATATATATATATATGTATCTATCTATCCATCCATCCATCCATCCCTCCCTCCCTCCCTCCCTCCCTCCCTCCCTCCCTCTCTCTCTCTCTCTCTCTCTCTCTCTCTCTCTCTCTCTCTCTCTCTCTCTCTCTCTCTCTCTCGGTAGTATTTGCGTCCGACTCTTAGATATGCTAATATTTAATATATATTTAGACCATTTGAAAGTCGTCAGAATTAAATATATCCAATAAGCTTAGTAAATTATATAATAAAGTAA
Source organism: Paralithodes platypus (assembly GCA_032716605.1). NCBI lineage: Eukaryota > Metazoa > Arthropoda > Malacostraca > Decapoda > Lithodidae > Paralithodes > Paralithodes platypus. Next base: position 64,298,725 of record CM064497.1, on the reverse strand, counting down.
TCAACAGAGTGCTGTAACCTTTGACCAGTAATTATTTGAGTACTGTGATTAAATGTCAATAGATTTTTGTAATTAGATGAACATATTTATAATGCTACAGGGAATTGTTTGCCAAGCAGGTTCGTCTACCTCATCCACTGCAGCTATTTGTGTGTGTACTCCTTTAGATATTCAACCTTTGTCCTCTTGAAGGTATCCGTGAATAATTAGCAGTTACTGTTGAGTCCATTATTACCATAAGGATGCGCATATTTCCTTACATACATTATAGTAAAATGTCTTACGTAGTTCAGAATGCCTTAATCACTATATTATAAGACGCAAATTTATGTTGTTTTTATAATTTTAGTACGTGGTTTTATCGTGTACCTAATACATTGGAAGATGCCTCGGTCGACCGTTTTAACTGCCTTTCCACTGTTTGTCTTCACTTGTATGATTATTCCCAATTTCCGAATGAGAGGCTGTTTCTTTGGACGATTTTCACTGGCTGTTTGTCCGTCCAACTGTTTTCTGTGGACCCCTCTCTCTCAAAGTTCCCACCTCCGCCTGTCCTCGCTGTTTATCGTGTAGTCGGGTTCTTTGTTTTCAACTTTCGGTCGGACAACTTCTTCTTCCCTTGGCGTTTGTAGTTCCTCATTTTATTGGTGCAGCCCGTCCTGTTATTTGTGTTCCCTTAGTTTAATATTCTTGCTACTCCCTTCCATATATACACAGAGCGGTCGCCAAACATTTCCCAATAGGGAATTGCTGTGTATTGCCCATAGGGTATTCCTATGTTATTTGATCTGCATTCCTATATATATTATTTGCATTTGCATATGGTAACCCAGGTTCGAATCCCGGTGGATCACATGCTTGCTGTCATTAATGTCTTTGGGAGGTGTTTGGTGTTGGAATGAAATAAATACAAATAGGTTCTTCAGCTCTCTTTTGCAAATACACAGGAATTCACTATGGGTGGATGTTTCGCGACCGCTCTGTATATACTTGTTTTCATTTCATTTATTTGTTTGGCATTTTCACGTTTCAGTTATTTTTGTACCGTTTTCTTTGTTACTCTTTTCCATGTAATGTTCTCTCATACATTTACTATTGATATCTTCTATTTTCACTTCTGGTTTTCACTTCTGGTTTTCACTTCTGGTTTTCTGTCTTTTATTAATTAGCACCCCCTTCTATTGGCTTAGATTCCCTTGATCCTCCTTTCCACCTGTTTGGCCCACCTTTCCAAAGTTGTAGCTTCCTTTAACATTTAACCCATTCAGTACAGGTGACGTCCTTTTCATCATATTCTGGCTACTATTAGACGATTATTCATCATAGGAAGGGTCTGTGGTAGCTAAAAGGATGAGATGAGAGAGTCTGTAGCCTTTTTATTTGCTAGAGGTCTTTCGTAAGCTGAATAATAATGTAAAGGTTGTCACCGGTACTGGAAGTTAAGTGCTCTACCACATTTCAATTCAATCACCCCACTTTTTTTTTTCTTACTGTAACTCTCCTAATATTTGTCTTGTTTAACCATACAGTTTTCTATCACGTTTTGGGGGCCACCTATTCCATTATCTAGGCTCTCTGTTCTATTGTCTAGGCCTTCGATTCCACATGATTCTCTTCTATTCTATCTTCTTAGCCTTGTATTTCATTTTCTCAGCCTTTCGTTTCTTTTTCTCAGCCATCTATTTAATTTGTTCAACCCTCTATTCCATTTTCTATGGGTTTTACTCCATTTTCTCAGTCCCCTTATCCCTCTTCACAGTTTGTTTTGGGTTATCTCTGCCACCTATTCCATATTATCCTGCCTCCATTCCATTTTCTCAATCCTTTATTCCATTTGCTTGGACATTTGTTGTATTTTTTCCAGTCCTCCTTTTCTCGTGTTTCTTTTCAGACCTCTAATTCAATGTGTCAACCTTCTTTTCCATTGTCTTTGCCGTTTTGTTCAGCTTTCTCGACTTGATATCCCATTTTCTCCGTCCTTCCATTCTGATAATTGTATTCGTTATATTCCATATTCCAAGACCTACATTCCATGTTCATCATCTCCTGCCAGTATCTCTGTCATATATTACATTTTCTCAGAACTCTAATCCATTTGTGCTGCCCTATCGTTAATTTGTTTAGGTTTACTATGCAATATTTCTTTCAGCCTTCTCTTCCTTTGTTTTGTTATGTCCACCATTCCATATTTTCCTACCCCCTTCTCCCTCCCGCCATTCTTGTTGTATTTTGTTCAGACCCCTATTCCTCCCTTTCTCCCTCTATTACGATTCTATTTTTCGTTGGTCGGTTCATCATTCCATCTTCACACACACACACACACACACACACACATACACACACACACACACACACACACACTCACTCCATTCTTTGTATCCCCCCCCCCCCTCCCTTCTATTTTTAAGGAGTGCCTTCATATCGGTCTACACCTCATCGTGGAGTCCGTAGTAAACCCAGGATAACAGAATGGATTAAGGGAGCCCACCTCGCTTTTTTCTCTTTCTCTCTCTCTCTCTCTTTGGCTTGTATCAGTTCGGCCCCATTCAGCCTACTGTTTTAAGACTTTTACCCTCATCCAGGTGTCAACATTTTCCTGGCGAGAGGTAGCGAGCCAGCATATTTATATTTTTGTTTTGATAGCAAAGCTAAATTTGTACATTTCTCGATAGACAAATGTCGCCATCGAAGCCGGATTTCTCCATACAATACTGGCTCGCTATCGCTCGCCAGGATGAAATCAACACCTGGATGGGGATAAACGTCTTAAAACAGTTGGCTGAATGGGGTCGAATGGATACAAGCCAGAAAAAGAGTGAAAAGGAGAGAAAGATAACAAAAACAGGTGATCCCCCTTAATGCCGGAGCCAAAAAGCGATTTTAGCGTCGCCCGATACGTAAATGCTAAGGGACCTACAGTTTTGACTGACAAACAACGAAATGTATACTTGTTCCAAATAAGTCGGCCAACACTCTTTAACATTAACCTCTATAACCCACAGACGAGTAGAGTAATCGAGCTAATGTATTTTAACATTTGGGAAGGGCCAACCAGGGAATAGGTGTGGAAATGTACAGCCCATTTGCTCTAGCCCGTTTTGAGTTACAAAAGTAGAGTTCATGATTCTGGTTTGCCATATAGAAAAGGGGAGATGGTTCACTTTTTGGGCGATTTTTGCATGTATTCATTATTTTTTCTAGTTTCCTCCCTAGACCTCCATCAAATTTAAAAGAACATCCATTAAATCCCCCTTCTATATTAATTTGTACATTTTTCAGTAGAAAAATGTCCCGCCGAAGGCTGGTTCTTCCAACATAACAGGCTCACTATCGTTCGTGAGGGAAAAAACCGACACCTAAATAGCACGAATGGTCTAAATATTGACGAAGAAATGGGGCGAAAGGTCTTAAAATCGACTAACTAATGGGGCAAACATCTTAACATCTGAAAACTAATGGTGCTAAATACGAGGGAGAAAAGTGACTAGAAAAACTGCCCATGTCCCCTTAAAGTAGATTAATTAGAATACTAACAGAATGGACGTTGAATTAGGCTATCCATCTTTATTTACGCATACCTCACATTGCCTGGTCACCATCATTACTTTATTGACGCATACTTCACATTGCCAGGTCACCATCATTACTTTATTGACGCATACTTCACATTGCCTGGTCACCATCATTACTTTATTGACGCATACTTCACATTGCCTGGTCACCATCATTACTTTATTGACGCATACTTCACATTGCCTGGTCACCATCATTACTTTATTGACGCATACCTCACATTGCCTGGTCACCATCATTACTTTATTGACGCATACTTCACATTGCCTGGTCACCATCATTACTTTATTTACGCATACCTCACATTGCCTGGTCACCATCATTACTTTATTTACACATACTTCACATTGCCTGGTCACCATCATTACTTATTTACGCATACTTCACATTGCCTGGTCACCATCATTACTTTATTTACGCATACTTCACATTGCCTGGTCACCATCATTACTTTATTTACGCATACTTCACATTGCCTGGTCACCATCATTACTTTATTTACGCATACTTCACATTGCCTGGTCACCATCATTACTTTATTTACGCATACCTCACATTGCCGGGTCACCATCATTACTTTATTTACGCATACTTCACATTGCCTGGTCACCATCATTACTTTATTTACGCATACTTCACATTGCCTGGTCACCATCATTACTTTATTGACGCATACTTCACATTGCCTGGTCACCATCATTACTTTATTTACGCATACTTCACATTGCCTGGTCACCATCATTACTTTATTTACGCATACTTCACATTGCCTGGTCACCATCATTACTTTATTTACGCATACCTCACATTGCCTGGTCACCATCATTACTTTATTTACGCATACTTCACATTGCCAGGTCGCCATCATTACTGCCCCCCCCCCCCCTCCCCTTCATGATTGCCGGCGTTAAGGGGAGAGGGGCTGGTTTTTCTGGCCCCCTTCTCCCTCGTGTTTAATCCCATTATTTTTTAAATTTTAAGACGTTCGACTCATTAGTTTGGCAGTTTTCTGACTGTACACCCCATTTCTTTGTCAATACTAAGACTTATTGTGCCATTCAGGTGTCAATTTTTCCCTGGCGAGCGATAGCGAGCCTGTAATTTTAAGAATAACCGGCCTTTGGCCGGGAAATTTTTCTACCGAAAAATGTAAAAAAATATTTTGAAGGGGGCTCTAGGGGGGGGGGGGGGCTACAGCTTAACGGAGGTCTAGAGAGGAAGCTAAAACATTATAAAAAGCAAACGCAATAAGAAAATAAGAAGAATAATTCTCAGTTAAAGGATATCAAATCTGCTTTGTAATTATGTTTTGATCCAATATATACTTTCTTTGATCCCATCTTCCTCTACACGATTGTTTCAGTTATAGAGGGGCCTTATATATTCACTATGCAAACTCACCCACCGAGATTGATTTAGGAAGAATAGTTTATATTCATAAATTGATTTAACTGATGTATAATTTGATACCAATTACTTAGCGTTAATCAACTCCATATATAAATAATTTCGAAGCCACCTATTTTTAAAGTGATATAGAACAGCTAATTGTACGAAGTATAAAATGGACGTGTTTTGAATATCGTTGGTAAAGGTGAGAACTATATCTAGCCTTCTTTATATAAAATTAACTTTGCGAATTACAGGATTTTGTTGATGGTATTTCATATCCCAAAGTATTCAGCTGATGAACACATGTAATTCATTTAAATAGTAAATTCGAGGAAACATAGTACAGTTTATTAGTCGTAAGAAGGACATGTCTGTCAGTGCGTGTACATTAGAACATAATGCATTATATTGTGCATCCAATCTTACTAGTATATGCAATAGCCCTCAATATATGCATCCGAATAAACCAATATCTGCAGTAGCCTACAACGGTAGGAGTCTAATGTATTCCATTGCATATGTACCCAATTTACCAATATATATACAGTACTGTATATATACAGTATATATATATATTATATATATATATATATATATATATATAATGTAATCACAATGTTATAGTGTATTTGTTCTAGCGAAATGTGTTGTTAATCACGAACACTTGGCGTTAATAAGATACAGAGACATGGTAGATAAACATATTCCTATTAAGGATGGACAAATCAATTGTTAAAGAATTCCATTTACCATCAGCTGCAATAATACCGACTATAGTCTAGTCTAGTCTATTCCATTGTATACGTACCCAATTGAGCCAAGCATCTGCAATAACTCCCAATATGCTACCAGTCTTTCATAACTCTAAAGCCGAGCACAATAGCATATATGTTCCTATATCTTCATTTCCAAGATACAGGCCAACATGCATCCAATTACCCGGTTCAATGAAACTAAAGCCGGTATCACACGAGATATTTTATAGTCAACATTCGATGATCAACATTTTTCTGGCAACATTTCTGGAATATATTTCACTGGTATCGGAAACTAGACTGATGATAGTTGAATATAAGAACAGAAAAATATTAAATGTGTACCTCCTAGGCTGCCAGACCAGTGTTGAGGATAAATGTTGAGTGAAAAAGTTTTCCGATGATACGGGCTTAACCGAGGCAGTCTCTTGTGCCAGCTGAAATACCGGAGTTATTATACAGTATATTATAGTGAACGATAATTATTAACCCCTAAGTGTCGGCGCGCAACATAAGTCGAGTATAATAAATCTGGACTATCTGGCGGCGCGCGACATAGGTCGTGTGGCAATTTCAGCACGTAATGTTGCTGAGAGAGAGAGACAAGTGGTGGCAGGAGAGTAGCGAGCGTATGACTGCTCCAGACCACCGCGGCGAACCTACTGACACGAATCCCACCTCCTCCCTCCCTCTCTCACTCGCTACATACTGAATTGTATGGGGAAAGTACCGAATTACATGCTTTTTGTACTCGCGTTGCGCGGTTGTTGCAAGAAAACTAGCCGTCATAAAAGGATCGTTTTGGTGTCATTGGAAAGCTCTGTTTATGCCCTTTCAGGGATAGATAGTTGTTTTACGCTCTGGGTCTTATTTAGGCATGAAAATGATCACGTAAACAGCCCTATTTTGGCTAAAAACACCCCGCTGGGCGGTACATATAAATAAACCGCTAGCCCGCTAATCTAGTGTTAAAGTCCACGGGTCAAATTATCTAAGGTATCGGGTCTTATTAAGGGGCTATGATAGGTTGTTGTTGTTGTTGTTGTTGTTCCCCAAGCTGCCTGGCCGAACAGCCCCAAGGTCCCGAGGAGGCCAAGGCCATAACCGTGCGCCCCCACAGAACCCTCACTGCCGACCACAATAAAGCCTGGGTGACCGAAGCCACTCCATGGCGGGGAGCTGAGGAGGGTGGGGAAACGCCCAGGAAACCAAAGCCCCACCGAGGGCTCTGTGCCCCTCAGCAATTATGAAGAGAAAGTTAAGGGGCAAAGGAAAAAATGTGACGCTTTGGCTTCCAATCTAGGTAGACTGGGAGGTCAATCCACGGAAGAGACGCCGTCACTTGAGATCTAGAAAATATAAAAGTAAAAGGAACAGTCAGAGTAAGCTATGGGTATGGCAGAGATAACGATAACTAATGAAACTAACCGAGGCAGTCTCTTGTACCGACTGTAATAGAAGAGTCATTATACAGTAGATGATAGTTGAATGATAACTATTTAAACCCTTCTGTCAAATAATCTAGTGGACCAGCTCTTAACTAGGTGGCATGTGCGGTGACCCATATCAATATAAACTCTTCTTTAAAATGGTCTAATGTATCGGGTCTAATAAAGGGGTTAAGATATGTGAATGATAGCAATTTCAGCCATTCTATCACGTTATTTTATGTACTGGGTCTAATAAAGGGGCTATGATAACAACTTAAACTCTTCCTTAACATTATCTAATGTATCGGGTCTAATAAAGGGGTTACGATAAGTGCACACGATAGAAATTTAAGCCCTTCTATCATGTTATCTAGCGTACTGGGTCTAATAAGGGGCTATGATAGGTTGGACTGGACGATAACTAATAAAACTAACCGAGGCAGTCTCTAGTACCGGCTGTAATAGAAGAGTTTTTAACACATTCGATTATAGTGAACGATAACTAATTAGGGGGAATGGTTTAGGTGTTGGTCGATGTTGTTCATGTGTTTATTAGTGTTCTAGTTTCCTCCCTAGACCTCCATCAAACTTTAAAAATAAAAATATAACCGCAGGATTCCCTTTTAAGTTATATTTGTACATTTTTTTGTAGAAAAAATTCCCGGCCGAAGGCCGATTCCTCCTAAATTACAGGTTCGCTATTGCTCACTAGGAAAAAAATCGACACCTGAATGACAGGAAAAGTCCTACTAATGACAGAGAAAAAGGGCGAAAGGTCTTAAAATTGTCAAACTAATTGGGCTTAGCATGAGGGAGAAGGGTGTCCAGCAAAAACCGACCATCTCCCCTTATAAGCCCATTTATCAAATTATTCACTGTATCGGGTCTTATAAGGGTAGTAGGATAGGTAAAAAATAATAGTTCAATCTCGTCTATCCAATTATTTAATACACCGGGTCTTAGAAGGGTAGTATGATAGGTGAACAATAACTACCTAAGGGGAGATGGGCTGGTTATTCTGGACATCCTTCTCCCTCGTGCTTAGCCCCTTTAGTTTTAAGAATTTAAGACGTTGAACCCATTAGTTTGGCGGTTTAAAAATGTACACATTTATCTTGAAGCGGGGTCTTGGGGGTGTTTATCTTGAAGGGGGGTCTTGGGGGTGTTTTTCTAAGTTTGATGGGGGTTTAGCGAGGAAACTAAGAAATATAGGAATAACTGAATCAATAGAAAAAAAACGAAAAAAAAACGGCCCATCTCCCCTTAAGGGGAGGTATTTACTTTGTTCCTTAGACCTCCAGCAAGCTTAAAATTAAACCCCCTTGAGTCCCTTTCAAGATAAATTTGTAAATTTTTCGGTAGAAAAATGTCCCGGCCGAAGGCCGGTTCCTCTTAAATTACAGGCTCGCTATCGCTCGCCAGGATAAAATCGACACCTGAATGGCACGAAAGGTCTTAATATGGGGTGAAAGTTCTTAAAATCGCTAAACTAATGGGGCGAACGTTTTATAATATCAAAAGCAATGGGGATAAACATGAGGGAGAAGGGGGTCAAGAAAAACATCCCTTAAGTGGAAATCTCCCCTTAAGCCGTTCTGTCAAATGATCTAATGCACCGCGGTTGGGTTGTACTGAACGATAGCTATTGAAACTAATCGAGTCTCTTGTTGCTTTCTTATGTGTTGCCTTGTACGGTGGGGCTAATAAGTCATGTCCCACCTGTCATTACGTTTAGCTCGCTCTGTGCTGTATTAATGTCTGTCAGATGTTGAATAGGGTGGGTAAGTGTAGGAACATGGTTGTATATCCCACTCAAAGAGAAGAAATCATGTGTAAATATTGCCGATACCAATTATTGATCAAAACTTACTTGGTGCCGAGACATCACTTATTATGCCGACTGTACTATAAGTACTGAAATTATAACCCAGGAGCTAAACGAAAGGTGTTGTGGTTGTTTGTATGGGATGGCAACTATTTTAAAGGGAGGTGAGTCGTTTTTCTGGTCCCCTTCATCTTCATGTTTAGCCCCTTTAGTTTTCAGATTTTAAGACGGCCCATTAGTTTTGCGATGTTAAGACCTTTCGTCCCATCTATATGTCAATATTAAGAATTTGTATGTAATTTAGCGAGCATATAATATAAGAGGAAACGGCCTTCGGCCGGGTCATTTTTCTATCGATAAATGTACAATTATATCTTGAAGAAAAGTCTTGGGGGTGTTTTTAAATTTTGATGGAGGTCTAGGTAGGAAACTAAAAAATAAAATTAAATGATACATAGATGGGAAAATAAATACGCCCAATCCCCCCTAGAACCCTTCTGTTAAATCAGCTACTGTACCGGGTCTAACAAAGGGAGTATGGTCGGATGTACTAAAAGGTAACCCTTCCATACCCTTCTGTCTAACTATCTAGGGTCTAATAGAAGATATATGACGTGCTGTATTGGGCGAGCTATGATAATCCTTGCAATCACAATTAAGGGGAGACTGGCCGTTGGTTTGGTCTATTAACTCGTGTATTCATATATATATTTTGTGTGTCCTCCCTAGACCTCCATCAAGCTTAGAAAAACACCCCATAGACCCCCCTTTAAATTAAATGTGTAAATTTCCCGGCCGAAGGCCGGTTCCTCTTAAAATTGCAGGCTCGCTGTCGCTCGCCACGAATAAATCGACACCTAAAGGGCACGAAAGGTCTTAAAATTGACAACGAAATGGGGCGAAAGGTTTTAAAATCGCCAAAGTAATGGGCCGAACGTCTTATAATATCAAAACTAGTGGGGCTAAACATTAGGGAGAAGGGGTCCAGAAAAATGGTCTGCATCCCCTTAAGACGTTCTGTACAGTATGAGCTGAATAGAATACTTAGATACGGCCATCATTCAAGATGGTATCACATAGAATAATGTTAACGGTAATTGAAAGTATGCAATGATAGATTATATGTTCCGATTATCTTCACTTCCTCGGTTGTGCCTGGAAGCTCGTAGATTCCTAAAGTAAACTATAAATTAGCCTGAAAGAACGTTCAGTACAGATAGTTGTTATGTACAGTACAGTACAGTCAAGTGTAAACATTTCGCGCACCCATTTGACTCAGTATCAAACACAAACCAAACAATACAGTGCTATAGAATATTCCAAGTGATTAAAGTCTTGGTTTTATAGGTTCACAGATTCGAATTGGGGTAACCTGATATATGCTGAGAACTGTACAGTGTACATTTTTTTTTTTTTTTTTTTTTTTTTTAAGAGACAATGAACGGAGGAAGGAAAAACACAGATACAACAAAAAGGTCCATGTGCCTAAAGGCATCCTCCATTCATAAAATGTTTGTAACAACTGGATTTAAACATTTGTTGATTGTAAGTTTGTGGAAAGCAATTAGAGGGAAGTGAATTCCAAAGAGTAGTAGCTCTGGGGATAAATGAATTCTGATAAGCAGAAGTTCTGCATTGTGGAGGAGAAAGTGTAAATTCATGGGCGTTCTCAGCTGCCCTAGTTCTACGGGGAAAGATGTGGAGAGGCGGCACAATCGAAGCAAGTTCCTCGGAACAATTGCTGTGAAAATATCTGTAGAATAATGCAAGGGATGCAACGTTTCTTCGTATGGCTAATGTAGGAAGGTCCTGTGTGATTGCAGGGTTATTGATTAATCTAATAGCTTTATTTTGAATTTTGTCCAACTGCCTCAATGCAACCACTCCACTTCCACCCCACAGAGGTGAACAGTAATCCATCTGAGAGCGCACATGACTTTTATATATTACGGCCAACTGCTCGTCAGTGAAGGATTCTCGAACTCTGTACAGGAGTCCCAGTTTTTTAGAGGCATTCTTAGCAATGCTTCTAACATAATGTGTCCAGCTCAAGTTAGTAGTTAATGTTACACCGAGAATGTCAATACTAGGGGAAGTGGGAATATTTACATCATTACAAAATATATGGGAGTCAGTGAGATTCTGTCGGTTAGAAAATTGAATGTACTTGGTTTTCTGTGCATTAAAGGAAACTAGATTCTCTTGTCCCCATTCATTAATTCTAGAAAGGTCCTGGTTCAGAGAAATTGCAGTGTTTATTTTTGAATTTATAAGATACAATTTATAACATACAAGTATCTAAGGGACTGGAGTTCTCGACAAGGGTATTCAGTCCTGACGTTATTATTGACTTACAATGTGCTGGCTTAATAATCCAGAAGCGTTGATATCCTCTGAAGTCCTAATTAAACTATATAACCATATGTGACAGTATCACTGTGTATTAACACGTCTGTGTCTGAATCATTACTCTCTCTCTCTCTCTCTCTACTCCCTTTAACGTTCTTTTTTTATCACTTCAGATGCTAGTATATTCTCTCCCATACACCTTAGCCCACTCCCACGATGCCTATTTCTTCCCTCTCCTCCTCTGCTATGTACCCTACCTCAAAATAGGATGTTCGCCAATTATCTACGTCGTATTGTTCCACTTTACCTTCCACATCCTCACTCGAGTTAGAATGTCACACGGTCACTTGTATCGGCTATTTTCTCAGATTTACAAACCTATACAAATGTATTGTATTGACGGTATCAACGAACGACAATAACCATAATTCCACCGGAGGTTTAAAGCCAGTATATCATAATATTGTATAGTTATATTAGAAGACAAAATACAGACTCACATCCATAGATACAAATACCATGCAAACTATAGTCTATTTATTTCCAGCTGAGGGTAAATTGTCATGTTTCTATCTTTGTTACTCAGCTATAAGGCAGATTTTGTAGCGAAACATGATGGTAATTATGAAAACTTGGCATTAATACGACACACAGCCATAGTAGTTTTATATATTGCCATTAAGTACCGAGAAATCAGCTACTAAGGGATTCAATTTACCATCAGCTGGACAACATAGAGTATAGTAGGGGACTAACAGACTTCTACTACAGAGTATAGTAGGGGACTAACAGACTTCTACTATAGAGTATAGTAGGGGACTAACAGACTTCTACTATAGAGTATAGTAGGGGACTAACAGACTTCTACTATAGAGTATAGTAGGGGACTAACAGACTTCTATTATAGAGTATAGTAGGAGACTAACAGACTTCTACTATAGAGTATAGTAGGGGACTAACAGACTTCTATTATAGAGTATAGTAGGGGACTAACAGACTTCTATTATAGAGTATAGTAGGGGACTAACAGACTTCTATTATAGAGTATAGTAGGGGACTAACAGACTTCTATTATAGAGTATAGTAGGGGACTAACAGACTTCTATTATAGAGTATAGTAGGGGACTAACAGACTTCTATTATAGAGTATAGTAGGGGACTAACAGACTTCTATTATAGAGTATAGTAGGGGACTAACAGACTTCTACTACTATAGAGTATAGTAGGGGACTAACAGACTTCTATTATAGAGTATAGTAGGGGACTAACAGACTTCTATTATAGAGTATAGTAGGGGACTAACAGACTTCTACTATAGAGTATAGTAGGGGACTAACAGACTTCTACTATAGAGTATAGTAGGGGACTAACAGACTTCTACTATAGAGTATAGTAGGGGACTAACAGACTTCTACTATAGAGTATAGTAGGGGACTAACAGACTTCTACTATAGAGTATAGTAGGGGACTAACAGACTTCTACTATAGAGTATAGTAGGGGACTAACAGACTTCTACTATAGAGTATAGTAAGGGACTAACAGACTTCTACTATAGAGTATAGTAGGGGACTAACAGACTTCTACTATAGAGTATAGTAGGGGACTAACAGACTTCTACTATAGAGTATAGTAGGGGACTAACAGACTTCTACTATAGAGTATAGTAAGGGACTAACAGACTTCTACTATAGAGTATAGTAGGGGACTAACAGACTTCTACTATAGAGTATAGTAGGGGACTAACAGACTTCTACTATAGAGTATAGTAGGGGACTAACAGACTTCTACTATAGAGTATAGTAGGAGACTAACAGACTTCTACTATAGAGTATAGTAGGGGACTAACAGACTTCTACTATAGAGTATAGTAGGGGACTAACAGACTTCTACTATAGAGTATAGTAGGGGACTAACAGACTTCTACTATAGAGTATAGTAGGGGACTAACAGACTTCTACTATAGAGTATAGTAGAGGACTAACAGACTTCTACTATAGAGTATAGTAGGGGACTAACAGACTTCTACTATAGAGTATAGTAGGGGACTAACAGACTTCTACTATAGAGTAGAGTAGGGGACTAACAGACTTCTACTATAGAGTATAGTAGGGGACTAACAGACTTCTACTATAGAGTATAGTAGGGGACTAACAGACTTCTACTATAGAGTATAGTAGGGGACTAACAGACTTCTACTATAAAGTATAGTAGGGGACTAACAGACTTCTACTATAGAGTATAGTAAGGGACTAACAGACTTCTACTATAGAGTATAGTAGGGGACTAACAGACTTCTACTATAGAGTATAGTAAGGGACTAACAGACTTCTACTATAGAGTATAGTAGGGGACTAACAGACTTCTACTATAGAGAATAGTAGGGGACTAACAGACTTCTACTATAGAGTATAGTAGGGGACTAACAGACTTCTACTATAGAGTATAGTAGGGGACTAACAGACTTCTACTATAGAGTATAGTAGGGGACTAACAGACTTCTACTATACAGTATAGTAGGGGACTAACAGACTTCTACTATAGAGTATAGTAGGGGACTAACAGACTTCTACTATAGAGTATAGTAGGGGACTAACAGACTTCTACTATAGAGTATAGTAGAGGACTAACAGACTTCTACTATAGAGTATAGTAGAGGACTAACAGACTTCTACTATAGAGTATAGTAGGGGACTAACAGACTTCTACTATAGAGTATAGTAGGGGACTAACAGACTTCTACTATAGAGTATAGTAGGGGACTAACAGACTTCTACTATAGAGTATAGTAGGGGACTAACAGACTTCTATTATAGAGTATAGTAGGGGACTAACAGACTTCTACTATAGAGTATAGTAGAGGACTAACAGACTTCTACTATAGAGTATAGTAGGAGACTAACAGACTTCTACTATAGAGTATAGTAGGGGACTAACAGACTTCTACTATAGAGTATAGTAGGGGACTAACAGACTTCTACTATACAGTATAGTAGGGGACTAACAGACTTCTACTATAGAGTATAGTAGGGGACTAACAGACTTCTACTATAGAGTATAGTAGAGGACTAACAGACTTCTACTATAGAGTATAGTAGGGGACTAACAGACTTCTACTATAGAGTATAGTAGGGGACTAACAGACTTCTACTATAGAGTATAGTAGAGGACTAACAGACTTCTACTATAGAGTATAGTAGAGGACTAACAGACTTCTACTATAGAGTATATTAGGGGACTAACAGACTTCTACTATAGAGTATAGTAGGGGACTAACAGACTTCTACTATAGAGTATAGTAGGGGACTAACAGACTTCTACTATAGAGTATAGTAGAGGACTAACAGACTTCTACTATAGAGTATAGTAGAGGACTAACAGACTTCTACTATAGAGTATAGTAAGGGACTAACAGACTTCTACTATTGAGTATAGTAGGGGACTAACAGACTTCTACTATAGAGTATAGTAGGGGACTAACAGACTTCTGCTATAGAGTATAGTAGGGGACTAACATACTTCTACTATAGAGTATAGTAGGGGACTAACAGACTTCTATTATAGAGTATAGTAGGGGACTAACAGACTTCTACTATAGAGTATAGTAGGGGACTAACAGACTTCTACTATAGAGTATAGTAGGGGACTAACATACTTCAATTATAGAGTATAGTAGGGGACTAACAGACTTCTACTATAGAGTATAGTAGGGGACTAACAGACTTCTACTATAGAGTATAGTAGGGGACTAACTATTAGTAGGGGACTAACAGACTTCTACTATAGAGTAATAGTAGGGGACTAACAGACTTCTACTATAGAGTATAGTTAGGGGACTAACAGACTTCTACTATAGAGTATAGTAGGGACTAACAGACTTCTACTATAGAGTATAGTAGGGGACTAACAGACTAACTATAGAGTATAGTAGGGGACTAACAGACTTCTACTATAGAGTATAGTAGGGGACTAACAGACTTCTACTATAGAGTATAGTAGGGGACTAACAGACTTCTACTATAGAGTAAGTAGTAGGGGACTAACAGACTTCTACTATAGAGTATAGTAGGGGACTAACAGACTTCTACTATAGAGTATAGTAGGGGACTAACAGACTTCTACTATAGAGTATAGTAGGGGACTAACAGACTTCTACTATAGAGTATAGTAGGGGACTAACAGACTTCTACTATAGAGTATAGTAGGGGACTAACAGACTTCTACTATAGAGTATAGTAGGGGACTAACAGACTTCTACTATAGAGTATAGTAGGGGACTAACAGACTTCTACTATAGAGTATAGTAGGGGACTAACAGACTTCTACTATAGAGTATAGTAGGGGACTAACAGACTTCTACTATAGAGTATAGTAGGGACTAACAGACTTCTACTATAGAGTATAGTAGGGGACTAACAGACTTCTACTATAGAGTATAGTAGGGGACTAACAGACTTCTACTATAGAGTATAGTAGGGGACTAACAGACTTCTACTATAGAGTATAGTAGGGGACTAACAGACTTCTACTATAGAGTATAGTAGGGGACTAACAGACTTCTACTATAGAGTATAGTAGGGGACTAACAGACTTCTACTATAGAGTATAGTAGGGGACTAACAGACTTCTACTATAGAGTATAGTAGGGGACTAACAGACTTCTACTATAGAGTATAGTAGGGGACTAACAGACTTCTACTATCAAACATAGAGTATAGTAGAGGACTAACAGACTTCTACTATCAAACATAGAGTATAGTAGGGGACTAACAGACTTCTGCTATAGAGTATAGTAGGGGACTAACAGACTTCTACTATAGAGTATAGTAGGGGACTAACAGACTTCTACTATAGAGTATAGTAGGGGACTAACAGACTTCTACTATAGAGTATAGTAGGGGACTAACAGACTTCTACTATAGAGTATAGTAGGGGACTAACAGACTTCTACTATAGAGTATAGTAGGGACTAACAGACTTCTACTATAGAGTATAGTAGGGGACTAACAGACTTCTACTATAGAGTATAGTAGGGGACTAACAGACTTCTACTATAGAGTATAGTAGGGGACTAACAGACTTCTACTATAGAGTATAGTAGGGGACTAACAGACTTCTACTATAGAGTATAGTAGGGGACTAACAGACTTCTACTATAGAGTATAGTAGGGGACTAACAGACTTCTACTATAGAGTATAGTAGGGGACTAACAGACTTCTACTATAGAGTATAGTAGGGGACTAACAGACTTCTACTATAGAGTAGTAGGGGACTAACAGACTTCTACTATAGAGTATAGTAGGGGACTAACAGACTTCTATTATAGAGTATAGTAGGGGACTAACAGACTTCTACTATAGAGTATAGTAGGGGACTAACAGACTTCTACTATAGAGTATAGTAGGGGACTAACAGACTTCTACTATAGAGTATAGTAGGGGACTAACAGACTTCTACTATAGAGTATAGTAGGGGACTAACAGACTTCTACTATAGAGTATAGTAGGGGACTAAACAGACTTCTACTATAGAGTATAGTAGGGGACTAACAGACTTCTACTATAGAGTATAGTAGGGGACTAACAGACTTCTACTATAGAGTATAGTAGGGGACTAACAGACTTCTACTATAGAGTATAGTAGGGGACTAACAGACTTCTACTATAGAGTATAGTAGGGGACTAACAGACTTCTACTATAGAGTATAGTAGGGGACTAACAGACTTCTACTATAGAGTATAGTAGGGGACTAACAGACTTCTACTATAGAGTATAGTAGGGGACTAACAGACTTCTACTATAGAGTATAGTAGGGGACTAACAGACTTCTACTATAGAGTATAGTAGGGGACTAACAGACTTCTACTATAGAGTATAGTAGGGGACTAACAGACTTCTACTATAGAGTATAGTAGGGGACTAACAGACTTCTACTATAGAGTATAGTAGGGGACTAACAGACTTCTACTATAGAGTATAGTAGGGGACTAACAGACTTCTACTATAGAGTATAGTAGGGGACTAACAGACTTCTATAGAGTATAGTAGGGGACTAACAGACTTCTACTATAGAGTATAGTAGGGGACTAACAGACTTCTACTATAGAGTATAGTAGGGGACTAACAGACTTCTACTATAGAGTATAGTAGGGGACTAACAGACTTCTACTATAGAGTATAGTAGGGGACTAACAGACTTCTACTATAGAGTATAGTAGGGGACTAACAGACTTCTACTATAGAGTATAGTAGGGGACTAACAGACTTCTACTATAGAGTATAGTAGGGGACTAACAGACTTCTACTATAGAGTATAGTAGGGGACTAACAGACTTCTACTATAGAGTATAGTAGGGGACTAACAGACTTCTACTATAGAGTATAGTAGGGACTAACAGACTTCTACTATAGAGTATAGTAGGGGACTAACAGACTTCTACTATAGAGTATAGTAGGGGACTAACAGACTTCTACTATAGAGTATAGTAGGGGACTAACAGACTTCTACTAAAGAGTATAGTAAGGGACTAACAGACTTCTACTATAGAGTATAGTAGGGGACTAACAGACTTCTACTATAGAGTATAGTAGGGGACTAACAGACTTCTACTATAGAGTATAGTAGGGGACTAACAGACTTCTACTATAGAGTATAGTAGGGGACTAACAGACTTCTACTAAGAGTATAGTAGGGGACTAACAGACTTCTACTATAGGGTATAGTAGGGGACTAACAGACTTCTACTATAGAGTATAGTTGGGGACTAACAGCTTCTACTATAGAGTATAGTAGGGGACTAACAGACTTCTACTATAGAGTATAGTAGGGGACTAACAGACTTCTACTATAGAGTATAGTAGGGGACTAACAGACTTCTACTATAGAGTATAGTAGGGGACTAACAGACTTCTACTATAGAGTATAGTAGGGGACTAACAGACTTCTACTATAGAGTATAGTAGGGGACTAACAGACTTCTACTATAGAGTATAGTAGGGGACTAACAGACTTCTATTATAGAGTATAATAGACTAACAGACTTCTACTATAGAGTATAGTAGCGGACTAACAGACTTCTACTATAGAGTATAGTAGGGGACTAACAGACTTCTACTATAGAGTATAGTATAGGACTAACAGACTTCTACTATAGAGTATAGTAGGGGACTAACAGACTTCTACTATAGAGTATAGTAGGGGACTAACAGACTTCTACTATAGAGTAAGTAGGGGACTAACAGACTTCTACTATAGAGTATAGTAGGGGACTAACAGACTTCTACTATAGAGTATAGTAGGGGACTAACAGACTTCTACTATAGAGTATAGTAGGGGACTAACAGACTTCTACTATAAAGTATAGTAGGGGACTAACCGACTTCTACTATAGAGTATAGTAGGGGACTAACAGACTTCTACTATAGAGTATAGTAGGGGACTAACAGACTTCTACTATAGAGTATAGTAGGGGACTAACAGACTTCTACTATAGAGTATAGTAGGGGACTAACAGACTTCTACTATAGAGTATAGTAGGGGACTAACAGACTTCTACTATAGAGTATAGTAGGGGACTAACAGACTTCTACTATAGAGTATAGTAGGGGACTAACAGACTTCTACTATAGAGTATAGTAGGGGACTAACAGACTTCTACTATAGAGTATAGTAGGGGACTAACAGACTTCTACTATAGAGTATAGTAGGGGACTAACAGACTTCTACTATAGAGTATAGTAGGGGACTAACAGACTTCTACTATAGAGTAATATAGTAGGGACTAACAGACTTCTACTATAGAGTATAGTAGGGGACTAACAGACTTCTACTATAGAGTATAGTAGGGGACTAACAGACTTCTACTATAGAGTATAGTAGGGGACTAACAGACTTCTACTATAGAGTATAGTAGGGACTAACAGACTTCTACTATAGATTATAGTAGGGGACTAACAGACTTCTACTATAGAGTATAGTAGGGGACTAACAGACTTCTACTATAGAGTATAGTAGGGGACTAACAGACTTCTACTATAGAGTATAGTAGGGACTAACAGACTTCTACTATAGAGTATAGTAGGGGACTAACAGACTTCTACTATAGAGTATAGTAGGGGACTAACAGACTTCTACTATAGAGTATAGTAGGGGACTAACAGACTTCTACTATAGAGTATAGTAGGGACTAACAGACTTCTACTATAGAGTATAGTAACGGACTAAGAGACTTCTACTATAGAGTATAGTAGGGACTAACAGACTTCTACTATAGAGTATAGTAGGGGACTAACAGACTTCTACTATAGAGTATAGTAGGGGGACTAACAGACTTCTACTATAGAGTAGAGTAGGGGCCTAACAGACCTCTACTATAGAGTATAGTAGGGGACTAACAGACTTCTACTATAGAGTATAGTAGGGGACTAACAGACTTCTACTATAGAGTATAGTAGGGACTAACAGACTTCTACTATAGAGTCTAGTAGGGACTAACAGACTTCTACTAGAGTATAGTAGGGGACTAACAGACTTCTACTATAGAGTATAGTAGGGGACTAACAGACTTCTACTATAGAGTATAGTAGGGGACTAACAGACTTCTACTATAGAGTATAGTAGGGACTAACAGACTTCTACTATAGAGTATAGTAGGGACTAACAGACTTCTACTATAGAGTATAGTAGGGGACTAACAGACTTCTACTATAGAGTATAGTAGGGGACTAACAGACTTCTACTATAGAGTATAGTAGGGGACTAACAGACTTCTACTATAGAGTATAGTAGGGGACTAACAGACTTCTACTATAGAGTATAGTAGGGGACTAACAGACTTCTACTATAGAGTATAGTAGGGGACTAACAGACTTCTACTATAGAGTATAGTAGGGGACTAACAGACTTCTACTATAGAGTATAGTAGGGGACTAACAGACTTCTACTATAGAGTATAGTAGGGAGCTAACAGACTTCTACTATAGAGTATAGTAGGGGACTAACAGACTTCTACTATAGAGTATAGTAGGGGACTAACAGACTTCTACTATAGAGTATAGTAGGGGACTAACAGACTTCTACTATAGAGTATAGTAGGGGACTAACAGACTTCTACTATAGTATAGTAGGGGACTAACAGACTTCTACTATAGAGTATAGTAGGGGACTAACAGACTTCTACTATAGAGTATAGTAGGGGACTAACAGACTTCTACTATAGAGTATAGTAGGGGACTAACAGACTTCTACTATAGAGTATAGTAGGGGACTAACAGACTTCTACTATAGAGTATAGTAGGGGACTAACAGACTTCTACTATAGAGTATAGTAGGGGACTAACAGACTTCTACTATAGAGTATAGTAGGGGACTAACAGACTTCTACTATAGAGTATAGTAGGGGACTAACAGACTTCTACTATAGAGTATAGTAGTGGACTAACAGACTTCTACTATCAAACATAGAGTATAGTAGGGGACTAACAGACTTCTACTATAGAGTATAGTAGGGGACTAACAGACTTCTACTATAGAGTATAGTAGGGGACTAACAGACTTCTACTATAGAGTATAGTAGGGGACTAACAGACTTCTACTATAGAGTATAGTAGGGGACTAACAGACTTCTACTATAGAGTATAGTAGGGGACTAACAGACTTCCTATAGAGTATAGTAGGGGACTAACAGACTTCTAGAGTATAGTAGGGGACTAACAGACTTCTACTATAGAGTATAGTAGGGGACTAACAGACTTCTACTATAGAGTATAGTAGGGGACTAACAGACTTCTACTATAGAGTATAGTAGGGGACTAACAGACTTCTATTATAGAGTAGTAGGGGACTAACAGACTTCTACTATAGAGTATAGTAGGGACTAACAGACTTCTACTATAGAGTATAGTAGGGGACTAACAGACTTCTACTATAGAGTATAGTAGGGGACTAACAGACTTCTACTATAGAGTATAGTAGCGGACTAACAGACTTCTACTATAGAGTATAGTAGGGGACTAACAGACTTCTACTATAGAGTATAGTAGGGGCTTATTAGACTTCTACTATAGAGTATAGTAGGGGACTAACAGACTTCTACTATAGAGTATAGTAGGGGACTAACAGACTTCTACTATAGAGTATAGTAGGGGACTAACAGACTTCTACTATAGAGTATAGTAGGGGACTAACAGACTTCTACTATCAAACATAGAGTATAGTAGGGGACTAACAGACTTCTACTATAGAGTATAGTAGGGGACTAACAGACTTCTACTATAGAGTATAGTAGGGGACTAACAGACTTCTACTATAGAGTATAGTAGCGTACTAACAGACTTCTACTATAGAGTATAGTAGGGGACTAACAGACTTCTACTATAGAGTATAGTAGAGGACTAACAGACTTCTACTATAGAGTATAGTAGGGGACTAACAGACTTCTACTATAGAGTATAGTAGGGGACTAACAGACTTCTACTATAGAGTATAGTAGGGGACTAACAGACTTCTACTATAGAGTATAGTAGGGGACTAACAGACTTCTATTATAGAGTATAGTAGGGGACTAACAGACTTCTACTATCAAACATAGAGTATAGTAGGGGACTAACAGACTTCTACTATAGAGTATAGTAGAGGACTAACAGACTTCTGCTATAGAGTATAGTAGGGGACTAACAGACTTCTACTATAGAGTTATAGGGGACTAACAGACTTCTACTATAGAGTATAGTAGGGGACTAACAGACTTCTACTATAGAGTATAGTAGGGGACTAACAGACTTCTGCTATAGAGTATAGTAGGGGACTAACAGACTTCTACTATAGAGTATAGTAGGGGACTAACAGACTTCTACTATAGAGTATAGTAGGGGACTAACAGACTTCTACTATAGAGTATAGTAGGGGACTAACAGACTTCTACTATAGAGTATAGTAGGGACTAACAGACTTCTACTATAGAGTATAGTAGGGGACTAACAGACTTCTACTATAGAGTATAGTAGGGGACTAACAGACTTCTACTATAGAGTATAGTAGGGACTAACAGACTTCTACTATAGAGTATAGTAGGGTACTAACAGACTTCTACTATAGAGTATAGTAGGGGACTAACAGACTTCTACTATAGAGTATAGTAGGGGACTAACAGACTTCTACTATAGAGTATAGTAGGGGACTAACAGACTTCTACTATAGAGTATAGTAGCGGACTAACAGACTTCTACTATAGAGTATAGTAGGGGACTAACAGACTTCTACTATCAAACTTCGTCGGTAATATTACTCGTGTGATTAATAGTTTATTGTATTATTGTAGCACTTATATCGAACTTCTGGCCATTCTTCTCGGTAATATTGTATAAGCGTGAGTGTTATCATATTATATTCTCTCACATCCTCCCGGCTACAGTATCTGTTGACATCTTCCAATATACTCTCTCTCTCTCTCTCTCTCGTAGTGTATAATTATAATCTCCCACACTGCATATTCTGACCTATTATTTTTCTCCCCACTCACACTCACACATCTCCAGCCCTCTCACTTCCTTTCACATCTCCAGCCCAATCGGACAACATTCAGACTGTAAACTGATAAAACTGTCCTGTGTTGCAGTGAGGAAGGACATTGTTGGGAGGTGGTCGAGGTCCCCACACACTGTTGAATCATTGAAGGGATCACAACACTAAGCCACAGTTTCCCTACAGGACATGGATCGCCAACTCTCGGGTCTGATCTCTGGTTTTATCGAAAATACGGATATATATATATATATATACATACAGAGAGAGAGAGAGAGAGAGAGAGAGAGAGAGAGAGAGAGAGAGAGAGAGAGAGAGAGAGAGAGAGAGAGAAGAGAGAGAGAGAGAGAGAGAGAGAGAGAGAGAGAGAGAGAGAGAGAGAGAGAGAGAGAGAGAGAGAGAGAGAGAGAGAGAGAGAGAGAGAGAGAGAGAGAGAGAGAGAGAGAGAGAGAGAGAGAGAGAGAGAGGGGGGGAGAGGGGAGAATACACTGTACAGAAAACATTCATGAGATTTAATAGATAAAGGCATGCATAAATGCTTCAAATTGAAATGTAAAAAAGCAAACAAAAATAACACACACACACACACACACACACCACTAGGCGGGCTTATGCTATCAATCACGTCATACAGAAAACTAGGAAAGTCTTTATCAAAACTCCGAAGAGAATAATGCAGAAAACGAGCAAAACTCGAAAAAAACGTAAATGAAGAAGAATCACATGAAAATATCAGCTTTCATAAGTGCCGCGAGGAGTGTAACAAATCATATATCATTTTCGGAGATACATTTTTTTTACCGGGAGAGTGAAGAAGAGACAAGTCTTTGATGGTACATAAATTAATGTAAAACATAAATATTTTTGGATGTTATTAAAGAGATTGATTCAATGTTCTATTTAGAACATAGAGTATTGTGAATGGTCATGGTATTGTAATAGTTTCGAGTTGGCTTGTATGTACAGTATGTATGTATGTGTGTATGTATGTATGTATATAGTCATGCCCATTCTCCATTTTTCCTTTTTGTTATAGGGGGGGGGGGGGGGGACGACTCAAGACAGAGATTGTGACTTCTCAAATCAATGAACAGTTTTCATTGCCACACGAAATAAGATAGTGACAAGGGCAGAAATAGCTAGTAAAGTATGTATTTTTCCACCTGCTTGGTAGAATATATGCCTCTATATCTCTCTATCCTGATGTTTATGCAGTCAATCAGTGGATATAATTGTTGTATTCTTTTGTCTACTTGTATTTTTGTCGATCTGTCTGTCTGTTTGTTTATCTTGTTCTCTTCCTATCTATTTAGTAATAACCGCCTTCAGGATAATGACGCGTTTTAGTAGATTATTCTGGCTATTATTAGACGATTTCATTCAGATTAGATAGATTATGTGCAAGATAGAAGGTTAATTGAAAAAGTATTTACGCTCTTGATGCCCACTGATCCTTCCTAAGTTGTACTAAATCGTCTAATGATGGGCAAAATAATCAGTAGAAAAATGTGTCATAATCCTCAAGAGGATAATAGTGTTTTCTGTCTCTCTCTGTTGTTGCCTCTCCTTCGTAAGTTGAGGCAATATAGTTATACTGAGAGCAATACACAAATGCGAAGAAACGCTTGTCATTTGAACCCTTTGAGGATCATGGCGCGTTTTAGCAGTTTCTTCTGGCTATTATTAGACGATTCTATACAGCTTTGGAAGGATCTGTGAGCATTATAAAGGTAAATACTATCTCAATTAACCCTCTGACTTTCACATGCCCTTCCTAATCGGAGTAAAATCGCTTAAGATTAACCAGAAAACAGAAAATAAATTGGATCTTCTAAGAGTCAACTTGAGTAATGGCCGTCTTCTGTGTTTGTTGGGGGACTGCAGAAAACCACACCCCTGGGTTATGGGGCTATGAGGCGTGCATATGGGCTGATTTTCAGTTAGAGGTGGTTTTCCTTCGGGACCTTCTTCGCCCTCATGCTTAGCCCCATTTGTTTTGAGATTTTAGACGTTCGGCCCAATAGTTTGGCGATTTTAAGACCTTTCGCTCCATTTATGTCAAGGTTAAGACCTTTCGTGCCATTTCGTTGCATTACATAACAATCTGGAATATAAAAGTGATCAGATAATTTTGGCATTAATCTCTATATTGCTCACATTCAACCTGTCCCAAAGAAGGGTGACCGCTCTCAACCCTCCAACTATCGTCCAATTGCTCTTATCTCCTGTCTTTCTAAAGTTTTTGAAACTATTCTTGCTTCCAAATTTCTTAAGCATTTCTCTTCTCATAATCTGCTCTCAGATCGCCAGTATGGCTTCCTTAAGGGTCGCTCTACTGGTGATCTTCTTTCATATCTTACTAACTCTTGGTCATCCTCCTTTCGGGACTTCGGTGAGACTTTTTCTATTGCACTAGACATATCGAAAGCCTTCGATAGAGTCTGGCATAAATCTTTAATTTCTAAACTACCCTCCTTCGGTTTCTATCCCTCCATCTGTGCCTTTGTCTCTAATTTCCTTTCCGGCCGTTCCATAGCTGCGGTTGTGGACGGCCATTGTTCACTTCCTCACCCTATAAACTCCGGTGTTCCTCAGGGCCTATCTCCTATTCTCTTTCTAATTTTTATAAATGATCTCCTTAACTGTACCTTAATTCCCATCCATTCATACGCAGACGACTCAACCTTACACTACTCCATTAGTTTTTCAGAACGCCCCAGCCAGCAATCCCTCAACGACAAACGTAATGAAGCCATAGAACTCTTAAATTCTGATCTAAATACTATTTCCAATTGGGGCAGAGAAAACCTTGTTAACTTTAATGCTTCCAAAACCCAATTTCTCCATCTATCTACCCGTCAGGATCTCCCAGCGGACTATCCCTTATTCTTCAACAATACAAAAATCAACCCTTCATCTTCTCTCAATATTCTTGGTGTCTCTTTTTCTTCTGCTCTCATTTGGAAGGACCATATTACCAGTCTTGCTAAGGCAGCCTCCCAGAAGCTGGGTGTGCTCAACCGCCTTAGGGGGTTCTTTTCCCCTGCACAGCTTCTTGCTCTGTACAGGGGCATAGTGCGCCCTTGTATTGAGTATTGTTCACATGTGTGGGGAGGTTCCTCTCACACCGCTCTCCTAGACAAAGTTGAAAGGAAGGCCTTTCGTATCATTAACTCCCGTCCACTCACCAACTCTCTGCAATCTCTCTCTCTCTCTCCGCCGCAATGTTGCATCTCTCTCGCTATTCTATCGCTACTATAATAATCAGTGTTCCTCAGAGCTATCCCAGTGCATACCACCTCCTTTACGTAGGGCACGTGGTACCCGTCTTGCAACTCAATCCCACCCCTACTCTGTGCAACTCTCCAACCCAAGAGTGAAACGTTACTCTCAAACTTTCTTCTACTCAACATCTGAGCTCTGGAACTCTCTCCCAGAATCAGTCTTTCCCTCTTCCTATGACTTAAATTGCTTCAAACTCCGTGTGTCCAGGCATTTTGGCTCGAACGTCCCTTGATTTTGGCCCTGTCACTCTTTCAACTATGGGGGAGGCACTCGCTATAGGCAGTTATGCCTTTTGCCTCCCTCAATCACATAGAAAAAAAAAAAAAAAAAAAAATATTAAACGCGACTTTGCAAGGACATATATGTAAAATATCAGCCCCCCCCCCCCCCCCCACACCTCCCCCTGTAAACAAAAATTAAAGATAATAAACTCGTCCGGTAAAAGACCTAAAATCAAGCATAATTTTGACTCCTATAATGTGACTCCGAGAAAGTTAAGCATAGTTTTGGCTCTGAAACTATTACTTACAGATTATCTACCGTTAAGGGGAGGCAGGCCGTTTTTCTGGACCCCCTTCTCCCTAATGTTTTGCCCCACTAGTTTTGAGATTATAAGACGATTTTAACACCTTTCGCCCCATTTCGTTGTCAATTTTAAAACCTTTCGTGCCATTTAGGTGTTGATTATTTCCTGGTGAGCGATAGCGAGCCTGCAATTTTAAGAGGAACCGGCCTTCGGCCAGTTAATTTTTCTACCGAAAAATGTACACATTTATCTTGAAAGAGGGTCTAGGGGGTGTTTTTCTAAGCTTGATGGAGGTCTAGGGAGGAAACTAAAACAAATATATGAATAAATTAATTAATAGACCAAACAAACGGTCTGACTCCCGTTAACCCAATCTGGTTCAGGATGGGCCTCCTTGGTAACGAAAATGTACTCGGACACAAAAAATACCTAAACAAATAATGGAAGATATTATATATTGTGGGAAATATATACACGCTGAGAATGTATATCTTTCGAACAAACGCATTTATTCGTAAATGTATGGAACTAAAAATAGTGCCGGTATTTGACTATAGCAAGTTAGGTGAGGTAAAGTTGGATTATCTTACAGCAGGTTAACAGGATGCGATTTGCAACCTTTCTGAGATACTTAAAAGCCTGTTTAACCATCATGGGTGTTTAAAACAGCTTTAGTTTAGTTAATTTAACCCTTGCAGTTGTCCCTGAGTGAGCTGTGGGCAGAGAACGAATTGTACAATTATGAAATTTAGATAACTCTATTTCTGAATGAAAAACGGCATCCCCCGAGTCCACAGGGTTGCGAGAGGGTTAACTTAATTATAGTATGTTTCGTACATAAGAACACTTAGGCAACGCAAATTCTGACCTACATTGAATCTGTAATGCAACTATTACTGAGCCTATTAGATAGACCTACTCGTTTTAGCCATAGAAAATATTGTGTGTTTATTGTTAAGAAATATACATTGCTTAGTGTATAATAATTGTGTGTAGGACTGTACTGTGTGCGTTTGTGTGAGAGTTTATCAGAATATTTTGTGTGTGTTTGTGCGTGTGCACATGTGATTTCTTTGTGTGGCTTAATCACAGTACATTGGCTTGATTTTGTTTGTGTATACATGCGTCTGTGTGAGTGCGTATGTGAATGTGTTTGTAGTTATACATCAATAAAAACGCCAACTTAAAATTAATCCATCTGAATCATTAGCCTGGTACCGGTTATGAATATAAATGGGATAGTATTTTACTGGCTAACACTATGCGATTATTCTGAAGTTAGGAAATATCTGTAGGAGTGTAAAGCTTAATTAAGATGTTTACCTCATTCGATCCCTAGCAGTCTTTACTAACCTGAATAAAAAAGTCTAATGTTAGCCAGAAGTCAATACCAATACAGGGGAGGTGTGGCAGAATGGTCTTGCCACTGGACTGGTAATCCAAGGGACCCGGGTTCGAATCCCAATATGTCAATGGGAAGATATTATTGGGATGGAATTTGTGCTGTACCTAGTATCAGTGCATTACCACAGCACACCGAAATGCCAAAAAAATACCCTCCTTGTTCCCTGATTAAATAGCATTGTATGAATATTCCCATATTCAAAATATGTTACAGGGGGGCAATGCCTAGTGAGTTAATTGCTCAATAGGTGGCGTTCTAAGAGTGAGGGTCCGAGTGTGGGGGGTGAGATTGTGAAGCGTAGAGGCGAAGCGGCTTCAGAGATGAAATTGCTTCGAGCCGGGGTGCTTCGCATGTCTCACTCCCTAGACTGGAACAAGACCTCACGGGCCTCACCGTGTTCAGCGATGTAGTGTAAAAGGCTCTCAGCCTATGCCCGAGAGGGAGTAGTTGGAATATAGAAAAGACAAAAAAAAAAAAAAAAAGATCTGGTAAACCATTTCCAACACAACCCATCTGGGAGTGAGCCGAGACTATAGTGATCAGCAGGTAAACCACATCGTCCAATGATAGCTGAAAAGTGTTAAAGTTGGGGGCCCAAAGATCACCCTTCTAGATAAATATTGTAAATTTTTCGCAAAAAAAATGTCCCGGCCGAAGACAGGTTTCTCCTAAATTACAGGTTTGCTATCGTTCGCCAGAAAATAAAAATCAACACATAAATGGCACGAAAAATGGAGCGATAGGTCTTTAACACCTTACGAGCGGCCTATGCGGTTTATTTATGTGTACCGCACAGCGGGGTGTTTTTAGCCAAAATAGGGCTGTTTACGTGATCATTTTCATGCCTAAATAAGACCCAGAACGTAAAACAAGTACCTATCCCTGAAAGGGCATAAACAGAGCTTTCGAATGACACCATAACGATCCTTGTATGATGGATAGTTTTCTTGCAATAACCGTGCAACGCGAGTGCAAAAAGCAGGTAATTCGGTACTTTCGGTACATAATTGAGTATGTAGCGAGTGAGAGAGGGAGGAGGGAGCTGAGATTTGTGTCAGTAGGTTCGCCGCGGTGGTCTGGAGCAGTCATACGCTCGCTAGTCTCCTGCCACCACTTGTCTCTCTCTCTCAGCCACATTACGTGCTGAAATTGCCACTCGAGTTATGTCGAGCGCCGCCACATAGTCCAGCTTTATTTAACTCGACTTATGTTGCTCGCCGCTAAATAAGGGTTAAATCACCAAACTAAAGGGCCGAACATCTTACAATCTGAAAACTAGCGCGGCAAAGCATGAGGGAGAAGGGGATCCCGACAAAAATAACAACCGTTCCCCCTTAACCCCCATTACGTCATTCTCATCACATTCCGGTTAATATTAGAAGATTCCCTTACCTTATAATCCACCTCTACGACACAAATGGGTAAATACGATCTCAATAAACCCTCTGAAGGACATAGCTTCTTCTTAAGCTGCATGAAATTATCTAAAATTAGCCAGAATCAAAGCTAAAAACGAGTCATGGTGCTAAACGGGTTAAGGGGGGATGGGCCGGTTGTTGTTGTTGTTGTTGTTCCCCAAGCTGCCTGGCCGAACAGCCCCAAGGCCCCGAGCAAGGCCAAGGCCATAACCGAGCGCCCCCACAGAACCCTCCCTGCCTACCACAATAAAGCCTGGGTGACCGAAGCCACTCCATGGCTGGGAGCGGAGGAGGGTGCGGAAACGCCCGGGAAACCAAAGCCCCACCCAGGGCCCTGTGCCCCTCAGCAATTATGAAGAGAAAGTTGAGGGGCAAAGGAAAAATGTGACGCTTTGGCTTCCAATCTTGGTAGATTGGGAGGTCAATCCACGGAAAAGACGCCGTCACTTGAGATCTAGGAAAGACCTAAGTAAAAGGAACAGTCGGAGTAAGCTATGGGTATGGCAGAGATCGCTCAGTTCTCACTCTGATAGACCAGCTCATCACCATGGATGGGCCGGTTCTCTGGATCACTTTCTCCCTCATGTTTAGTCTCATTAGTTTCAGATGTTAAGATGTTTGCCCCATTAGTTAGTCGATTTTAAGACCTTACGTGCTATTTAGGTGTCGATTTTTTCCCTGGCGAACGATAGTGAGCCTGAAATGTTGGAAGACAATGTACAAATTAATCTAGAAGGGGGATCTAATGGATTTTGTGTTTTTAAATTTGATGGAGGTCTAGGGAGGAAACTAGATTTTTGTTTAATACATGCAAAAATCGCCCAAAAAGTTAACCATCCCCCCTTAACCCCTTCTGTACCGCAACGTCTATTTAACTATATTCTAGCTTAACTCCTTCAGACATATTATGTTCCAGTAAGTCCACGGAGGCGGGCGCCCGGTATCATTGCCACTGCACCACACAACTGTCAAAACCACACTGCTGGCCGTTAGAATTATCGGAGGAACCTGGGGTTGACACCAACCGACAGATCTTCATCTAACTTACCGGACTTACTGAGCTCATATGACGCACAATCGCGTCATAAACTTATTGGAGAGGCATGTAGATAAGTCCAAATGACGCGATCGCGTCACATATGTCGCAAGGAGTTAATTTAGACGGGTTTATTCAGTTTCAAAAGGACCTCCAGCAATTAACAAGCTTCGAACTATCTCACTTGACCCTTTTGACTACCACAGATCTGTCTTAAACTGCAAAAAATCCTCTAAATATGGCTAGAATAAAAATAAAAACACTCGTCGGTACAGAAGGGGTTAAGCGACTATCCTGCCTGTGAATTACGTGTATCAGCAGTAATACGCAATTCCCCGGTACTATTGACCGACGTTATTGATCACGGGTTGCTGAACACTATAGGTCATGGGACTTTAGTAGCTAACATCAAAGGATATTGATTAGTCAACACGGGAATATTAAAGTTTGATCATCATTTGCATCGAATACTGACATTGGCATATGTAGCCTAGGTAACTGGTAACATAACGAAAACAAGAAACCAAATATATATATATATATATATATATATATATATATATATATATATATATATATATAATTTATATATATATTATTGGTATTAAGGTAAATCTGTAATTGCAATAGGGTGTCTAAGTTTGATTTTATATTATTAAAGAGAGTGGTACCTGTGAACAATTTGCAACTAATTTGATTTTCTTGGACCATTATTTGTTGGAGTAGATATTACTTTTTTGTGTAATGAAAATAATGATATCAATATAATTAGTTGTGTTATGTGATAGAGGAATGACTATAGATCAGGCAAGGGAAGTGGTGATAAACAGGAATGAATGGAGAATGCTTGTGAATAGATGAGTGAACACGTGCTCATTTGGGAGAAGGGGTTGGGCGCCAGTTGGACTAGATAATAGTTCATCAGGCGCCTGGCCCGGAGAGCCGGTATATATGAAGGGTGCGCCTGGAAGTGTGGTGGGCGGGCCTGTGGTTTCGCTTCGTTGCATGTCTGCCTGCTGAGACCGGAACCTCTCCGGGTGGTCGGGGGCTGGAGGAGTGCTTGAGGGACATTGGTGATCTCTGGTCTCTGGGTCTTCTCTTGGGTGACCTAGATGTTTACGAATTTGTGTTTTCTTTGTGTGTGTTCATTGTTTTCTGTTGTGTTGTATTGCCCCATTCGGGTTCTGTCTTGAGTCGGCCACCCCCAGAAAAAAAAATAGAAAATGGGGAATGGGCCTGAGTAAATACATACATACATACATACATACATACATACATACATGTTATAAATACTATCCCGGGCACTTAAATTCATCACAACCTCCATCATAGCTTAAAACACCAAAAACAAAGGAATGTAAAATACTTAAGCGTATTCACCAGTCCACTTAATCTCAATCGGAACACAGTTTTCCTGAAATATTACCTCGCCTGCTGGGCATGAATCATCAATTGAATATTATGTTGCAACTACACTGGCTCCCACCGGCACATGGGAGGCTAGAACACACACACATTCTCAACAATAGATAGTCTGTGAATTGGGATGAAAATATATACTGAACGAAAACAATATATATATATATATTAAAAAGGGTACACTCTGAAATATATCCTAGCTGACTAGGTTTGACACTCAACTAATCTCTATTATTCTATTATATTTTAGAATATATAATAATAACACAGGAAAAGACAAGCTTTCGAGAGAAGATAACTAAGAGTCGTAAATATGAATAGTGAGACAGATAATCCTACCAATATTTACCTGGTGCTATATATTTTAGTGCTACATAATGACTAATAACATTCATCTTTGCAATCTTAAGATACTTGGCGACTTCATAATTCACTCAACGAAAATAGTGCTCAAAGAAGAACTATAAGTAGATGCTGAACTATTGTGAAAACAGTGATCAAGATAAGATTGGAAGTATAAAATAACATTATTTAGTACAAGTTTTGGATAATTAGGTGCTGTTCTCTGATATACAGTAAAACAATACAAGTGCTTTATTAACTCTGAATAACTGTTGTTGTGTGCTCTGAATAACTCAGATGCTACAAAGAACTTCTAAATCTATAAGGATGTTCTTTTATACTAACCTGGTGCTACTATGATCTGAAGTACTTTAACATTTTGATGTATTTCATAACATAGGTGTATAATCGTTTCAATGTACAGTCATCTCATCAATTCGGGAAAACAATATCAACTGCGACCCTAGTTGTCTTCTGAATTGTGTAGAACATAACACTTTTAAACACATCGAAACAGATAATATATACTCGCTACTATTATGTACTGTAGACGATATAACTTTTAAAGACACCGACAAAGATAATTAATACTCGTCAATATACACACACACAGTTCTACCAAGACGTCTGGACCGAATCACAAGAGAGTCCTGAAGCTGGTGAAGTCTAAGGAGCGTGTCGTGAAGTTTGCCCTTGACTGTGCCATCCGGGTTGCCTCCTTGAAGACTACGAGATGGCCTGGTGGTACTCCAGCGGCTGGTTCCTTCTGTTGGTGGTGCTGGACAGTGCCACGAGAGGTGAGCTGGGCCCATATTTATGTTTAGTATATAATATAATGTATATTCTATGCTATAATAGGATATTTGTGAATTAGTTTGAATTCATGTATATGTACGAGCTATGCTATTGGTATTACTATCGTTTTATTTAGTTCTAGTGCTTTACCATAACTTCACCGACACGCCAAGAAGACACCTTTAGTATTTCCAATTCACCATCATTTCACGAGTCAGCAATACTCGAGGAATAGTCTTGAAGCAGGTGACGCCTCTTGTATGACTGACTGCGGTGCATATCACCTAAAGTTGCTCACATAAAAAAAAAAAACACAGAAAAGTCGGGTTTGTTTCAACTGACGCTAAATTGAATACCTTAATTACTGATATATCGATACATAAT
Organism: Paralithodes platypus; assembly: GCA_032716605.1. Classification (NCBI taxonomy): domain Eukaryota; kingdom Metazoa; phylum Arthropoda; class Malacostraca; order Decapoda; family Lithodidae; genus Paralithodes; species Paralithodes platypus. Next base: position 64,265,271 of record CM064497.1, on the reverse strand, counting down.
GGAAAAGAATACGAAACTTCTATGTGCCTGCATCATAGTTAGACCAAGTTTATGTAATTAGCACCATATTTCACTACAAAATCTTCAAAATAACTGAGAGATCGTGATGTTAACTTTGTAATTTACCGTTAGTTGAACCCCAAAAATAAACTATCGGCCTAAACAGTACAGGGTTTGGTTACGCTAGTTATATGGTTTGGTCAGGTTGGGTTAAGTAAGGTTATAGGTCAGGTTGGGTTAGATAAGGTTATAGGTCAGGTTGGGTTAAGTAAGGTTATAGGTCAGGTTGGGTTAAGTAAGGTTATAGGTCAGGTTGGGTTAGATAAGGTTATAGGTCAGGTTGGGTTAAATAAAGTTATAGGTCAGGTTGGGTTAGATAAGGTTATAGGTCAGGTTGGGTTAAATAAGGTTATAGGTCAGGTTGGGTTAGATAAGGTTATAGGTCAGGTTGGGTTAAATAAGGTTATAGGTCAGGTTGGGTTAGATAAGGTTATAGGTCAGGTTGGGTTAAATAAGGTTATAGGTCAGGTTGGGTAAAATAAGGTTATAGGTCAGGTTGGGTTAAATAAGGTTATAGGTCAGGTTGGGTTAAATAAGGTTATAGGTCAGGTTGGGTTAGATAAGGTTATAGGTCAGGTTGGGTTAAATAAGGTTATAGGTCAGGTTGGGTTAAATAAGGTTATAGGTCAGGTTGGGTTAAATAAAGTTATAGGTCAGGTTGGGTTAGATAAGGTTATAGGTCAGGTTGGGTTAGATAAGGTTATAGGTCAGGTTGGGTTAGATAAGGTTATAGGTCAGGTTGGGTTAAATAAGGTTATAGGTCAGGTTGGGTTAGATAAGGTTATAGGTCAGGTTGGGTTAAATAAGGTTATAGGTCAGGTTGGGTTAAATAAGGTTATAGGTGGGTTAAATAAGGTTATAGGTCAGGTTGGGTTAGATAAGGTTATAGGTCAGGTTGGGTTAAATAAGGTTATAGGTCAGGTTGGGTTAAATAAGGTTATAGGTCAGGTTGGGTTAAATAAGGTTATAGGTCAGGTTGGGTTAAATAAGGTTATAGGTCAGGTTGGGTTAGATAAGGTTATAGGTCAGGTTGGGTTAAATAAGGTTATAGGTCAGGTTGGGTTAAATAAGGTTATAGGTCAGGTTGGGTTAAATAAGGTTATAGGTCAGGTTGGGTTAAATAAAGTTATAGGTCAGGTTGGGTTAAATAAGGTTATAGGTCAGGTTGGGTTAGATAAGGTTATAGGTCAGGTTGGGTTAGATAAGGTTATAGGTCAGGTTGGGTTAAATAAGGTTATAGGTCAGGTTGGGTTAGATAAGGTTATAGGTCAGGTTGGGTTAAATAAGGTTATAGGTCAGGTTGGGTTAGATAAGGTTATAGGTCAGGTTGGGTTAAATAAGGTTATAGGTCAGGTTGGGTTAAATAAGGTTATAGGTCAGGTTGGGTTAGAACATGATGTTAGGTTTGGTTGGGGCAGGTTGCATGGCATGGGTATTATTATGTTAAGGAGAGATTTTCAAAATGAAGTTTTTTTTTTCCCTCCTCCCACTTTCATCCTAATTATATTAAAAAAACTTGTAGGCGTTCGTCTCATTAGTTGGGCGATTTTAAGACCTTTCGGCTTATCTTTTTATTTTTTAATTCAAGACATTTCGTGCCATTTAGGTATCGATTTCTTCTTGGTGAGCGAAATGAGACCTTTCGTGCCATTTAGGTATGCAACTTAGGAGGGACAGGTCTTCGGCCGGGATATTTTTCTCGCTAATAAATTAAAATTTGATCTCGAAAAGTGGTCTTGGGAGGCCTTGGGAATATGATTAAAAATTAATATATAAAACTTGGTGAGGGAAGGGGGAAGGGATATATACTACACGAGGGACATGTTAACAAACTTCCCACCTAGGTCAACAAGATCTATACACTAGAGCCTGTGAATCATAGGTTTGACCCTTGATTTTATATGTCTGCTTCCTATTTTCAGAATGGTATAAGATATTTCTTCCTCTCTCTGATCTTTGCCTTTAGATAATGATTGTATGCCACAGGGCTTTTTCACTATGTTTTAGCTGTAATCTATCATAGCACACGCTTTTAGCATCTTTGTATGGTAAATAGTTTGTCGTGATTTAAATGCGGTCATAAACTTTTCATGGTTCACTCAAAGCATTTTTATATACATTTTTATGTTTTGCTTTTTATGTTTATAAATGTTTTTTTCTTCTACTACCTGTTCTACAATTCCAGCTACGGTTTTTAATTGTTGTTGGCTATGACTGCCTGCTTCATGCAAACATGTACAGTATGTCCTGGCTAAGTAGCAACCTATCATATGTTGTGCTCTCTCTCTCTCTCTATCTCTCTCTCTCTCTCTCTCTCTCTCTCTCTCTCTCTCTGTCTCTGTCTCTCTCTCTCATATCTTATCTTTCCCTATAGCCCCAAGTCTCTCTATCTCTCTCTGTCTCACTCTCACTCTCTCTCTCTCTCTCTCTCTCTCTCTCTCTCTCTCTCTCTCTCTCTCTCTCTCATATCTTATCTTTCCCTATAGCCCCAAACCTTTCTCTCTCTCTCTCTCTCTCTCTCTCTCTCTCTCTCTCTCTCTCTCTCTCTCATATCTTATCTTATCTTTCCCTATAGCCCCAAGCCTTTCTCTCTCTCTCTCTCTCTCTCTCTCTCTCTCTCTCTCTCTCTCTCTCTCTCTCTCTCTCTCTCTCTCTCTCTCTCTCTCTCTCTCTCTCTAAAAAGTTTGCTAATGATAGATTAAAATCCTCACAAAATGACGAAGAACGGGTGAAATTTGTAGAACTAGGACCCAAAGCCATAAGGTAAATTAAGCAAAGGAAAAAGACCCTGGAGTTACATGTTGCGAATCAAAGTAAAACAAACCCAAAATAATTCTATAGTTATATCAGAAAGAAGAGAGTAGTTACTTCAATTGTAGGTCCGTTATTCGATGGAAATGGAGAATATACCAAAGACGAAGTACAAATGAGTAATGCCCTCAATACCTTCTTTGCATCAGTTTTTACAACAGAAGACCTCATTGATATCCCTACAGCATCGCCAATTCAGATAGATAATTCTGATGTTCTAAGCAATATCACCGTTACAGAGAGAGAAGTATTGAAATGTTTAGATAAACTCAAGGTAAATAAAACGCCCGGACCTGATACAATCTCACCTAGAGTTCTAAAGGAAGCTAAGGATGTGCTCTCCAAACCACTGGCATTGCTATTCAATACATCCTTGCAGTCTGGAACTATGCCTGATCAGTGGAAGCTAGCTAAGTAACACCGATATTCAAAAAAGGCAGCAAATCCCTACCAAGTAACTATCGTCCAATTAGCTTAACCACAGTTGTATGTAAAATGCTAGAAACGCTCATAAGAGACAGACTCGTAAATCACTTAGAGGAAAATAACATACTTAAAGGTACTCATCACGGCTTTCGTAGCAAACGTTCCTGTTTAACAAACCTCTTAGACTCCACGATATCCTCAACCTCTATGATGAGAGTAAAGCTGTAGATATTATATACCTTGATTTTCAAAAGGCCTTTGACAAAGTTCCCCACAAACGTTTACTGCTAAAACTAAAAGCGCATGGAATACAAGACGATGTGTTGAAATGGAAAGAAAATTGGCTCTGCGACAAAAAAAAGGGTATACATAAACGGTAGGGCATCTAAATGAACCAATGTAAGTAGCGGGGTACCCTGGGATCGGTACTAGGACCAATTCTCTTTCTAATATACATCAACGAAATAGATGAGGGTCTCACCTGTACAATCTCAAAGTTTGCTGACGATACAAAAATTGCAAATAGCGTACTCTCAAAAGAACAAGTTGATGATATGCAACACAATCTAGATAAGTTGTCACGTTGGGCCCAAATTTGGCAAATGAGTTTCAATGCAGACAACTGTAAAGTACTACATATCGGATAATAAAATGAATAAGCAAACTATTCGATGAATGGCACTCAGCTTAAGAATGTAAACAGAGAAACCGATCTGGGAGTAACAATATCGAGTAACCTAAAACCGAATCAACAATGGTCAGAGGTTGTTAAGAAAGTGTGACGTTAACCACTCCGTTAGAACCGCATGGCTTGTCCTACAGTGACTCGCTAGGATCGCCAGGGCAGTGGATGTGGCTACAGTTGATGTATTATTGTGTGCTTTATTTCATATGAAAGCTCGTGTCATGGGCAGTCCAGAAAGGCTCTTTGTTATCGCCCATGTCAAGGCTTTATATATTTAATTGCAAAGTATATGTTTTATCATTAAGTAGTAATGATAGGAATTGAGAGAGAGAGAGAGAGAGTAGAGCAGAGTGAGAGGAGGCGCGTAGTGTTTTGCTATACTCGATGACGTCATAGCTGGCTGGCCTCGTGGGGATTCGTTGAGGGAGTTTTTACCATGCTTTGTGACGTCATGTTTGGCTGGCTTCTTTAGTATTGGTTGGAGGACTTGTTACCGCTTTTTTCCCACGCGGCTCGAGCTAGTGCTAGTATATATACAGCTCCCTCGCCACTCTCTCCCTCAGATCTGGTTTCTAGAACGCATCCCTCTTATCCCTTTGATACCTGTCCCACGCACTGCACCTGAGAATCTTTTCCTCTGCCTATCTCTCTCATTTTCCATACCTTTCACCACCTTTTATTAACATTATACCCCCTCTGGTTAACTCTGCAAAATCAGCTTAATGCTGGCCAGTTGTATTGTGCGTTAAGGTCTGATATAACCTATGTATGTTAGTTGTTAAGATAAGTTGATCACGAAGCATTGGTTAGCATTCATATAGTTCAGTACTGCTTCCTATAATTATTAGTGTTCTGCTGGATTAGATAATGCTAGACTAGGGGTCTGATATTATAAGGTATTGTTTCCAATGAGTGCTGGCTTTAGTTAAAAGCTGCACGACATACCTGAGAACTGGAGTTGATTGAGTAAATTCTAGTCTGTGTGCCATTGAGAGTAGAGCATGCACGAATGAGGGCTTTTTGCCTATACCATTCTGCACTGTTCTAAGCTCGTTGTTTGTCTTTGAGGTACACCAGGAGAACGCTTAATACTTCGGTATTAAGGTTTCTCAAGAGAGCTACCCTTCCCTATAACGTAATATTTGATGCACAGACTTGAGATTTGCACTAGGCTATGCGGCATGCCATGCGCACCAGTATCTTGTATCATTGACTCATTGGATGCAAATGAAAATACCCTTTTTGTCATCCATGCTGGTTCAAATGACGTCATGCGCACCAGATCCGAAGAGTTGATGGAGAAATATCGCAAGATGATCCAGCACTACAAAACCAAGTCAAGGAATATCATCATCTCAGGCATTCTCCCCAAGATCGACGCACCTGATAAATTCTACGACAAGGCCTTCACCACAAATAGCCGACTAAAATATTTGTGTCTGAGGGAAGAAGTTGAATTCATCAACCTCTGGGACAACTTCTACAACCAGCCTACTCTGTTCCGCAAGGATGGCACTCATCTAAACCCTGTGGGTTCAGCATGCATGGGTCGTCTCCTACATGAAGCAGTCCGCAGCCATGGATCAAAAAACGCCATCAGAGAAGAAGCAGCAGTGACATAAATCATCCAACGCCAAGAAAAAAACAGAGGCAACCGAGGACCACCAGCGATAAGGACCGAAGACAGCGAGGACCGAGGACAGCCATGAACATAAATGTAGATCCGACAAGAACCAAAAATATTATTAAAGAGCGTTCCGTGAGTTCTAAAATAACAAATTTAAAGGTTTTCTATGCAAACGCTCGTAGCATACACAATAAATTTTCAGATTTAGAGGAGCTAGTGTTTACAGAAAATTATGATGTGATTGGCATAACAGAATCTTGGCTCAATACAGAAGATAGAGACTTTTTAGCAGAGTATTCACTTCCCGGTTATGTAATGTTTGAGAAAAGCCGAATAAATCGAAATGGAGGTGGCGTTTTACTTTATATCAAAGAAAGTCTTAACCCTACCCTCTTGTCAAAACCTCAAATTGTGAACGTCAACGCATCTTTTGTGCTAATAAAGAATAATAAAGGTACAAAAATAATACTTGCATTAATATACAGACCTCCAGCTCAATCAGTGCAAACTGACCGAGAAATTTACGAACAAATTGCAGATGTAAGTAACTCACAAGATACCGTCATTTTTGGCGACTTTAATTTACCTGTGACCAAGTGGGGCGATACTCTTACTTCACACTCCGGACATGACTTGTATACGAACTTGCAAGAGAGTTCGCTTTATCAATTTGTTCGAACGCCGACCCGTGGTAATAACGTTCTTGACATTGTACTTGCAACAAAAGAAGAATTAATAGAGAATTTGAATGTTGGTGATGAATTCAGTAACAGCGACCATTGTACGATAACTTTCACTTTAAAGTTTACTAGTAACGAACCAAATAGTAGCATCGAAAAAGTCCCTAATTTCAAGAAAGCAAACTTCCATAAACTTAGAGCTATGTTTAAAGAAACTGACTGGAGCTTTTTAATTAACAATAATGACATAAATACATCTTGGAAGTTATTCGAAACCACTTACCTAAAAGCAGTGCAAGACTGCATACCATCGAAAATACGGCGTCCAGGTCATAATAATAAGCCCAAATGGTGGAATAAAGATATTTCAAACTTCCTGCTTGCTAAAAAATTTGCTAATGATAGATTAAAATCCTCACAAAATGACGAAGAACGGGTGAAATTTGTAGAGCTACGACGCAAAGCCAAAAAGTTAATTAAGCAAAGTAAAAAGACCTTAGAGTTACATATTGCGAATCAAAGTAAAACAAACCTGAAAGAATTCTATAGTTATATCAGAAAGAAAAAAGTAGTTACTTCAACTGTTGGACCGTTAGTCGATGAAAATGGAGAATACACCGAAGACGAAGTACAAATGAGTAATGCCCTCAATACCTTCTTTGCATCAGTTTTTACAACAGAAGACCTCAGTGATATCCCTACACCATCGCCGATTCAGATTGATAATTCAGATGTTCTAAGCAATATCACCGTTACAGAGAGAGAAGTATTGAATTGTTTAGATAAACTGAAGGTAAATAAAACGCCTGGACCTGATACAATCTCGCCTAGAGTTCTGAAGGAAGCTAAGGATGAGCTCTCCAACCACTGACATTACTATTCAATAAATCCTTGCAGTCTGGAACTATGCCTGATCAGTGGAAGCTAGCCAACGTAACACCGATATTCAAAAAGACAGCAAATCCCTACCCAGTAACTATCGTCCAATTAGCTTAACCTCAGTTGTATGTAAAATGCTAGAAACGGTCATACGATACAGACTCGTAAATCACTTAGAGGAAAATAACATACTTAAAGATACTCAACACGGCTTTCGTAAAAAACGTTCCTGTTTAACAAACCTCTTAGACTTCTTCCACGATATCCTCAACCTCTACGATGAGAGTAAAGCTGTAGCTATTATATACCTTGATATTCAAAAGGCCTTTGACAAAGTTCCCCACAAATGTTTACTGCTAAAACTAAAAGCGCATGGAATACAAGACGGTGTGTTGAAATGGATAGAAAATTGGCTCAGCGACAGAAAGCAAAGAGTAGTCATAAACGGTAAGGCATCTAAATGGACCAATGTAAGTAGCGGGGTACCCCCGGGATCGGTACTAGGACCAATTCTCTTTCTAATTTACATCAACGACATAGATGAGGGCCTCACCTGTACAATCTCAAAATTTGCTGACGATACAAAAATTGCAAATAGCGTACTCTCAAAAGAACAAGTTGACGATATGCAACACAATCTAGATAAATTGTCATGTTGGGCCCAAATTTGGCAAATGAGTTTCAATGCGGATAAATGTAAAGTACTACATATCGGATACCTAAATGAGAAAGCAAACTATTCGATGAATGGCACTCAGCTTAAGAATGTAAACAGAGAAACCGATCTGGGAGTAACAATATCGAGTAACCTAAAACCGAGTCAACAATGTTCAGAAGTTGTTAAGAAGGCAAACAAAATAATTGGCTTTATAGGCAGGTCATTTGAGCATAAATCCAAAGAAGTTATCCTAACCCTTTACAATTCCTTAGTCCGCCCTCTTCTGGAATACTGCGTTCAATCCTGGTGCCCTTATTACCAAAAAGATATAAACAAGCTAGAACGAGTTCAACGTAGAGTTACCAAAATGATACCTAGCCTAAAGAACAAACCATACGAAGAGCGTCTTAGAGAATTAAATCTATTTCCTTTAACCCAGCGCAGATTAAGAGGTGACTTAATTCAAGTGTTCAAAATCATCAAAGGCATCGACAATATGAACTGTAGTAAGTACTTCACTATCGACCAATCTAATTACACGCGGGGAAACGGTTGCAAAATTATTGGTAAATCTTTTAACTCACACGAATCTAAGAATTTCTTCTTCAATCGAGTTGCCAACTTGTGGAATGGGCTTCCCCGAAACGTTATAGACTGCATCACCGTTGATTCATTTAAACTCCGCTAGACAAATATCTCGCTTCAAACCCGCGACTGACTGCGTTTGTAAATGAATAACTTTATTTTATCCCCCCCTCAGTTACTAACCCATCTGTCCCCTACTAACTTCCTAATCCTGCCACGGACATTAGTTCCAGGGCAGTAATTCCCTCTCCAATGTTCCCTTACCCACTCTAAACCACTGTTTGGACACTTGATCCTCAGTGTTTTGGAGGACAAGCAACCTAGAAGGGTCACTAGATCTGTTGTTGCTTGATTTCCTTTGTATTTTGTACTGACTTTATCAGTCACAGTAGACATTAAGTATATTAAACCTATTACTCTTTTTATGCATACCCGTTTATGATTACACAAGCATTTCGCAGCCTAGTTTGATGTATGGAGACACAAACGACTTAGGCTCTTTTTGTTGATAGGAATACTGCATTGTTGTGGCGATTATTATTGTTGTAGCGTTTAGGATATTCTTGGCCCCGACTGCTTTATATATCCTGCCTTTTGTGTGCATAGCCTGCACGAGCATTGTTCCGCTGCCGGCCTTTTTGGGTTCCACCGATTCGAGCATCTTGATAGCATCTAACATTTAAAAAAGATTCCTTGTTGGTGTTGAAGGACTTTAGTGCACTTTCTTTCATGCAGGAGTGCCTGACATTTATTGATTAAAGTAACGTAAGCTGTAACTTCTCTTACCACCTTACTTTGCATACCATTACCAAGCACCTTCGGTTATAGGTAGTAATAGGCTGTTTTCACATAACATTAAGCCTAGAGTAGACGCACATTTATTGAGAGTTTAATAACCTATTATTGCATATAGAGCTCTGTAGAGTATTTGTGTTCTTTGTTCACTGGGAATATACATCAGAGGTTGGATCTAGCGCTTTCCGTTGTAGCATTTATGCCATTACTAGTCCAATGAATAAGAGCCCTGATATATTTAAACCTCAGTCGTAACAAAAGCAAAACAAATAATTGGCTTTATCGGCAGGTCATTTGAGCATAAATCCAAAGAAATTATCCTAACCCTATACAACTCCTTAGTTCGCCCTCTTCTGGAATACTGCGTTCAATCCTGGTGCCCTTATTACCAAAAAGATATAGACAAGCTAGAACGAGTTCAACGTAGTGTTACCAAAATGATACCTAGCCTAAAGAACAAACCATACGAGGAGCTTCTTAGAGAATTAAATCTATTTCCTTTAACCCAGCGCAGATTAAGAGGCAACTTAATTCAAGTGTTGAAAATCATCAAAGGCATCGACAATATGAACTGTAGTAAGTACTTCACTATCGACCAATCTAATTACACGCCGGGAAACGGTTGCAAAATTATCGGTAAATCTTTTAACTCACACGAATCTAAGGATTTCTTCTTCAATCGAGTTGTCAACTTGTGGAATGGGCTTCCCCGAGACGTTATAGACTGCAGCACCGTTGATTCATTTAAACTTCGCCTAGACAAAATATGTCTTGCATCAAACCCGCGACGGACTGTGTTTGTAAATTAATAACTTTATTCTATCCCCCCCTCAGTTACTAACCCAACTCTCGCCTAATAACTTCCTAATCCTGCCACGGACATTAGTTCCAGGGCAGTAGTTCCCTTTCCAATGTTACCTTATCCACTCTAAACCACTTGACAATTGATCCTCAGTTGTTTTGGAGGAAAAGCAGCCTAGAAGGGTCACCAGACCTGTTGTTGCTTGATTTCCTTTGTACTCTCTCTCTCTCTCTTATATCTTATCTTTCCTTATAGCCCCAAGCCTTTATCTAGCTCTCTCTCTTTAATATGCATCTATTTTTACCCTCTAGTTATGAGTCTAGTATATCCCCTCCCTCTTGCAAGTTCTCATATTTGGAGTCTGTGTTATGTATTTTGTTAGTTTTATCTATTTAACCCAGGAAATACTGGGAGACTCTTAAGAGTTCCCCCGGCGGACTGCGGGAAAAAAAACATCCATTTAAAACACCCAATTTTTTTGTTTTTTTTTGCCCCTGGGCCATGCCAAATACCACTCCTCCACCTCCCCTCCTTCCCCACTTTCCTCCCATCCTTCAATTATCACCTATTTTCCCTGTTATTCCCTTATTCTGTGGTTTATTTTCATGCTAACATTAGCGAGTTGGTAGCAGGGCGTTGTCATCACTGTTACCAAGCGTGGGAAAGAGCGAGAGAGAGACTATTGCGGAACAGTGTCTCTCCAGACAAGGGGAGGGGTGGAGGGCAGGGAGGTTGCCTCAGCCATACATTATGTAACTCCCGGCCTGTATCGCCTATTTTGACCATCCAAACACTGTTTCCACTTGTTTTATTGTTGTAACAGGTTAATACCTTTATAATCAACCTATAATAGGTGCATATGGATAAGTATTAATGCTATTTATGGTAAAATAACTATGTTAGTGATGAGAACAGCTCAAATAAGTCAGAACAGGAGTGTGGTGTCTCATACCCACCATGCGCATTTCTTAGGTTAAGTATCCACTTTTCTATCTTCTGGTTATATAACTATAATATCACTCTAATGTACTGTTGTTTCAGGTAATGTTATCAATGTAACATAACCCAGACAAATTTGTACCCAATTAACCTCATTTAATAACAGAATATGAATGGTTCTACATTATATTCCTCCTTCCTCCCCTCACTTCCTCCCACGCTTCTTATCTCTCTTTCTCTCTCTCTCTCTTTCTCTTTGTACCTCACTCCTTTCTTTCCCTTTTCCTTCGTCCCTTTCTCCTTCCTTCTTTTTCTACCAACCTCCCTTCTTCCCTTTATTCCCTTTCTTCCCTGTCTCTCTCTCATCCCTCCCTTCTTACCTCACCTCCCTCTATCCTTCCCTTCCTCCACTAACTCCCCTCCTCCCCTCCATACACCCGACTCGCGCCCTCCTCCCTCAAGAAAATATAAATTACCCAGACTAAAATGCCATTATATTATTCTTACCTTGTTATGCTCTCCAATGTTTAGAATGTGTGATGCACCGCCCATAATTTACCCCCCAGCGCAATAAAAATTACCATAAGTCCCCTCTACTGTGCACTGACCCGCGACAACCTTCATTATACGACCAACTACCCTCTTGACTTAGTGCCCATTGTATTAGCCAACTCTAGTACCCAGTGTATAGCTGCAGTAGGGCTTATTCATTACTGTAACCTACCGGCAAATTAAGATGTAAATGTTTGGTAAGAGAACAGTTTGGGATATATTTACCATGAGAAAAATTAACTTTGCAGAATCTTCACGTCGACATTTTGTCATAGTTAAGGACCATCTTCACATGGGTTCTTCCTTAACATGGTATTGTTTCTACTTAATATATATTGGATCCTATGACAACACTAATGTTTTAGTCAGGTTCCCTTTAAATGACTTTACTAAGCTTGAGGAGGATCAATATACATTTGGTTATGTTGATATGAAAACAACTATAATATATACAAATCTTCATCTTTGTGAAGGAAGTTGACTGTCAAGTTTCCTTAAAAAATTTCTGGTATTTCGGTTCAAGTTTTTGGTTTGGGTTTTGGGTTGTTTGTGATTGAAATATTAACCCTTTATGGGGCGGCAGTGTTTTGGAGATAGTGCAAAATCGCGAATACATGCGTCCAAATTGTATTGATCCCAAATATGATCAAATGTTGTCACTTACCCTATAAAGGATTACTGATTAGATGATTAAGCATATTGATAAACAAAAGATAGTAACTATCCTATTAACCTATACAATAGAAATACCATTTAATGTGCGTTTATCAAAACACCAATCATTATTTATTCGACGTACAGTAGATACAAACATATATATTTGATCGACGGTAATAATTTGTATTACTAAAAAACTTGCTTAGCCGTCCAATTATATGTCTGCTTGTCTTAGTATAAGGGGAATTAACGGGTATATGGTGAAAAAAGAATGATAATAAAAAATACACAAAACAGAAGAAGAAGATGATGCAGAAGAAAAAGGTAAGTAAAAGGAATAGAAGAATGCCAATAAAACGAGCTAAAGCTAAGTGAAGTAGGAACTAGGCGAGACAGTCATGAAAGATTGAACTAAATAATTATGATTGCCTAGTTTAATTATATATTTTTTCTCTATACGAATGAGGGAGACAAAAGGCATAACTTCCTGCAGCAAGTGCCTCACCCAGAGTTGAAAGAGTGACAGGGCCAAAATCAAGGGACGTTCGACCTAAAATGCCTGGACACACGGAGTTTGAATGAATTTAAATCACAGGAAGAGGGAAAGACTGATTCTGAGAGAGTGTTCCAGAGCTCAGCAGTTGAATAGAAGAAAGTCTGAGAATAGCGTTTCACTCTTAGGTTGGAGAGTTGCACAGAGTAGGGGTGGGATTTGTGTTGCAAAGCGGGTGCTACGTACCCTACGTAGAGGAGGTGGCATACACTGGGAAAGCTCCGAGGAACACTGATTATTGCAGTAGCTATAAAATAGCGAGAGAGATGCAACATTGCGACGAAGAGAGCGAGATTGCAGAGAGTTGGTGAGTGGAGTGCGGTGTGAGAGTATCCTCCCCACACATGTGAACAATACTCAATACAAGGATGCACTGTGCCCCTGTACAGAGTGTTACGTCCTGGGATATATAAACACTGGGCTCTTTCTATTGGACTAGGTATGCGGCAACAAGCAACAACGGAAAACGCTAGATCCAACCCTTATCTATAAACCCAGGCAACAAACCACCCTAAACCGTCAAGAGTCCTGCCTGGACAACGAGGTATCCTATGACTCGGTTACAGGGTGCACGCACTATAGACTGCTGATAGTCAAGCAGGCTATATAAGAGATCACACAATTAAGTTGACTTAAAGCTTCAAGGAAAAGATAGATAACGGAATTAAATTGCAGAAACAATTTAATAACAAACTAGAAGAAAGTACATTTAACGTTACGTTAATTAATACAACTAATCACCCCTGCGTGAAAGAAGGTGAGAGCAAACAGTCCTCAAAACATCGTACAGGTAGACAAGATGCAGGTTTCTAAACTGCATGCGGCTACTGTAGGATCTGATGCTTAGCAAAGAAAGTACGTTACGGATTTAGAGAACCCTTAACTAATAAGCAGGAATAAATACTAGTGATAGGACCTACAGTGTATAATGGCATAGGTATAATTAAATAAAGGCAGCCACTCGCAACACAACCACATACAGGTGTGCTTCTCACTCGTAGTCAGGCAAGCCTGCTCGGACAGAGTCTCTAAGCCACACCCTGACTCACAATGCTCACAAAGACGGTAAACTGTGGCACAATAACAAGCATACAGATATAATAAACCGCTAGCTGTTAATCTGCCAGGTGGCAGAGGTCTAGCCGGAAGGATATAGGCTTCGGATACCCGGGCTGAGCCACCTGCTCTAGCCTAGGGACGTTCCCAAGTCTGTGCGCCAAATTACTCTAATTGAAAGGGTGCTCTCTTGAGAGACTCAGATCCCAAGTATCTGACTCTCTCCTGGCGACCCTAAAACAAACACAAGGCGTGCTAGCGCAGTGCTGAGTGGACTAGGCAAGGGCCCTCACACAACACAACACTAGACACACAGGCACACAGACAAGAAAATGCCCCCAGACTCCCACGGGTATCCTAGTAAAGTCGTGCAGGTCCACAGGACTCGCACCAGCAGACTTTACTTAAAGGATCGCAAAAAGCCTCCCCTCCGGTCTAGCCCCGGCTCACCTGCCACAAGAACACACTAGCAAGCATGAAACCACCAAACATGAGACAACAAAAAAGCTTCCTAGGTCTCATTAACAATTACATCTCTGCATAAGGCCCAAAATCCTATCTAATTATCTGAGAGCTCGTCGTTAATACAATAATAGATATAAGGTCTATCAAGGGGATGGGATAATTAAATAGATTGGTGAAGTAGTGGAAAGAAGGTATACAAAGTAAGAGAGAAAGTTTCTAAGTGGGGTTGAGAGGGATAGATATCAAGGGGGTCCGAAGGGTATGACAGTGAGGTGAGCTCTAAGTCTTGAATCTGTCTGGACCCCACCCTAGGCATGCGAAATACATCCCATGCTTGGCAACACTCAACACCGTTGCCGGGTCAAAATCCTCTACCCCTTGCGTGAGTCGAAACTAAGCCTAACGTTGCGATCAAATGGCAACATCAGGCTCGTCCCAAGCTAGTCTATTCCGCGCCCGCGCAAAGCAACGTCCCCCAGCCGGTCTCTCTCTCCCGCTCGTCTCCTCCCACTCTCACTAGACTTACATCTTATATATTATAATGAAACAATCAACTATCGAGAATAAAATATACTAAGATGTGTTGGTTAAGAATAAGGGCAGCTTCAAGCTGTGAAACAACATAAGAATATCCCAGACATTAGTTACATTGTCGTAGGCTATATACTAAGGAAAAGCCGGCCAGCCGGTTTCTAAACGGCTGGGCAGCCGACACTCGCGCATGCCCGCACGTGGCTACTATGCAGGAGCGTCACACCTCCCCCAAGATATAAGACACTTGACTAAGTTCTTCATATCTAACAGAAAGCTTCTCATAGTACCACACACTGTTGCGACACAAGGCACTATATATAAAACAAAATAAAGACTGTTGCACTCCACCGAGCAAGTTCAACTAACTTAGCGACAATAAGCGAAAACATTCAATTTAGATACTGCTACAACATCTTCTACAAAATTCTACACGTTATAAAAATAAAGAGTTTTTATAATTTGTTTTTGCTTTTTTATTTTTTTTTTCGGCTGAACTACAGTGACAGCCTATTTTCCTCCACACTCAACCCTCAATCCTGTAGCAGTCTAACCAACATCATCCACCCTTGATAGACAATCCGCTATCACGTTATCAGAACCGGCAATATGGCGTATGTCCAAATTATACTCCTGAAGCATGAGTGACCACCTGGTCAGCCTCATATTCCGGTTATGAAACTGATTCAAGAATTTCAGAGGGTGATGATCGGTATAAACCACTACGACTGGTCCGAAAGCCGGAACATATACATCGAAGTGCCTGAGCGCCAGCACTATCGCCAGGAGTTCTTTTTCAATTACAGAGTAATTCCATTGTGCACTATTGAATTTTTTACTGTAAAAACTCACTGGATGTTCGATACCTTCATCATCTGTCTGTAACAAGACAGCCCCAGCCCCTACGCCACTGGCATCAGTCGCCAGCTGAAAAGGTCTGCTGAAGTCTGGGGCCCTGAGTATGGGGTGGGTACATAACAGGTGTTTCACCAAGGAAAACGCCTCTGCACACTCAGGAGACCACCGGAACTTCTTGTCCTTAGATAACAAGTCAGTTAAAGGTGCAAGTACAGTCGAATAGCCTTTGATGAAGCGACGATAATAGCCTATCATACCTAGAAACCGCATGATTTGTTTCTTAGTCGTAGGCTGGGGAAACTGATTGATGGCTTTGATCTTTGTCTGTGGAGGGCACACCTGACCCATCCCCACCTCGAACCCCAGGTACAAAACTGTGGCTTTGACAAAATCGCACTTACCCAGGTTTACCACCAAACCTGCTTCATTCAGTTTATTAAAAAGCTGTCCGATGTGAGCACAGTGACTGTTAAAATCATCGTCGTATATTATGACATCATCTAGGTACACCGTACAGTTGGGAATGTCGGCTACAATGTCGTTCATTAATTTCTGAAACGTTGCAGGGGCATTTTTCAGCCCGTATGGCATAACATGGCAACGATATGTGGCACCGTCCACCACAAACCCACACACCTCTCGCGCTCGCTCAGACAAGGGCACTTGCCAATAACTCTTAACAAGGTCTATCTTAGTGAGGAACTTGGCCTTTCCTATCGTATCCACACTGTCGTCCACGCGAGGGAGAGGGTAGGCATTTGTGGGGGTTAAACCATTCAACCTGCGGAAATCTATACAAAACCGCACCTTGCCATCTGGTTTGGGCTGCAGTGTGACGGGGGAAGTCCACCTTACAACACCCTCAGAAATCAGCCCACGTTTCAGCATATAATCCAGCTCTTCCCTAAGTGCTGGTAATTTAATAGGGGGAACACGGTATGGCACTGATTTAAAGGGCGGGTGGTCCCCAACATCGACATCGTGCACCGCTTGAGTAGTGAGGCCAGGATGCTCCGCGAAAACAGCTGGGTTTGAATCAAACAAGAGCTGCACAGCTACACGCTGTTGCTCAGGCAGGTGCAATATCAACTCGTGAGCCACTTGTCTAGAATTCCCCGCCCACTGATCCGCGAAAACATGACAGTCCCAATTATCCTCCCCCGCAGCTTGACTATCCCTTCCTCCTTCTCCACCACGATCGCTGCAGATCAACACCGGGACAGTGAGAGGCTCGGAGGGGCGCCTCACATACTCTTTCATCAGATTTACATGGCAAAGTTGGTTCTTTTTCTTACGATCAGGAGTAGCTACTAAATAGTCGAGATCAGAAACCTTCCTTACAACCCGATAAGGACCAGAATACTTGGCAGACAAGGGGTGTCCCACCAGAGGCAGTAGTATCAGTACTTCCTGATCTACTTCAAACTCCCTCAGCTTCACCTTCTGGTCGTATCTGTCCTTCATCTGAGCTTGTGAACTCTTAAGGTTCCGACCTGCTACCTCCAAGCTCTTTAGCATTCTCTCACGGCTTTCAACTACATACTTTAGAAGCGAGCATGGCTTTCTGACTCCCTCCCAGATCTCCTTGACTATGTGGAGGGGCCCCCTGACCCTGTGTCCAAAAACCAACTCGTTCGGGCTAAATCCCAAGCTCTCCCCAGGTACTTCTCTCGCAGCAAATAAAACGTATGGGAGACCTAGATCCCAGTCCTTCCCATTCTCCATGCAATAACTCCGCAACATACTCTTGAGAGTCGAGTGCCACCTTTCCAAAACTCCCTGACTCTCGGGATGATAGGCAGATGACACCACAGACACTATCCCATGTTGCTGCATGGTCTGCTTAAACAGAGCAGAAGTAAAATTGGATCCCTGATCAGACTGGATCTCCTGAGGGTAGCCATAACGAGAGAAATAGACAAGCAGGTTTTTGACAACAGTCTTAGCCATCCCGTTGCGCATGGGGTGAGCATCTGGATACCGTGTTGCTACATCCATTACAGTTAGTAAAAATTTATTGCTGGCACTAGTGGGGGGCAATGGGCCAACCATATCGATAACTACCTTGCTGAAGGGCAGCCCAATGACAGGGATTGGTTGTAACGGGGCTCTCGGGATGACCTGATTGGGTTTCCCTATAACTTGACAAGTGTGACACTGTGACACCCATGACACGACACTCGCCTTTAACCCAGGCCACCAGAAAAGCTTGCTGAGAGCTGCCTCCGTCTTATGTGCCCCCAGGTGCCCTGCCAAAGGCACATCATGAGCTAATCTCAATAAGCTCTCATGGCACACCCTCGGTACTACTAACTGGTCCACTAATCCTGACCCGCCATCCCACTTTTTCTTGGGATCCTGATGTCTCCGATACAAGATCCCCTCGGACAAGAAAAAATCACCAGGCTGCGCATCCCCATCGCTCTCCAGTTCGATAGCACCATTACCACACGCCCTGACTTCAGGATCTTCCAGCTGCAAGGAACATATATCAGCAGGTGACAGATTATCCAAGTTCATCTTAAATAATTTATTTCCACCTCCAATGTCCCGCTGAGCCATCCTTTCCTCACGCTGCGCATAACGATGCTGTCGCAGAGTCTCTTCCTGCCCTGCACCTGCACTAGCGGTGACAGGCCCCGGGGCCTCTCCAGACTCTAACATAGGTGCCAATAATGAGTCACCAAGAAACTCTGCCGGCTCAAAACTCTCCAATTGACCAACACTTCCCGTTTTCTTGTGACCTTTCCTCCGCGGTTTGATAGACTGAGGTGGTGGCTGCAAGGCTCCGGATGTCTGAGAACGCGTCACAACACACGCCATAGTTTGTACGCTACACTTCTCAACCAACTCCTGTTCCTCCCTACTAACGTCGGCCGCCTTCTCGGCAACGACCAAGGGTGAAACCTTAGGAGCAGGCACCGCAAAGTCGTTGCCGAGGAGGAGGTCGACGCCCCCAACAGGCAAGTTCTCTACAATTCCGACATCCAGTTCCTTCGCCACACCACCCACCTCCAGCTCCATCCGCACCAGCGGGTAGGACTTTGTAGCATTGATCCCCTGAACTACCACCACCCGAGCAGCGTTAATCGGCCTACCAGTAAAGTTCTTTAACAAGGTCTGAGAAGCCCCAGTATCACGCAATAGCTTAACTCCTCGCCTTTCGCCAGCCCACCTCACAAAACCATGCCCTCTATGACCCCCAAAGACGTCGCGGACAGGGTTCGACCCTTCCGGACTCTTGAACACAGGCTGTGTCCCAACCTCTGACGAACTACCCTTGGCAAACTCAGAAGATATAGGTGACACCCCTATGCTGCGGACCAATGACACAACCTTGTTTGGTGGCTTGTTCGGACAAGCATTTGAAAAGTGACCCTCCTTGTGACATGCAAAGCACTCTTTACTCTTTGGTTTCCCTTCAGAGTGGGAGGTACCATTAGACTTCTTATACGGGACGGTATTTGGTTTATGTTCAGTCTTATTGTCAGTGCTAGATGGTTTTGTGTATGTATGTGTATCAAAATTCTTGGGAGGGGGAGGTGTACGATCCTTTTTTTTTTTTTTTTTTTTTTTCTATGTGATTGAGGGAGGCAAAAGGCATAACTGCCTATAGCGAGTGCCTCCCCCATAGTTGAAAGAGTGACAGGGCCAAAATCAAGGGACGTTCGAGCCAAAATGCCTGGACACACGGAGTTTGAAGCAATTTAAGTCATAGGAAGAGGGAAAGACTGATTCTGGGAGAGAGTTCCAGAGCTCAGCTGTTGAGTAGAAGAAAGTTTGAGAGTAACGTTTCACTCTTGGGTTGGAGAGTTGCACAGAGTAGGGGTGGGATTGAGTTGCAAGACGGGTACCACGTGCCCTACGTAAAGGAGGTGGTATGCACTGGGATAGCTCTGAGGAACACTGATTATTATAGTAGCGATAGAATAGCGAGAGAGATGCAACATTGCGGCGGAGAGAGAGATTGCAGAGAGTTGGTGAGTGGACGGGAGTTAATGATACGAAAGGCCTTCCTTTCAACTTTGTCTAGGAGAGCAGTGTGAGAGGAACCTCCCCACACATGTGAACAATACTCAATACAAGGGCGCACTATGCCCCTGTACAGAGCAAGAAGCTGTACAGGGGAAAAGAACCCCCTAAGGCGGTTGAGCACACCCAGCTTCTGGGAGGCTGCCTTAGCAAGACTGGTAATATGGTCCTTCCAAATGAGAGCAAAAGAAAAGAGACACCAAGAATATTGAGAGAAGATGAAGGGTTGATTTTTGTATTGTTGAAGAATAAGGGATAGTCCGCTGGGAGATCCTGACGGGTAGATAGATGGAGAAATTGGGTTTTGGAAGCATTAAAGTTAACAAGGTTTTCTCTGCCCCAATTGGAAATAGTATTTAGATCAGAATTTAAGAGTTCTATGGCTTCATTACGTTTGTCGTTGAGGGATTGCTGGCTGGGGCGTTCTGAAAAACTAATGGAGTAGTGCAAGGTTGAGTCGTCTGCGTATGAATGGATGGGAATTAAGGTACAGTTAAGGAGATCATTTATAAAAATTAGAAAGAGAATAGGAGATAGGACAGAGCCCTGAGGAACACCGGAGTTTATAGAGTGAGGAAGTGAACAATGGCCGTCCACAACCGCGGCTATGGAACGGCCGGAAAGGAAATTAGAGACAAAGGCACAGATGGAGGGATAGAAACCGAAGGAGGGTAGTTTAGAAATTAAAAATTTATGCCAGACTCTATCGAAGGCTTTCGATATGTCTAGTGCAATAGAAAAAGTCTCACCGAAGTCCCGAAAGGAGGATGACCAAGAGTTAGTAAGATATGAAAGAAGATCACCAGCAGAGCGACCCTTAAGGAAGCCATACTGGCGATCTGAGAGCAGATTATGAGAAGAGAAATGCTTAAGAAATTTGGAAGCAAGAATAGTTTCAAAAACTTTAGAAAGACAAGAGATAAGAGCAATTGGACGATAGTTGGAGGGTTGAGAGCGGTCACCCTTCTTTGGGACAGGTTGAATGTGAGCAAACTTCCAGCATGAAGGGAAGACGTTAGAGGATAGACAGAGACGAAAGAGTTTGCCTAGGCAGGGAGTCAGCACGGAAGCACAGTTTTTGAGAACAACAGGAGGAACACCGTCCGGACCGTACGCCTTATTAGTGTTAAGCCCAGAGAGGGTAGAAAGTACATCTTTAGAAGAGATTAGGATATTAGGCATAAGTAAGAGAGAGGAGGGCGGAGAGGGAGGAATAGCACCGGAATCATCCAAGGTGGAGTTTCTAGCAAAAGTTTGAGCGAAGAGTTTAGCTTTGTCAGAGGAAGAAGTGATGGTTGTGCCATCAGAGTGGGAAAGGGCAGGGAAAGACGAGGAAGAGAAATTGTTGGAGAGGTTTTTGGCTAGATGCCAGAAAGCTTGGGAAGAGCTAGAGTTGGATAGTTCAGTGCATTTATTATTGATGAAAGAGTGTTTGGCAAGTCGAAGAACAGATTTGGCTTGATTCCGGGCAGAAACATATGAAGAATGAGAGTCTTGAGTTTTAAGGCGTCGGTACCGTTTGAATGCTTCCTCCTTATTGCGGACAGCAGTAGAACAGGCGTGAGTAAACCAAGATTTTTTAGCATTAGTCTGAGAGAAAGAGAATGGAATGTATGCTTCCATGCCCGATAGGATTACCTCGGTAATGCGTTCAGCACTCTCCGAGGGTCCTCGGCCATGGAAGCAGAAATCATTCAATGGGAAGTCAAAGAAGTACTGCCGAAGAGCCTCCCAGTCGGCAGCGCCAAAGTGCCACAAGCGCCGCCGGCTAGGAGGATCGGGTGGCTGTACTGGAGAGATAGGACAGGTGACAGAGATAAGTTTATGGTCGGAGGAGCCCAAAGGAGAGAAAAGATCGACAGTATAAGAAGAAGGGTTAGAAGTTAGAAACAGGTCAAGAATGTTGAGCCGATCTCCGATGCGATCCGGGATACGGGCGGGTTGCTGAACTAACTGCTCTAGGTCATTTAGGATAGAAAAGACGTAGGCTTGTTCACCAGGTGGATCAGTAGTGTGAGAGGAGAGCCAATGGCGGTGGTGAACGTTTAAATCTCCTAAGATGGAGATTTCTGAGAAAGGAGAAATGGATAGAATGTGTTCCACTGTAGAGTTTAGATAGTCAAAGAATTTGGGAAAGTTGGTAGAGTTAGGGGAAAGATAGACAGCACAGAAATATTTAGTAAGAGAATGACAGGAAAGTTTGAGCCATAAAGTTGAGAATTCAGAGGAGTCGAAATCGGGAACACGAGAGCAAGTGAGTTTGTTGTGCACATATGCACAACATCCGCCTTTGGCTTTGAAACTAGGATAGAGAAAGTAGGAGGATACAGAGAAGGGGTTGCTGGATGTTGCTACAGACACCTGAGTTTCGGTGAGGAAGAGAAGATCAGGTTTGTAGGAGGAGAGATGGTGCTCAACAGAGTGAAAGTTAGAGGAAAGTCCGCGAATGTTGCAGAAATTAATACAAAGAGTAACAGGCCAAGGTCCAGGTAATTGTGTGGGGTCGTCAGGGGATGGTCGGTCGGGTCACTCCTAGCTGCTGCTCCACACCCTCGAATTAATGACAGTCGGAGGTCAGCCATTTCTGCTGCCTCCTGGAGAGTTCTAGGATTTGTTTCCTTTATATTTAATGTTAAGTCCCCGCCTGTGCACTTAAAGAACTGCTCCAAGAGAACCAGCTCCCTCAACTCCTCAAAAGTAGCTGCCCTCTCAGAACGCAGCCAATGTCGTAGTGCATCAGACAAGTCCCGGGCGTGTTCTAGGAAGGTACTATCCTTGCCTTAGTAACACCCCGAAACTTCAAGCGGTAAGTTTCTGGTTGTAACTCATAGGCCCGTAGCACAGCCTTCTTTAGCTCATCATAAACTACACAGGACTCTAAAGGTAGTGCATCATACGCTTTTAGCCCCTTTCCTAGGAGTCTTGATGAAACTAATGCTGCCCACTTTTCCTGAGACCACTGGTGTTCCTGACACTTCTTCTCAAATGGCATAAAAAACTCAGTCACACATGATTCATCGAAGACAGGAACTAGTTTAAGCAGGTGCGACAATGATTGACCCCCAATATTTCGCCCTGTTACTTCCACTCGAGATCTATCCAGCTCCCTGTCAGCCCGATACCTAGTAGACTCTGCCTGCAGTTCAGCCTCTCGTATAGCTGTTCTCTCTGCAGCCTCAGCCTGAGCACTAACCTGTCTTTCGGCGGCCTCAATCCTGGCAAGGTCGCCATTTGCTACGTCCTGGGATATATAAACACTGGGCTCTTTCTATTGGACTAGGTATGCGGCAACAAGCTACAACGGAAAACGCTAGATCCAACCCTTATCTATAAACCCAGGCAACAAACCACCCTAAACCGTCAAGAGTCCTGCCTGGACAACGAGGTATCCTATGACTTGGTTACAGGGTGCACGCACTATAGACTGCTGATAGTCAAGCAGGCTATATAAAAGATCACACAATTAAGTTGACTTAACCCTTAAAAAGCGGCTCACCACTTAAGTCGAGTTAAATAAAGCTGGACTATGTGGCGGCGCTCGACATAACTCGAGTGGCAATTTCAGCACGTAATGTGGCTGAGAGAGAGAGACAAGTGGTGGCAGGAGACTAGCGAGCGTATGACTGCTCCAGACCACCGCGGCGAACCTACTGACACAAATCTCAGCTCCCTCCTCCCTCTCTCACTCGCTACATACTCAATTATGTACCGAAAGTACCGAATTACCTGCTTTTTGCACTCGCGTTGCACGGTTATTGCAAGAAAACTATCCATCATACAAGGATCGTTATGGTGTCATTCGAAAGCTCTGTTTATGCCCTTTCAGGGATAGATACTTGTTTTACGTTCTGGGTCTTATTTAGGCATGAAAATGATCACGTAAACAGCCCTATTTTGGCTAAAAACACCCCGCTGGGCGGTACACATAAATAAACCGCATAGGCCGCTCGTAAGGTGTTAAAGCTTCAAGGAAAAGATAGATAACGGAATTAAATTGCAGAAACAATTTAATAACAAACTTGAAGAAAGTACATTTAACGTTACGTTAATTAATACAACTAATCACCCCTGCGTGAAAGAAGGTGAGAGCAAACAGTCCTCAAAACATCGTACAGGTAGACAAGATGCAGGTTTCTAAACTGCATGCGGCTACTGTAGGATCTGATGCTTAGCAAAGAAAGTACGTTACGGATTTAGAGAACCCTTAACTAATAAGCAGGAATAAATACTAGTGATAGGACCTACAGTGTATAATGGCATAGGTATAATTAAATAAAGGCAGCCACTCGCAACATAACCACATACAGGTGTGCTTCTCACTCTTAGTCAGGCAAGCCTGCTCGGACAGAGTCTCTAAGCCACACCCTGACTCACAATGCTCACAAAGACGGTAAACTGTAGCACAATAACAAGCATACAGATATAATAAACCGCTAGCTGTTAATCTGCCAGGTGGCAGAGGTCTAGCCGGAAGGATATAGGCTTCGGATACCCGGGCTGAGCCACCTGCTCTAGCCAAGGGACGTTCCCAAGTCTGTGCGCCAAATTACTCTAATTGAAAGGGTGCTCTCTTGAGAGACTCAGATCCCAAGTATCTGACTCTCTCCTGGCGACCCTAAAACAAACGCAAGGCGTGCTAGCGCAGCGCTGAGTGGACTAGGCAAGGGCCCTCACACAACACAACACTAGACACACAGGCACACAGACAAGAAAATGCCCCCAGACTCCCACGGGAATCCTAGTAAAGTCGTGCAGGTCCACAGGACTCGCACCAGCAGACTTTACTTAAAGGATCGCAAAAAGCCTCCCCTCCGGTCTAGCCCCGGCTCACCTGCCACAAGAACACACTAGCAAGCATGAAACCACCAAATATGAGACAACAAAAAAGCTTCCTAGGTCTCATTAACAATTACATCTCTGCATAAGGCCCAAAATCCTATCTAATTATCTGAGAGCTCGTCGTTAATACAATAATAGATATAAGGTCTATCAAGGGGATGGGATAATTAAATAGATTGGTGAAGTAGTGGAAAGAAGGTATACAAAGTAAGAGAGAAAGTGTCTAAGTGGGGTTGAGAGGGATAGATATCAAGGGGGTCCGAAGGGTACGACAGTGAGGTGAGCTCTAAGTCTTGAATCTGTCTGGACCCCACCCTAGGCATGCGAAATACATCCCATGCTTGGCAACACTCAACACCGTTGCCGGGTCAAAATCCTCTACCCCTTGCGTGAGTCGAAACTAAGCCTAACGTTGCGATCAAATGGCAACATCAGGCTCGTCCCAAGCTAGTCTATTCCGAGCCCGCGCAAAGCAACGTCCCCCAGCCGGTCTCTCTCTCCCGCTCGTCTCCTCCCACTCTCACCAGACTTACATCTTATATATTATAATGAAACAATCAACTATCGAGAATAAAATATACTAAGATGTGTTGGTTAAGAATAAGGGCAGCTTCAAGCTGTGAAACAACATAAGAATATCCCAGACATTAGTTACATTGTCGTAGGCTATATACTAAGGAAAAGCCGGCCGGCCGGCTGCCGCCAGCCGGTTTCTAAACGGCTGGGCAGCCGACACTCGCGCATGCCCGCACGTGGCTACTATGCAGGAGCGTCACAAGAGCAAGAAGCTGCGCAGGGGTAAAAGAACCCCTTGAGGCGGTTGAGCACACCCAGCTTCTGGGAGGCTGCCTTAGCAAGGCTGGTAATATGGTCCTTCCAAGTAGGAGCAATAGAAAAAGAGACTCCGAGAACATTGAGAGAAGATAAAGGGTTGATTTTTGTATTGTTGAAGAATCAGGGATAGTCCTCTGGAGGTTCCTGACGGGTAGTAAGATGGATAAATAATTTTATTATTGAGTCTTGGAAGCATTAAATGCAACAAGGGTTTCTCTACCCCAATTTGAAATAGTAGCTAGATCAGAAGGTAAGTGTTTTATGGCTTCATTACGTTTGCTTTTGTGGGACTGCTGGCTGGGGCGATCTGGAAAACTAATTGAGTAGTGTAAGGTAGAGTCGTCTGTATATGAATGGATAAGACTGGATATACAGTTGAGAAGATAATTTATGTAAATTAGAAAGATAATAGGAGATAGGACAGAACCCAGAGGAACACCAGAGTTGATAGGATGAGAAAATGAGCGATAGCCGTCCACAACCGCAGCTATGGAACAGTCTGAAAGTAAATTAGAGACACAGGCACAGATGGAGAGAGAGAAACCGAAGGAGGGCAGTCTGGAAATTAAAGTTTTGTGCCAGACTCTATCGAAGGCCTTCGATATGTCTAGTGCAACAGAAAAAGCCTCACCAAAGTTCCGAAAGTTGGATGACCAAGAGTTAGTAAGATATGAAAGAAGATCACCAGTAGAGTGACCCTTAAGGAAGCCATACTGGCGATCTGAGAGCAGATTATGAGAAGAGAAATGCATTGGAAGCAAGAATAGTTTCAAAAACCTTAGAGATACATGAGATGAGAGCAATTGGACGATAGTTGGAGGGTTGAGAGCGGTCACCCTTCTTTGGGACAGGTTGAATGAGAGCAAACTTCCAGCAAGAAGGGAAGACAATAGAGGAGAGACAGAGACAAAAGAGTTTGCCTCGGGAGAGGATCAGCACGGAAGCACAGTTTTTTTAGTACAACAGGAGGAACACCGTCCGGACTGTACGCCTTCTTAGTATTAAGCCCAGAGAGGGTAGAAAGTACATCTTTAGAAGAGATTTGGATATTAGGCATAAGTAGGAGAGAGGGGGGTGAAGAGGGAGGAATAGCACCGGAATCATCCAAGGTAGAGTTTCTAGCAAAAGTTTGAGCGAAGAGTTCAGCTTTGTCAGAGGAAGAGGTGATGGTTGTGCCATCAGAGTGGAAAAGGGAAGGGAAAGACGAGGAAGAAAAGTTGTTGAAGAAGTTTTTGGCTTGATGCCAGAAAGCTTGGGAAGAGCTAGAGTTGGATAGTTCAGTGCATTTATTATTGATGAAAGAGCGCTTGAACAGATTTGGCTTGATTCCGGGCAGAAACATAGAAAGAATGAGATTCTTGAGTTTTAAGGCATTGTTACCGTTTGAATGCTTCCTCCTTGTTGTGGACAGCAGTAGAACAAGCGTGAGTAAACCAAGATTTGTTTGCATTAGACTGAGAGACAGAAAATGGAATGTACGCTTCCATGCCCGAGAGGATTACCTCGGTAATGCGTTCAGCACTCTCCGAGGGTCCTCAGCTACGGAAGCAGAAGTCATTCCATGGGAAATCAAAGAAGTACTGTCGGAGAGCCTCCATGTCGGCAGCGCCAAAGATGATGAAAATAGGAAAACAGCGTAGACACAATTGGAGCTATAATTCAGGAAGAGCAGATAACATTTATGTCCACATAACAAAAAGTATAAGCCGCCTATAAATCAGAGCGAGGAAGAGTTTAAAAAAAATATTGGCGACAGCATTGTAAGTCACAAAAAGTTTGATTTATGCCACCCACTTAACTGAGGATAAAACGTGATGAGGAGTTAGATGGACACGGTTCAGCAATATATTGATGATAATAATAATATAATAGTATTATTGTTATTATTATTGTTATTATTATTTTATTATTATTATTATTATCATGATTTTGTTATATTAATAATAATAATAATAATTGTTTTTATTCATATTATGATAAAGGTAGTAATACTACATACACGCACACACACACACGACACAATGTACTTCTGGGGTAAAGAGTTAATGTGAACATAAAATGTAAAGAGATAAGGAAGCAACATAAAGTCAACAATATAACAAAACAATCTAATGCACGAAGACAATAATGTTATGGCAGCCCTAGGACTGACGTGGATAAAACTGGCTGAAGGGAAAAGATAAGAGAACAAATCACAAACAACACAAATAATAATATGAACAAATATAATTGCTTTCAAAATACCATAGACAAAATTAGCTCAAGGCCAAATAAATGAAAATAAGGAAGCAAATGTTAAAAGCGAGAAATTAGGTTCACGATATTCAAGTCTAAGGGAAATGTAATAAGAAAGCAAAAGTAATGAGACAAATATAAGTCCCGATTCTCAAGGAAGGCCAAAGAAAACTAATAAGGACACAGGAGTAAAATGAAAGGAAATAAGTCTCCCGGTTCTGCGAGCGATCAAAAGGGTGTGGTGTGGAATCTATGATCTGGCTCACGGCAGGGAAAGAGTAAAACAGTAGTGGAGAAAAAGACGAGGTGGGAGATGATGATGACGACGAAAGAGGAGGAGGAGGAGAAGAAGAAGGAGATGAAGAAGGGTGACATAAGAGAAGAGGAAGAAAAAAAGGAAGAAGAGGAAGAGGGGACAAAAGAAGAAGAGTAAGAAGAGAAAGAATGGGAGATGAAGAAGGAGGAGGAGGAGGAGACGGAAAAATCAAAAGAAGGAGGAGACCAGGGAGAAAGATCAAAATGAGAAGGAAGATGATATACGGAGGAACCTACAAGAAAATGGATGAGGAGTGAGAGAAAAAGACAAGATAAGAATTAGGAAGTTGATGGAAATGAGTAAGGCGACAAATTTGGATGAGCATGATAATAGTAAGAATAGTACTACTACCAATAATAATAATATAAACAATATTATACAAGTGTAAACTATGATGAAACCAATGATAATGACAGACAGGGTGTATGATTGACCTTTCTTATTACGGTATTATACCAGGAATATAAATCCATAATTCAAGAAAAAAGGAAGTATATTAGAAAGTACTGTCTTTGACTCTAATAAAACAGGGATGTGTTGTCGAAATATTCCACATAAAAGGGTATTGATCCTTTCAGTAAGATCACGCCATTCGTTGTGTTATTTTTTATTCAATTTGTTAATTACTTTAGGGAGTCACAGGGATAATTGAGAGAGAATTATAGATATTTTATAATATCCACTAAGCCTTATTCTGTATAAAGTCGTTTGATATCAGCCAGAATAATATGTCAAAACGTTATCGTATATAAAAATAGTCATACCTTTTTATTCTTAGAGGAACTTACTAGGCTGAAGAAATACGTATCGTATTGTGTAGATTACACTATCATTGATGCCATCGTACTTTGAGCATAACAGAGGAAAACTGGAACCTCTAATATTGGGAATACAGGAAAAGTCAGCCAAATACAACGCCGGCCGCTAGGAGAAATCGGCCGAAAACTAACTCAGCCTCAAGGTGAAACTAACCTTACCTTACCTAGCCTAACCTAACCTTGCCTAATTAACCTAACCAAACCAAATTCAACCTAACCTAACCTTACCTAATCTAACCTAACCTATCATAACCTAAGCGACTCCTCTCGTGTTACCAGTAGAGGCCGACGATTCCAAAAAGCCGTGTACTGGCACTATCAATAACACGTTCATTGGAATAGGTCAATATTCTTGCTCTTGTTACTCAGCCCCAGAAACGCTGGGTTTAGACCACGTCCACACACTTCATTACGGTGCAAGAAGATGATCCGGCAAGGAATGAGAATACATACAACATGAACGGTAATATCTCTGGTAATACATACAACATGAACGGTAATACATACAACATGAACGGTAATACATACAACATGAACGGTAATACATACAACATGAACGGTAATATCTCTGGTAATACATCATGAACGGTAATATCTTCTGGTATACATACAACATGAACGGTAATATCTCTGGTAATACATACAACATTAACGGTAATATCTCTGTAATACATACAACATGAACGGTAATACATACAACATGAACGGTAATATCTCTGGTAATACATACAACATGAACGGTAATATCTCTGGTAATACATACAACATGAACGGTAATATCTCTGGTAATACACATACAACATGAACGGTATATCTCTGGTAATACATCACACATGAACGGTAATATCCTCTGGTAATACATACAACATGAACGGTAATATCTCTGGTAATACATACAACATGAACGGTAATATCTCTGGTAATACATACAACATGAACGGTAATATCTCTGGTAATACATACAACATGAAGCGGTAATATCTCTGGTAATACATAACAACATGAACGGTAATACTCTGGTAATACATACAACATGAACGGTAATATCTCTGGTAATACATACAACATGAACGGTTATATCTCTGGTAATACATACATCATGAACGGTAATATCTCTGGTAATACATACAACTGAACGGTAATATCTCTGGTAATACATACAACATGAACGGTAATATCTCTGGTATACATACAACACTGAACGGTAATATCTCTGGTAATCATACAACATGAACGGTAAATCTCTGGTAATACATACAACATGAACGGTAATATCTCTGGTATACATACAACATGAAACGGTAATATCTGGTAATACAATACAACATGAACGGTAATATCTCTGGTAATACATACACATGAACGGTAATCTCTTGGTAAATACATACACATGAACGGTAAATATCTCTGGTAATACATACACAACGTAATATCTCTGGTAATACATACACACATGAACGGTAATATCTCTGGTAATACATACAACATGAACGGTAATATCTCTGGTAATACATACAACATGAACGGTAATATCTCTGGTAATACATACAACATGAACGGTAATATCTCTGGTAATACATACAACATGACGGTAATCTCTGGTAATACATACAACATGAACGGTAATACATACAACATGAACGGTAATACATACAACATGAACGGTAATACATACAACATGAACGGTAATATCTCTGGTAATACATACAATGAACGGTAATATCTCTGGTAATACATCACATGAACGGTAATATCTCTGGTAATACATACATGAACGGTAATATCTCTGGTAATACATACAACATGAACGGTAATATCTCTGGTAATACATACAACATGAACGGTAATATCTCTGGTAATATTGATGAGGGTTAGGAATATGATGCATTGAGAGAGAGAAAGAGAGAGAGAGGTGATTGGGTGGGAAAGGTAGTAACA
This sequence comes from Paralithodes platypus, assembly GCA_032716605.1. Classification (NCBI taxonomy): domain Eukaryota; kingdom Metazoa; phylum Arthropoda; class Malacostraca; order Decapoda; family Lithodidae; genus Paralithodes; species Paralithodes platypus. Next base: position 64,234,640 of record CM064497.1, on the reverse strand, counting down.
TTGTTGATAGGAGAAGAACGAATAAAATAAGTATTAACCAAAAAGTAATAGATAGTTCATAAACCAGATAATGTGTGTGTGTGTGTGTGTGTGTGTGTGTGTATGATTTGCTTTTGCATGTATGTGTATGTATGTGCACATAAATGCATAGTGTGTGTGGGCATTGTTTTGTTTTGCCTATGTGTATGTGTGATTGTTTGCGAGTGCGTGTGGTTGTGTAAGCGATTGAGTTCGTGCCTGAGTGTGAGAAGAATAAATCAAACCCAACCACAGGCCCAAAATAGAAGCGAAACCTTGCAGACCAGAAGTAATAAAGGTGAGGAGAGTGGCAACAAACCCCGAAATATCCGGGGATAAGGCAGGAAAACAAAGACGGAAGGTTTGAAGAAAGTCGATAAAAAGGCGAAAACCGACATATAACGATGAAAACCGTATAGGTGAATGCTGGAATATCTCACGATGAAGGAGAACGGCGAACATGGATAAACAGGATTTCGAAATATAGAAACATTTAAGCTAGTGAGAGAATATATATATATATATATATATATATATATATATATATATATATATATATATATATATATATATAACCAACTAAGGAGGGTTAGTGTGCATACTTGAAGTAAACGGTGGAATGATTTAAGCATTGATAATAATAGAAAATAAATACAAAATTTAATTACTGTATAAATAACAAAAGTAAACAAAGTACATACAGCATAAAAGGTCAATAGTTATTAGGGGCATTGTGTATATTTCCAACTTATATTTAGCTCAAGAAAAAAAAAACATTATGAAATGAACAAACAGACGATAAGAAATGGGAAAGAAGAACACTGGTATAAGAGAGAAATACCACGAATAGTTTGTGTATAATATTTATCAGATGTGAAATATAATAATTAAGCACAACGATCATAATAAATAAAATGCGTTCACGGGAAGATGATCAGCGAAGAAAAGGCGGCAAGTAAAATGACAAATATCATGTCAAACCAGTGCAACTTAGGTAATAATTTGGACAAACTAAGACATGCAGAACAAAAATAAATACTAACAGAAAACTGGTCAGAAGATGACGAGTATAAGATAAATATGTTGTCAGTATTATTATATGGTATAATTATAACGAAAACTAACAAACAAGAAAGAAGAAAATACAATGGTATATAATATGATGACCAAAAAGCAGACTGGGCATGAAAACAATAGTCTGTTATGAACGACAAATATTATGAAGATCCTAATATGTATACATTCAACACAAACATAAAAGCAGGAATGTAGCTAGTGAAAAAAGACTAGGCTACAAGAACAGAAAACAAAACATGAGATACAAGAAGCCAAGACACGAGAACATATAGTTTAAAGTTCTAACTAAATTGATAATACAGAAGAAAATGAAGAATATTGAAAGCAAGGAAGAACAAACAAAAGGTAAGCCAGGGGAATAAAAGGAGACTAGATCAACAGATAACATGATAGACGACCTAATCAATTACACAGAAGAAAAGGAAGCACGCGAATAAGAAGACTAGTATGAAAAATAAACATTATTAAGAAAAACATGAAAACAAAGTAGACAGTGGATGACAAACAGGACAAAAAGAAGTAATCTATCATACATGAAAACAATAAATACAGAAAGGAATGCACGGGTCATAAGAGAGTGTGAAGAAACTAAACCACATGCCAAAAAAGACTAGTATGACAGACAAGAAAACAAATAAGAAAGACATTATAAAACAGTAGAATTAAGGTCAGCAATCAGAGGGGAAAAATGAATAAACTCTCACAAAAGAACAACACGCAAAAAAGGAAGAAACTAAAACAGAGAGTAAACAGTGTGAAGGAAGAATAGATAAAGATAGAATTAATGAAATATCATAGAGAAATTTTAATAATGAAGAGAACGAAAAATAGAGTACAACGTTATAATAAACAAAAAGACAAGAAGAAGAAGAGGACTGGTTAAAAGGAAGACGAGGAAGAGATAAAAAGCAGACAAAATAGAACGAAGAAACGGATGGATGAGACCAAGACTGGATAAAAGGAACACTAAAATGAATAAAAGAGAGAACAAACAGTGTAAATAGTCAGGGAGACAAGGAGAAGAAGACTGGTTAAGAAGAATCAAAGATGACGAAAGAAGATGAAATAGGGTGAGAACAACTTAAGGACAAAGATAGGAATGTTGAGTATAAAAACACTAGAATGAATGATGGGGAATATATTGTATGACAAAAACGGAAGAACATGAACAATAAGAACACTGGAATAAAAGAAGGACGAATAGAGAAAATTAAATAATGAGGGCGAAGAAACAGAAGAACAAGAACAAGCAAAACACTGGCTAAAAGAAAACAAGGACGAATACAGAGAAAATAAATTAAAGGGGGCGGAGAAACAGAAGGACAAGAACAAGACAAATTTGGTTAGACAGAAAACTATGATGAATGCAGAGAAGAAAATAAAGCGTACAAATATAGAGCACGTAGAAACCGAGGGACACAAAGAATATTGGTTAAAATGAAAATAAGGACGAATATATACAAAACCATAAAGAGTGCAAATAAAGGCGGCGAAGAATCAGAAGGACAAGACAAATACTGGTTAAGCAGAAAGCAAAGACGAATACAGGGAAAAACATATAAAGAGTGAAAATAAAGAGGTCGAAGATACAGAAGGACATGCACAACAAAGAAAACAAAATCTGGGTAAAAAGAAAACAAGAACGAATATAGACAATATAGAGTGAAGATGAAAAGGACAAGCACAAGAAATAAACGGTGTAAAAAGAAAACAAGGAGAAAAACAAAGACAATAAAGATTGAAAATATAGAGTGTGAAGGAACAGAGGGACACGAAGAAGACTGGAGAGCCTAAGAAGAAAACAAGGACGAGTAAAGAGAAGACAATGAGTGAAGATGAAAAGGACAAGAACAAGAAAAAGACTGGTTAAAAAAACAAGGACGAATATATACAAGAAAATAAAGATAATATAATAAAGAGTGTGAAGAAACAAAGGGACACGAAAATGACTGGAGAGCCTGGAATCGGTCAGTAGTGATTAAGGAGACGTGGGCTGGCATCCGAAAGCAGGAAACCGCAACACAGGGAACAAAAAAATAAATATAACATTGTAACAATAAATAAATACATAAATAGATAAATATGTAAATCAATACATAAATATGTACATAAGTAAATTAATAAATACATAAATACATATATTAATATACAAGGGGTAAAAATATGAATAAATCAAACCTATGTGTACCCGTCTCTCTTCCATGTTCATACTAAGTACTTTGTGTAGCATACTGTAACATGTTATAGGAACATTAAAGAAGTCTACAATATATTAACCAATCTCGCTTCCTCATTCCTTTTTGTGTTGTATACTGTAAGATATAAGGAATATTCAAGAAGTGTACTACAAACCTCTTTTTATGGGCAGTTAGGCGAGCAACTCCCCTTCCAAAATAAATTATATATATATATATATATAAATATGTGTGTGTGTGTGTGTGTGCTAGAGAATAGTACGAATTGTCTTGGCATAATGAGGCGATTTATTAGTGTCCAACCCTCAAGGATTAAGGCGTCTGAATATAAATAGATTGGTAGTAATATTAACTTAAGGATTAAAGAGACGCACACATAATTGTGATGATAAATTTAACACATCGTTCCACTTATAATACGGAATAGAAAGCTACAATGTAATACGGAGATGACAAAAACCTCTACAGAGAGAAAATATAATTGTGATAATAAAAACTACCATTCTGCCCTCTAGCCTAAGAGAGATTACGATGAAGCGTGGGGTTGAATCCCTCATAGGACGCAGGGGAAGATTAATATTATTACACGCGGCTAAATATATACTTAAGGCAGGCAGCAGCCGGAAGCACCAAGAGAAAACAATTTAATGATAAACGCCATCCATTCAACTCCAGCTTATATTTGCCAATAAGGTGACGCTAATTCAAACTATTTCCAGATAATTTTATTCAATGATGATTCAGAATTAGAATTAATTGGAATTCCATGTGTTTTCTTCACTTTGAGATGTTCTTTCTAACATTAGCAAATATTCGTTTGAATCATAATTAAGGCTCAGAAAAACAAACCCTTCCTTCCATTCCCGTTCTGAGCTAGGAGTAATCAGGATGAGATGATTTGGGTCGAATCCTTGACCAGACTGAACACATTCCAGAAGGACTACAAACCTCTAAGTGAATTAACGCAGCATGATACAACCATTGAGACATCAGATATTCAAAATCTTCAAAATAAGATCCATAGAGAAAAAACAAAACACAACAAAAAGACAGCCCCCTTGCTATCCCACCCTAGGGTAAGAGCCAGCAAGAGGAAGTGTGGGCTTCATCCCCCTGCTCTGGCGTAAACAAGGAAGACGTAAAAACAATTAAGCCAACGAGTATCGTAGGAAAATAAATAAAACAGACATAAAAATAAAGCCCTTAACATAAAAGAGAGAGAAAAAACACTTCAATACCAGAAAACAAGAAATAAGCATGTAAATATATAAATCCAGCAGGTACATATAGAGAAGCGACACAGAATTATTGAGAGATAGAAAGCAGACCCTTTTCCTCTCCCTTCCTCCCTAGGTATACGAGCAAGCAAAATGAGGCATGCACAGTAAAAACAAATGTTTTTATAAAAACACAAAACTGGTGTTTTGAGAAGCATTATACATTTTTGACGCGTTGCATTTAATACAAATATGTTTATATTAAAACGTGTGTTTAAAAATTAAACAATCTGAAGTTTCATGTGTTTTTGTAAACGCTTTCTTGTTTTGTCATATTGTGAACGAGAAAATATACTTAGATGCAAAATTCGTGGATATATTAAAATTATGATTTCATGTTGATGTTATTATCCATTTTAAAACAACATAAATAATGAATATCTTTACTTTTATAATGACTACAATGTTTACAAGAAAACATAAAGAGTTTAGAATAGAACTCGTGTTTCATTTATAAACGCCTAAATCCGTTTTATAAGTGTAACAAAATGTTAAACAAATTTTTCTGGTTATACAAAAACACTCGTTTTGTTTTTAAGGAAACACGCGTTTGTATAAGAATGCCAAAATGTGTTTTAGAAGTGTAACAAACAAACACATTGTTTGTGTTTTTGCAAAACACCCTCTTTCACTGTGTGTGGTTCAATCTTGATAATACTCTTAAGGGGAGATTTCCACTTTAGGGATTATTTTTCTGGACCACATTCTCCCTCATGTTCACCCCATTGCTTTTGATATTTTAAGACGTTCACCCCATAATTAAGACCTTTCGCTCAATTTCTGTCAATTTTAAGACTTTTCATGCAATTTAGGTGTCGATTTTGTTCTGGCTAGCGATAGGGAGCCTGTAATTTAAGAGGAACCGGCCTTTGGCCGGGAAATTGTTCTACCGAAAAATGTACACATTTATCTTGAAATGGGGCCTAGAGGGTGTCATTTTAAGCTTGATGGAGGTCTAGGAAACTATCTAAAAATCTCCCCTTAAAAGGGATGAAATGTATGCAGTACATTTATGCAGATACGTGGAGATGCAGATAACCTAATCGTTACATATTATAGATACGGGAAATGTCAAAGAAATGTAATTGAAGATACAGCTAATCCCTTCCTTCTTCCTAGGATGAGAGTGATCAAAAGGAGATATAGGGGTGATGCCTGGCTAACACTCCAACTAGGAATTATTACTATAGGTAGCGTCAACGAACTTGACATCAATATTGCTCCCTGACCTCTTTGTAACTCATAAGTGCATAGAGCAAACTAACTGTAAATATCCACACCTATTTCTTGGTGGACTCTTAACAAATTATATAAACGTCAGACCGATAGTTTTCATTCATTCTGATATATAAGAAGGTTAGCTGGCGCTAGAATATTGCAGCAGGAGATGATAAAAACAACACATAATTGATAAACCCTCAACGATAAAGAGAACGATAATAAAAATAATAATGATAATGATTCTAAATATAATAAAATATACGCCCTTTCCCACATCCCAGCCCTTCACGACCCACTTTCCCTCACCCTAGGTAAACTAATGAACCTTCAACATATAAGATAATGCTAATAAAAACGCATAGTATCATCTCCATGCCTCTAGTTTAAGTGTGATTAAGGGGAGATATCGACTTGAGGGATTTTTTCCTGGACCCCTTTCTCCCTCATGTTTATCCCCATTGCTTTTGAGATTTTAAGACAGTCGCCCCATTAGTTTGGCGATTTTAAGAACTTTCGCCCCATTTCCGTCAATTTTAAGACCTTTCGTGCAATTTAGGTGTCGATTTTATCCTGGCGAGCGATAGCGAGCCTGTAATTTAAGAGGAACCGGCTTTCAGCCGGGACATTTTTCTACCGAAAAATGTACAAATGTATCTTGAAAGGTGCTCAAGGGGGTGTAATCTTAAGCTTGATGGATATCTAGAGACCAAACTAAAAACCTCCCCTTAAGAAAAGGTGTGTGGTTAAATATCAATATTATTTAAAACAACAGGTTGAATTATAAGCAGTAGATTTAAGGGGAGGTATTTAGTTTGTTCCCTAGACCTCCATCAAGCTTAAAATTACACCCCCTTGAGTCCCTTTCAAGATAAATTTGTAAATTTTTCGGTAGAAAAATGTCCTGGCCGAAGGCCAGTTCCTCTTAAATTACAGGCTCGCTGTCGCTCGCCAGGATAAAATCGACACCTGAATTGCACGAAAGGTCTTAATATGGGGTGAAAGTTCTTAAAATCGCTAAACTAATTGGGCAAGCGTCTTAAAATCTCAAAAGCAATGGGGCTAAACATAAGGGAGAAAGGGGTCAAGAAAAAAATCCCTCGAGTGGAGATCTCCCCTTTAACAGACAAGTGAAGAAGTAGACACTTACACCTTATAAAGAATACCGATAGGAAAATGGCGACATAAATAACAGATAAATTCCCTAAAAGAACAGCACCCCACCCCCCCCCTCCCCTCTTTCCTTCTCCTAGGCTAAGAGCGATTTAAAGACATGGGATTAATTCTTGAATAACTCTCAAAAGTAGAACAAATACAAGTAGGTAACTAGTATATTGGAGCAGGAAAATATGATGAAACCATCAATTAATTAAAATCAAACTTCACGGAAAGATATACCGGTGTGAATTATCGATGAAACAATATCATCCTTCCTCACACCCTACCCCTTCATCACTCCCATCTTACTCCCTCTCTAGGTTAATTGATATATATATATATAAACATAAAATAAAACTGTGATATATTATAACCGTGATCCATTATCCATTGTAGTCGGTATGGTTGAATTTCGATGAGACTCAGACAAAGATGATAAATAAGTAGCATATTTATACAGAGAAGTGGAACAGACAATATAATCATTATGCATAATTATATGCAGAATAACAATAGGACGTGTAAAATTAAATATAAATAAAATCAAAATAAGTAAATAAATAAATGACAGATCCCCCCCCCCCCCTTCCTAGATCAAGAGCGATCAAGCCGATACATGACGTTGATTTGTAAATATAGAACACTTAACTTGTTGGGCGATTTTTGCATGTATTCATTATTTGTCTAGTTTCATCCCTAGACCTCCATTAAAAAAAAAAAAAAAAAAAAAAAACATCCATTAGATCCCCCTTCGAGTTTAATTTGTACATTTTTCGGTAAAAAAAATTCACGGACAAAGGCCGGTTCTTCCAACATTACAGGCTCACTATCGTTCGCCAGGGAAACAATTGACACCTAAATAGCACGAAAGTTCTAAATATTGACGAAGAAATGGGGCAAAAGGTCTTAACATCGACTAACTAATGGGGCAAACATCTTAATATCAGAAAACTAATGGGGCTAAACATGAGGAAGAACGTGGTCCAGAAAACCGGCCCATCCCCCCTTAATTAAATTCAGAAAGTACAAGAAACTGAAAAGCAAAGTGCAGAAGGAGAATACAATACAACAGACAAGGACAAACTAAAACTTGCACAAAAGAGAGAGACCCATGATAGAACATAATACAACTTCCCCACACCATACCCCTGCACTACCCCCATCCTCCCTCTTGGCTTATTATTCAAACTTCAGCATAAATGGGAAGAGTAATACTAAAATCGTCCCTCTTACCTTCCTCCCTAGTCTACGAACGATTAAGATAACGCTTGGATAATTCCGCAATATTCAAATAAGGATGAAATGTAAGCAGATAGTTTATATAGATAAGTGAAGAACTAGACTAAACATTGTAAAGTATGTAGATGTAAATTGAAACAAAAATAATAAACAATACAAAAACAACGCATGCCCTTTTTCTTAGGCTAAGAGCGATGCAGAGGAGACAGGGGATTGTTCCTAGATAATACTCAAAACAGAAACACATACAAGTAGCTAAATTCCTCCGGAGATTATAATACAATCAACATAGTATTAACCCCTTGAGGATTGTCACGCGTTTTGACAGTTTATTCTTAGTTCATGTCGTATTAGACGATTTTATTCAGCTTAGGAAAAATGTATGGGCATTAAAGAGTTGAGGTAGTTTTTTACCCCTGTGATTCTTACGGATCCTTCCTATATTGCATACAATCGTCTAATGATAACCAGAATAAAGTAGAAAAATACGTCCTGAGATACAGAAACAGTTAAGAAACCTGAACAGAAAGTGATAACCGTGACACCAAAAACAAACCCCTTCTCCCCACACATTCTCCCTAGGCTAAGAGCGATCAAGAGGAGGCGTGGGGTTGAATCCTTGGCAAGGCTCAGAGAAGCTCTGGCACTCAACCCCCCCCCCCCCCCCTCCCCCCCTAGAGCTAATGGAAAAACTCACTCGCATCTCAAATTGTCCTCATACTTCTTGGGATGTTTGTCTTCTGCCTCTTTTTATCCACCCTTGGCCATCAAATCGTCTTTTAAATAGTTTGTTTTTGTTCTCGGTCTCATGCAATACATTTGTCCTAGTCTGTTGGTTTGTCTTGAGCGCGTCTCTTTTCATCTATTAATTCGTTTTTGTTTTGTTTTTCGGAGTAATATATTTTGTTCTCTATCTTCGGCATTGTTTTATATAGATACATCCTATGAATATTTTTGTAATCACGTATCTGATCTTACTTTCTGGTAACATAACGTATGTGGATTGTTTTCTTCATAGATTAATTATTGTATATTCTTAGTTTGTTGAAATTCGTAACCTTTTAATTATTTTCCCAAACTAACTCGTTTTTATTGATTCTTTGTTCACCGTATTTCCCCCGATGGCGCGAACATGAACACCCTTGCTTGTAATAAACTGCCGATGTTGAGCCATTCATCTCCTCGCATGGTTAGTATTAGGCTAGGGTACAAATATCTGTGGCTTATTAAGATTTGCTATATTTCTATATTCTCTCCCATAGCAATTGGTCATAGAATACGTCTTTGTCGAATGCAATAAAATATATGAGGCCTCTTTAAAAAAAAATGGGTTTTGTTCTATTTTGACTTTCTCTCTCTCTCTCTCTCTCTCTCTCTCTCTCTCTCTCTCTCTCTCTCTCTCTCTCTCTCTCTCTCTCTCTCTCTCTCTCTCTCTCTCTCTCTCTCTCTCTCTCTCGCTCTCTCTCTCTCTCTCTCTCTCTCTCTCTCGGCAAATAATCATAGAATACTGATTGCAACTTGTTTTCGAAGTTGATAAACGTATCTGTAGCATACCATAAGATCAGATGTTGCTCTATATCTAATTTCTTCTTTAGCAATTGGTCATAGCATACGTATTGCAATACGTTTCCAAATTAAATTAGTCATGTTCGTATATTATGTGTTCACAGTGTGTTTATTGTCTTTCCCTCTGAGGGACCAAGACAAAGCTAGTCTGTAATATGATCCCGATGTTTATTAATGAATCACACGTTATTAATTTTCAATATCAGGGTATAATACAAAAAAGAAATAAAAATGGCTCTATAAATGACGAACTATTTTAACTCCCTTGCAATTCAGATGCAAGCAAGAATCAATGCATCACAATAACGGGTTATACGTGTCACAGCATCCGAGTCCAAAATACACCAGAGTAATTTATAATATTCGAAGAATGGCACTCTTTATCGTGACTAGGTTATGAATCATTTAGTTCATACTGATAAATACTTTCATTTAATCCATAACAAATACATACATACGCTTAGTATTGTCTGTTAACTTGTAGGGGATACCATATTTCGATACAAATCCATCTTTAAAATTATAGTGTGAATTCCACTGTGGGAATGAGATAAGAAGTATATGACTTATTTGTTATGGTGTATTTGAGGAGCAATTTTCATATAATGAAATTTATTAGTTTAGATATTAAATTTTTGAAAGGATACTCGCAAATAAGTAATCTCTCTCTCTCTCTCTCTCTCTCTCTCTCTCTCTCTCTCTCTCTCTCTCTCTCTCTCTCTCTCTCTCTCTCTCTTACACACACACACACACTTACAATATATATATACCGTTATTTGAAATGAATGTTACCGGGCGTAGAAAATATTCAGACAAAAACAGTTTATCGTAAAGTAGAAAGAAACGAAAACAGGTTGCTCTGTATGCCAGATATATTATTACAAAAAATGTAAGCATAAAAACGGCATTTTCCCGTCCGAATTACCTAACTTAAATTATATATTATGAGGTTCGAGTATTTTTTTTTTTTTATTTTAGTTCTCAATCAAAGGACTACATAAATATACTATTACTGGTCCTTGAGTGACACCAATCATTTAGAGAATAGAAGTAGTTAAGGTAATCTATTTGTCATTATAATTACAGTAGGCAGACAATATATTACATATACTCAGTAAAGTTACTGTTCGAAGGTTCAGTATTTAGATTTTAATAATCTTGACTAAGCGTGATTTAGTGCATTCGTTGTTTACAACTTATAGTGCAAGATTAGGCACGCACATAAAGACACAGTTAAGCATACGTACACTTGCATACGAAACACACACACACACACACACACACACACACACACTCAACTCATAATACTCCAACTAAGCAACATTAGTGATCATGAGCAACACAAGCACACGAATACAGCACGCACACACACAGACAGACAGACACACACACACACACACACACACACACACACACACACACACACACACACACACACACAGACACACACACACAGACACACAAACACACACCAACATAAGCAACACTAATAATGATGAGCAACAGATCCTTTACTGTCACGAGTTTTTACCTATCGTTCCCACCAGAGGGTCTGTGAACATTTACAGTAGCTCGAATATAATTTAATAATGAGTTGCTGTTCTAGCTTGAAGGGGAGTATGCCTGCTTATTGAAAGCAGGCAAAGCCAAATAACACGTTTCAATGAATTGTGGGGGGGGGGGGGAGGGGGGGGGGGGGGGGGGAAGGGGGTATATATGATTTCGATTCCTATTTTATTATCCATGACCGTATATTGCATCTGTATACTTATGGAAATATTATAAAAACAAAAAAAATCTGTTGTACGAGTAAAAAGTGTGTCTTAAATTCTCACACCTACTATCTATGTGTGTATCCGTATAACAATGATGTGTATTTGTCATAACTTAGTAATGGCTATCAGATATTTGGAACCTAATATAATTTCCTTTTAACGTTTCATTTGCCGATTCATCATTTTATTTCATGGGATGTTATTTTTGTCTCTATGACTATGTTTATTTTGATTTTTTTACGATGGACAAGCTTCCCGGAAAATCATGCCCTTCCAACTGGTACAATTTGTATTATTATTCATGACTGGGAACAAAAAGACGACAACTATATTTTTTCCTCAAGCGTTTTCTCATATTCGTATTAACATAATTTCCAGGAAGGAATCTTAAAACCGTGACTATATTCAATGTTGATGTTCTCTCGTCTCTCTCTCTCTCTCTCTCTCTCTCTCTCTCTCTCTCTCTCTCTCTCTCTCTCTCTCTCTCTCTCTCTCTCTCTCTCTCTCTCTCTCTCTCTCTCTCTCTCTCTCTCTCTCTCTGTATATATATATAATGGTGCATTATGAAAATTAGGTAATGTAACCAACGACCTACTAATGGGCGAACGCGGTATTCTCTATTGGAGTCGCTCTATCTTATTATAGTACCTGGAGCCACTCACACCACACCCATGGATCTTCTATGTATGTGGGTGTGGGTGTGGGTGTGGCTGTGTCCGTGTCCGTGTTGGTGGGTAGGCGGGGCAGTGTTAGTTTTGTTCGTATGTATGCGTATGTGTGTGTGTATTTTTGTGGGGATGATTGATGTGTGCGTGTGTTTTATGTGTGCTTTTTGGGGAGGTTGAGCTTTGCATATACGATTGTGGTTCTATATAATTATCTAGATAGATAGATAGAGAGAAAACTATATATTCGTGTGTGTGTGTTTGTTTGTGTGTATGTGTGCGCGCGGTTATATTACATTAATGTCAGTGATAGGTTCAGCCGCAAACGTTTGAGTAAACACATTGAAGAGCTATGTTTAATTATTTCCAAATATCAATGTATAGGTAACTTATCTATTAACTATCCCTCCATTCTACAGTACGGTGGCTATGCCATTGCACATGTTTTTCAATATTTATATATATATATTGAAAATATATCACAAATACACGTGAGCCACTAAATGTTTCTAATCTCTCAGTGGGGATCGAACCGTCGACCATCAGGACGATAGCCGACGCTTTATCAACTACACCACGGCAGTCTGACTGCCGTGGCGTAGTTGATAAAGCGTCGACTATCGGCTATCGGCTAGCACTATAGGATGATTTTATAGAAAGGTTTTATAGGCTAATATAATAAATAGGATGATAATATAGGCTGATTTTATAGGATGATATATAATAGCATTATATTTAAGAAGGATTTTATAGGATGTTATATTAGGAATACTTTACAGGATGGTACTATATGGTGTTACTTATTATAGGATGATTTCATAGGATAATGTTAGTGAGATATTATATGGGATGAATTTCTAGGATACCATAGGATGACTTTATAGGATGACTTTATAGGATACCATAGGATGACTTTATAGGATGACTTTATAGGATACCATAGGATGACTTTATAGGATGACTTTATAGGATACCATAGGATGACTTTATAGGATACCATAAGATGATTTAATAGGATGACTTTATAGGATACCATAGGATGACTTTATAGGATGACTTTATAGGATACCATAGGATGACTTTATAGGATGACTTTATAGGATGACTTTATAGGATACCATAGGATGACTTTATAGGATGACTTTATAGGATGACTTTATAGGATGACTATAGGATACCATAGGATGACTTTATAGGATGACTTTATAGGATACCATAGGATGACTTTATAGGATACCATAGGATGACTTTATAGGATTACTTTATAGGATACCATAGGATGACCTTATAGGATGACTTTATAAGCTGGTCTTATGGGACGCTTTTATGGAAACATATATCAGGATGATAATATATTTTGATTTTATAGGATAATATATAATAAAATTATCTTAAAGAAGGATTTTATAGGATGTTATTTTAGGAATACTTTACAGGATGGTATTATAGGATGATATTAGAGGGTTATTATACTGTATATGAAGTTATATTATAATTATTTCATAACATTGTATTATTAGATGACTATATAATTATGATGTTATATTTGGATTATGTTATAGAATGAGATTATTGGATGATTTTAAAGGATATGTTGATAGGCTAATTGTAAAGGATAATTTTATAATGACGTTATTATAGAATGATTTTAGAGGCTGATATTACAGGGTAATTTTTACAGGGGTATTATATATTACGTTAGGCATCGGGTTATGCAGCGGTGGGACGAGCAGGGAAGGCCAGGGTAATTAACGCTAATGATGGTGTGGGGGGGAGGGGGGAGTGAGTGTTGGATGAGTGTGTGTGTGTGTGTGTGTGTGTGTGTATGGGTGGGTGTGAGTGTGAGTGGGTGTTGGATGAGTATGTGTGTGTGTGTGGGAGTTTTTTTTTTTTTTTTTTTTTTCTATATTCCAACTCCCTCTCGGGCATAGGCTGATAGCCTTTACACCATACCGCTGAACACGGTGAGGCCCGTGAGGTCTTGCTCCAGTCTAGGGAGTGAAACATGCGAAGCTTCACGGCTCGAAGCAACTCCATCTCTGAAGCCGCCTCTCCTCTACGCTTCAGTCTCATCCCCCACACTCGGACCCTCACTCTAAGAACGATACCTATTGAGCAATTAACTCACTAGGCATTGCCCCCTTGTAGCATGATTTTGAATATGGGAATATGCATACAATGCTATTTAATCAGGGAACAATAAGGGTATTTTTTTGTCATTTCGGTGTGCTGTGGTAATGCGCTGATACTATGTACAGCACAAATTCCATCCCAATAATATCTTCCCATTGACATATTGGGATTCGAACCCGGGTTCCAGTCCAGTGGCAAGACCACTCCGCCACACCTCCCCTTGGATGAGTGTGTGTGTTGGTTGGGTGTGTGCTAGAAGTGTGTATGTGTGTGTGTGTGTGTGTACTTTCATATTTGTGCATGGCTGAGTGTTTGTGTGTGTATATGTGCGTGTTTGTGTGTATGTTTTCATTGCGAGAGAGAGAGAGAGAGAGAGAGAGAGAGAGAGAAAACGCTAGTATGTGTACATGCACGTATATGTATACACACGTGTTAGATATATTTCATGATTCCTATGAGAGAGACAAGGAACATTTTCATAATTGTAACTGTGCAAATTACGTACATCGAATTGTATGTGTATGTGGGTGTATGTGTGTTGTGTGTGTGGCTTGTGTTTGTGTAGGTTTGTATGTGTAAAGAAAAGATAAATATACAGTACTTGTATAGTTCATGCAAATACAGAGATACATTGATGAATACAAATGCTGTATATAGATAAAGGCAAATATTTAGATAGGTAGGAGAGAGAGAGAGAGAGAGAGAGAGAGAGAGAGAGAGAGAGAGAGAGAGAGAGAGAGAGAGAGAGAGAGAGAGAGAGAGAGAGAGAGAGAGAGAGTGTTATGTTATACATATTTGTTTCTTTTATTCGGAGATGAAGGGCATGTTTCGTTACACTAGTGCATTATCATATAGTTGTACACTATATGTACATGTTTGTAAATGTGTGAACAGGTACGTTAGTATGTGTGTGTGGGGGGGGTGGGGGGGGTGCGCGCTATCCAGTGTGTGCAATAGACCATATCCCATCTATCAGCTAACCGCCTTTCTCTGCCACTGGGTTTGCATCTATGTTTGCGTAGATGGAAGAGCCTTTGCGTGCATCTGGTTGTGTGGGTAAAAGAGCTTGTTCTGGTTTGTGTGCGTTTGTGTGTGTGTGTATATATATGTATATATGTGTGTGTGTGTGTGTGTGTGTGTGTGTCTGTCTGAATGAAAACTATAGAGAACATTTTGGTATGTGTGTATGTGGGGGAGGGGGGATTGTATATGTGCATGAGAGTGCTTTTATGGCTTTAGTTCTCGTGTATGTTCCTCTAATGAATAATGTAGGTGGCGTTTTACTTTGTATCAAAGAAAGTCTTAACCCGACCCTATTGTCAAAACCTTAAATTGTGAACGTCGACGCATCATTTGTGCTAATAAAGAATAATAAAGGTACAAAGATAATACTAGCATTAATATACGGACCTCCAGCTCAATCAGTGCAAACTTACCGATAAATTTACAAACAAATTGCAGATGTAAGTACCTCACTAGATGCCGTAATTTTTGGCGACTTTAATTTACCTGTGACCAAGTGGGGCGATACTCTTACTTCACACTCCGGACATGACTTGTATGCAAACTTGCAAGAGAGTTCACTCTATCAATTTGTTCGATCGCCGACCCATAGTAATAACGTTCTTGACCTTGTACTTGCAACAAAAGAAGAATTAATAGAGAATTTGAATGTTGGTGATGAATTCAGTAACAGCGACCATCGTACAATAACTTTCACTTTAAAGTTTACTAGTAACGAACCAAATAGCATCATCGAAAAAGTCCCTAATTTCAAGAAAGCAAACTTTTATATACTTAGAGCTATGTTTAAAGAAACTGACTGGAGCTTTTTAATTAACAATAACGACATAAATACATCTTGGGAATTATTCGAGACCACTTACCTCAAAGCAGTGGAAGACTGCATACAATCAAAAATACGGTGTACAGGTCATAATAATAAGCCCAAATGGTGGAATAAAGATATTTCAAACTGTCTGCTTGCTAAAAAGTTTGCTAATGATAGATTAAAATCATCACAAAATGACGAAGAACGGGTGAAATTTGAAGAGCTACGACGCAAAGCCAAAAAGTTAATTAAGCAAAGTAAAATGACCCTGGAGTTACATGTTGCGAATCGAAGTAAAACAAACCCGAAATAGTTCTATATTTATATCAGAAAGAAAACAGTAGTTACTTCAACTGTTGGACCGTTCGTCGATGAAAATGGAGAATACACCAAAGACGAAGTACAAATGAGTAATGCCCTCAATACCTTCTTTGCATCAGTTTTTCAACAAAAGACCTCAGTGATATCCCTACACCATCGCCGATTCAGATTGATAATTCAGATGTTCTAAGCAATATCACCGTTAGAGAGAGAGATAAGTATTGAATTGTTTTGATAAACTCAAGGTAAATAAAACGCCTGGACCTGATACAATATCACCTAGAGTTCTAAAGGAAGCTAAGGATGAGCTCTCCAAACCACTGACATTGCTATTCAATAAATCCTTGCAGTCTGGAACTATGCCTGATCAGTGGAAGCTAACCAATGTAACACCGATATTAAAAAGAGGCAGTAAATCCCTACCTAGTAACTATCGTCCAATTAGCTTAACCTCAGTTGTATTTAAATTGCTAGAAACCCTCCTGAGAAACAGACTCGTAAATCACTTTGAGGAAAATAACATAATTAAAGATACTCAACATGGCTTTCGTAAACAACGTTCCTGTTTAACAAACCTCTTGGACTTCTTCCACAATATCCTCAACCTTTACGATGAGAGTAAAGCTGTAGATATTATATACCTTGATTTTCAAAAGGCCTTTGACAAAGTTCCCCACAAACGTTTACTGCTAAAACTAAAAGCGCATGGAATACAAGACGGTGTATTGAAATGGATAGAAAATTGGCTCAGCGACAGAAAGCAAAGAGTAGTCATAAACGGTAAGGCATCTAAATGGACCAATATAAGTAGCGGGGTACCCCAGGGATTGGTACTAGGACCAATTCTCTCTCTAATTTACATCAACGACATAGATGAGGGTCTCACCTGGACAATCTCAAAATTTGCTGACGATACAAAAATTGCGAATAGCGTACTCTCAAAAGAACAAGTTGACGATATACAACACAATCTAGAAAAGTTGTCATGTTGGGCCCAAATTTGGCAAATGATTTTCAATGCTGATAAATGTAAAGTGCTACATATCGGATACCAAAATGAGAAAGCAAACTATTCAATGAAGGCACTCAGCTTAAGAATGTAAACAGAGAAACCGATCTGGGAGTAACAATATCGTGTAACCTTAAACCGAGCCAACAATGTTCAGAAGTTGTTAAAAAGGCAAACAAAATCATTGGTTTTATAGGCAGGTCATTTGAGCATAAATCCAAAGAAGTTATCCTAACCCTTTACAATTCCTTAGTCCGCCCTCTTCTGGAATACTGCGTTAAATCCTGGTGCCCTTATTACCAAAAAGATATAGACAAGCTAGAACGAGTTCAACATAGAGTTACCAAAATTATACCTTGCCTAAAGAACAAACCATACGAGGAGCGTCTAAGAGAATTTAATTTATTTCCTTTAACCGAGCGCAGATTAAGAGGCGACTTAATTCAAGTGTTCAAAATCATCAAAGGCATGGACAATATGAACTGTAGTAAGTACTTCACTATCGACTAATCTAATTACACGCGGGGAAACGGTTGCAAAATTATTGGTAAATCTTTTAACTCACACGAATCTATGAATTTCTTCTTCAATCGAGTTGTCAACTTGTTGAATGGGCTTCCCCGGGACGTTACATACTGCAGCACCGTTGATTCATTTAAACTTCGCCTAGACAAATATCTTGCATCAAACCTGCGACTGACTGCGTTTGTAAATGAATAACTCACTTTATCCCCCCCTCAGTTACTAACCAATCTGTCCCCTACTAACTTCCTAATCCTGCCACGGACATTAGTTCCAGGGCAGTAGTTCCCTTTCCAATATTCCCTTACCCACTCTAAACCACTGTTTGGACACTTGATCCTCAGGGTTGTGTAGGACAAGCAGCCTAGAAGGGTCACTAGACCTGTTGTTGATTGATTTCCTTTTGTACTCCTTTGTACTGTATGTATGTATGTGCTCGTGATTATGTGTTTCTATTATCACGTTGGCCTGCGTGGGTTTGTGTCCATGTATGAGTGAATGTGTGTGTGTATGTGTGTTTGTCCAACCTTGTGTCTGTGTTTGTTTGTGTAACTGCGAGTAAATGTTTGCTTGTTTGCTTACCTGAGCGTGTATTTGTGATGTTCCTGCATTGGGGGAGTCCCCTGCCGCTGAACGAAATATTAAACAAACAAGCCGGACAACTTGAACACAATGGCACCTATTGCAGTGTTGACAGACGTACCTATGTTGATTGGAGTTTCTTCGGTAAAGACGAACCAACGGACAACTGCCACCGTGTGTGTGCCTTTGTGAAGCTCCAACCTCTATTATCAGTTAAGTATTTGCCAACCAGAGTACTTGATATAACCTTTCAATGTATTGTAACACATTCGTTCAATCTATCCTAGCTATTGTTAGATGATGTTATCAAGTTTCATAAGGGTTTGTGGTATTTAATGGAATAATTGAAAAGGATTACACCCATATGTTTGAGGTTCTAAGCTGTATATAATCGTTTAGTAATTCCAAAAACAACATGGTAAGCACGCCGTATTTCTGAAGGAGCTAAACTATGTTGGCAGTAAATCGTGATCAAGTCAATGTTTCTCAGGTTATCCAAACTGATATAATTAACCACTATTATGATTATATGCTAGATTCATTAATCTCTGCTCAAGATGCAATCGAATAAGAAATTAGAAAGCGCGTGCAATAACACACACACACACACACACAAACACAAACAGGTAGACACAGATACCCCTGGAAACCCTAGCCCGAGTAGAAACCAAGTGAGTAATTATGCAACTTCCTAATTAAACACGGAGTTATATTTTGTGTCAAGGTATAATACTGTAGGTTGTTGTTGTTGTTGTTGTTCCCCAAGCTGCCTGGCAGAACAGCCCCAAGGCCCCGAGCAAGGCCAAGGCCATAACAGAGCGCCCCTACAGAACCCTCCCTCCCGACCACAATAAAGCCTGGAGTGACCGAAGCCACTCCATGGCGGGGAGCTGACGAGGGAGCGGAAACGCCCGGGTTGTTGGGTGTTGTTATATGGTGTTTGTATATATATTATTTGTGTGATGGTTGTGATGTATAGGTTGTTGTTGTGGTTGAATAGATGTAATTTGTGTGTGTTGTGTGGTGATGATGTATTGTGATGTTAGTTGTTGTTGTTATGTGTAATTTGTTGTTGTGTGGTTGAATAGAATGTGATGGTTGTGATGTATAGGTTGTTGTTGTGGTTGAATAGATGTAATTTGTGAGAAGGTTGTGATGTATAGGTTGTTGTTGTGGTGGTTCCGAAGCTTAATTTATGTGAAAGTTGTGATGTATAGGTTGTTGTTGTGGTTGAATAGATGTGATTTGTGTGATGTTTGTGATGTATTGGTTGTTGTTGTGGTTGAATAGATGCGATTTATGTGAAGGTTGTGACGTATAGGTTGTTGTGGTTGAATAGATGTGATTTGTGAGAAGGTTGTGATATTTAGGTTGCTGTAGTGATCGTTGTATACATGCTATTTGTGTGAAGGTTACGATATATAGGTTTTTGCTGTGGTGGCTGTGTAGATCTGATTTATGTGAAGGTTGTGATGTATAGGTTGTATAGATGTGATTTGTATGCAGGTTATGATGAGTAGGTTGTGGGATTTGTAGATGTGATTTGTGTGATGGTTGTGATGCATAGGTTGTATAGATGTGATTTGTATGCAGGTTGTGATGAGTAGGTTGTTGTTGTGATAGTTGTAGATGTGATTTGTGTGATGGTTGTGATGCATAGGTTGGTATGATGGTGTTTACATACTTTAATTTATGTGAAGGTTGTGAAGTATAGGTTGGTGATGTGGTTGCGTAGTTGATTTTGTGTGCTGGTTTTGATGCGTTGATTGTTATTAGTTAAATTTGTATGACTGTTGTGGTGCATATATTGTTGTTGGGATGGATGCATAGTTTGATTTGTGTGAAATTTGTGGTGCATTGGTTATTCTTGTGGTGGTTGTATTGTTTCATTTGGCTGTAGAGTTGGATTCGAAGGTGCAACATAGTAAGCCTTAAATAAATACTGTCATTTGTAATTATATAAAAACAACATTAGCAAGAGAGTTAACACTACTCTACACTATCACCACCACCACCAACAACAACATCAATGTCTGTTTCGGCAATAAACAATATGCACCAATAATAACGAAAACACGAAGCCATTACCTTAACAAGCGCACCCCTTTTTCGGGCATTAATGATATGAAAACTACCACAGCAACAACAATAACATCTACAACATGCAGCTTACAATATTGCAACAAGAATTACAATTGTATCTGCTTAGCTACTTTTTACACCACCATCACCACCACTACCACAATCTCTACCATAACACAGCCACCGGAATCACGACCACCACACCACAACTACTTCCACCAAAAACGCCAACACCATTCTAATCATCACCACCAACATCAACAAGACCACATCCACCACCATACAAACACTGTAACCACGACCACAGAACCACCAGCACCTCCACACGACCACTACCACCACCACTACCACACAACTACTATAACCTCCACCAAAAACGCGAAGACCACTCTGACCATCACCACGACTACAATTACCAACTCCACCAGCTCCACCACAATATTTACAACCACTCCATCATTACTACCACCACCACCATCACCACCACCACCAAACCAAAACCATATACACACCATTAACTCCACCACAAAAAAAAAAAAAAAAAAAAAACACAACAAAATCCCCCGAGAGCAACATATTATATCCTCAAATCCTGCCCTGTCCCATGGGTATTGTACCTGAATTAAGCAAATACATATGCAGACCTAATTAATCCCTAAATTAAACATGCTTTTATGTTTTGCGCGGAATATAAAACTCATAAATCCCATTTTCTCATTAACATCTTTCTGTGTGTGTGTTGTGTTTGTGCGTGTGTGTTCGCTACCGGAAAAGCGCACACACACAAATACACACACACACACACACACTCACACACACACACACACAATGAAACACCTGCCCGTGGCGTAACGGATAGCGCGTCTGGCTCACAACCAGAAGGTCCCGAGTTCGAGACCCGGGCGGGGAAACGACATTTGGGCAAGTCTCTTAACGGTGTAGCCTCTGTTTACCTAGCAGTATAAATAGGAACCTGGTATAAGTCAACGAAGTTGTGACGTCCCATCTGGGGTTGGTGATCGGTTACAAGGTGAGATGGGTATCGTACTGGTCAACCTAAGATACTGGTCAACCTAAGCCTTCGGGTGAGACTGGTACCGTAGTGAGAATGGTACCGTACAGATTAACCTTAAGCCTTCGTTTCCAAATGTCGCCAATTGGCTAAAATACAGACTACACACACATCCACAGCCATTCCTACGATACATAAACTCTTAACATGCATTTCACGCAATACATTCCCAGTTAAGGAGGCGCGATAATAATGAGCTTAGCTCGTATGCATTACGTGGATTCCCCTTGACGAACAAGTGAGTGAATAACATATGCAGACATGCAAAAACATGCGCACGTACACACACACACACACACAAACAAACACACACACACACACACACAAATATACAAGCCCCACCCACACACACATATACACACAAACAACCAAACACATCACCATGTCCACCAACATCACTACCACCAAGTTAAAAATCAACAGTGTGTCGGCTACGTGGTTGCTTGTGTGTATGTATTTGAGCACTATTTTGTTGTTACAGCATTCTGGTTGCTGCAGTCACACACAAGCAAATAAATATAACCCAACCAACTAACGCACTCATATAGTCTCTCTCTTTCTCTCTCTCTATCTATCTATCTCTCACCATACACACGCACCACACACAACACCCTCACCACCACCACCACCATACACACGCACCACACAACACCCTCACCACCACCACCACCATACACACGCACCACACACAACACCCTCACCACCACCACCACTACACAAACCCCATCACCCTCACAACCACCACCACACATACACACGCACCACACAACACCCTCACCACCACCACACCACCATACACACGCACCACACAACACCCTCCACCACCACCATACACACGCACCACACAACACCATCACCACCACCATACACACGCACCACACAACACCCTCACCACCACCACCACATACACACCCAACACCACCACTACACACACATACACACACACACACACACACACACAACACCACCACAAACGCTGCCACCATCAGCGACACAACTACAAGCATGACGACCAACACCACCACTGCAACAACAACAACAATACCACACCATCATCAGTGTGTATATCCATGGTTGTTTGCGTACCAACATTTGAGTGTTAGTGCTGTAAAGGGTCCTCGGTAGTGTGTGACAGCTGTGATCTAATTAACCCTGTCATCACTGAGTGCTGCAGGGGATGTGGGGGGTGTACTGTAGTTGCTTCCTCTTGTATACATTTTTAACCCCATTGCACTAGTATATTTATATATATATTTATAGTATATATATATATATATATATATATATATATATATATATATATATATATATATGTTTACTATACGGTGTCTAAGACAGGACTCATAGTCTTAGACACCGCATAGTAAACACTAGCCACTGAGGATCCACGACAGTGGAGAAATGCATTTGGCATAATTTGAACATATTTCTTCCTATTGTCTTTGCAAGTATCTTATTGGCATATTTTTAATATATATTGTCCTTTTTCTTGACATTTTTTTTTATAAATGATTAAGCATATGGCATGAATAAATGTTTATCCTTTTTAAGTAGACTCCGCATAGTTGAGCTTCGATCTTTTATTTACATAAAGAACGAAGACATCTTGAGTCACAAATCTAGTTAATTACCTGCAACAAAGTGAAGCATACTTTTTAAACTTTAATTAGCATTTTGCATGAATAAATGTTTTATATGTTTATGTACAGCCAGCATAAGTTGAGCTTAGTTGTATAATTGCATTCCTGATTTGGCATAAAGAACGTCTAATAAGACATCTTGAGCCACAAACCTTTGAATTTTCGCAACAATACGCAGCATACTTGAGCTCAGTCTTTTATGTGCATTTTGTATTTGGCATCAAGCATATCTAAAACTATATCTTGAGCACAGAGCCCATTTATATGGGGCCCACAACTATACTTGAGCCACAGACCATATATATGGGCCCACAAACTATATCTTGAGCCACAGACATTTATATTGGCCACAAAACTATATCTTGAGCCACAGACCATTTATATTGGGCACACAAAGTTTGTTTCTCTGCACTATATATATATATATATATATATATAATATATATATATATATACAATATATATATATATATATATATATATATTATACCTCTTTCTGTATTTATTTTCCATTGGTGATCGCGCGGGTTTTCGCCCTTTTTCTTTATATATATATATATATATATATATATATATATCTATATATATATATATATATATATATATATATAAATATTAATTTATATATATATATAATTATTTATATATATATATATATATTTATTCACTATCTATTTATATTATCTATATATATATATATAGTATTTTATAATATATATATATATTATATATATATATAATATTATTTATATATATATATATATTTTATTTATATATATATAGATTATTTATATCTATATATAGATATTATTTATATATATATAATATTATATTATATATATTATATATATATATTATTAGATATATATATATATATATATATATATATATTATATATATATATATAATTTATTATGATATATATATATATTATTTATATATATATATTTCTATATATATATTAATATATGTTAGTAAAGCAGGTAATACATTTTCTAATACATACGAGGGTTGAAAGAAATGGCAAGTCTGCGTTGGAAATTTTATTATTCAAAGTTTCCAGGTCTCTGATGAGTTTTCGCTGGGTGGCAGGAAGTAGATGAAGGAGATGAGCAAAATTCATGGTGGTACAGGGTTACATAAATGTACATGATGATACAGGATATACGACGCGTTTCACTGGACAACCAGCATTATCAAGTAAGGAAGGAATGATATAAAAGGTAAACAGGAAGGGTATATATAGAGGGTGGCGGATCAGAGGAGGCGGAAAACAGGGGGCAAAAGTCTGCTATTGGTGGAAGCGTAAATTAGGAGAGAGAAAGGGGTTAACCGCTTCACGCATGCGCACTGGATGCGGGATGGTGGTCAGTAGGTGGGGTCGAAGCTGATTGGCTGCGTGTCGAGGGGCGTGGCCTAAGTTGTGTGGCGCCTGCAGAAGACGAAGCTGAAGGAGGTAGCGCGGGGGGCTGCGTCAAGGGCACCGGGGGGCGAGGAGGGGTGTTAGGTCCTGTAGGGTAGTGCCTTTTTGGCAGAAGGAAGGATCTGAAGGTCCAGAGTTTGGTTGTTGATGTTGGGATGTAAGGCTTGGATATATAAAGCTTCGAGTATAGGTAATCTCCTTGGGTCACTTTCTTTATCGAGTATGGTGGTGTGTTTCTCTAACTCGTTGCGTGTGAGATGAGGGTGGTTAGGGGTGAGATAGTGGTCTTTGATGGCTCCAGCCTGAAGGTGAAGAGTTAACCGACGTGAAAGACGAGTCTGCGTCATACCAATATAGGAATGAGGTCCACAGTCCTCATAATTACAGGTATGTTGGTAAATGACGTGATCGTCGGTCATCGGGCTCTTTATCTTGGTGGAGGCTGGTTTGTTGCGGAGAACGAGGTTGGAGGTCTTGGGGGATTTGTAATAAATTATTAATTTGATTTTGTTTTCCGGGTTGGTTGGGTGGACATGCTTGGAGATTATTTCTTTTAAGACGGCCTCGTCATTTTTGTGTTCATTGTTGTGATTCTACGTCGAATTTATCATTGCCCTGATACACCTACACTGGACATCCCGGAGAAGGCCCTGAAAACACTACTGGAGTTATGTACCAAGGAGGCCCCCTTCCTTTGCCCCCGGGGCAACATGTACAAGCAGATAGACGGTGTGGCGATGGGCAGCCCCCTAGGAGTTCTTTTTGCGAACTTTTTCATGGGTACCATCGAGGAAGAGCTCCTAGCTGCCCAACGACCAGCCGTCTACTGTAGATACGTGGATGACATCTTCGTGCAAATCAAGGACCTCCACGAACTACAGGAACTCCAGCGTCGCTTCATGGACCTCCTCCGGACTTAACTTCACCTTTGAAAATCTAACAATGGACAACTCCCCTTCCTCGACATCCTCGTAGCTCTGAACGACCATGGGTTCAAAACCACCGTCTACATTAAACCTACTAACACAGGACAATGCCTCAACGGCGATAGTGAATGCCCCCGCCGTTATCTTCTATCCTCCATCTCCGCCTATGTTAGGAGAGCCCTCACGCACTGCTCTACCTGGGCCGACACCCACCAGGAACTAGAAAGACTATCCCAAGTTTTAGTAAATAACGGATACTCCAACTCCGACATCTCCAGCACCATCAACCACCATCTTGAAAAATGGTACACCCAAAGCCCTCCCAACATTGACCCCCCCAATGAAATTAAGATCTTCTACCGCAATTACATGTCCTCTGAACACAAAAATGACGAGGCCGTCTTAAAAGAAATAATCTCCAAGCATGTCCACCCAACCAACCCGGAAAACAAAATCAAATTAATAATTTATTACAAATCCCCAAGACCTCCAACCTCGTTCTCCCGCAACAAACCAGCCTCACCAAGATAAAGAGCCCGATGACCGACGATCCACGTCATTTACCAACATACCTGTAATTATGAGGACTGTGGACCTCATTCCTATATTGGTATGACGCAGACTCGTCTTTCACGTCGGTTAACTCTTCATCTTCAGGCTGGAGCCATCAAAGACCACTATCTCACCCCTAACCACCATCACCTCACACGCAAACGAGTTAGAGAAAACACACCACCATACTCGATAAAGAAAGGTGACCCAAGGAGATTACCTATACTCGAAGCTTTATATATCCAAGCCGTACATCCCAACATCAACAACCAAACTCTGGACCTTCAGATCCTTCCTTCTGCCAAAAGGCACTACCCTACAGGACCTAACACCCCTCCTCGCCCCCCGGTGCCCTTGACGCAGCCCCCCGCGCTACCTCCTTCAGCTTCGTCTTCTGCAGGCGCCCACACAACTTAGGCCACGCCCCTCGACACGCAGTCAATCAGCTTCGACCCCACCTACTGACCACCATCCCGCATCCAGTGCGCATGCGTGAAGAGGTTAACCCCTTTCTCTCTCCTAATTTTCGCTTCCACCAATAGCAGACCTTTGCCCCTGTTTTCCGCCCCCTCTGATCCTCCACCCTCTATATATACCCTTCCTGTTTACCTTTTATATCATTCCTTCCTTACTTGATAATGCTGGTTGTCCAGTGAAACGCGTCGTATATCCTGTATCATCATGTACATTTATGTAACCCTGTACCACCATGAATTTTGCTCATCTCCTTCATCTACTTCCTGCCACCCAGCGAAAACTCATCAGAGACCTGGAAACTTTGAATAATAAAATTTCCAACGCAGAAATTGCCATTTCTTTCAACCTCGTATGTATTAAAGAAAATATATATATATATATATATATATATATATATATTTCAATGTATATCCATCATCTTGCTATCTATCTATCTATCATATATTTATATATCTACACACCTATATATTTTTCACCCTTTCCCCGACAGCAAATTAATTACAGTAGGACCCATCTTCAGCCAGCGACGTTCTTGCTTTTCAATATGAGTACCGTACCGAGTCTCCCGTTACACTCACTGACTTCCGGAATATTGAAGCGTATCTCACCGTGTATCAACGTATCTTTTTGCTCCGGGCCTTTTCATCTGGCCGGTTCAATTTATCAAGTTAGTGATTCGTTTCGTGCCAGCTGTCGAGTGTCAAGTTTGTCTTCGGAGAGTTTGCACCTTCTTCTTATCGCTAGGGATTTATATATATATACAATATATATATATATATATATATATATATATATATATATATATAGAGAGAGAGAGACCCAGAGTGGGAACGAGTAGAGCGAGCGCGAGAGCCGGATAGTTTGTGAGAGTGAGAGTGAAAGAGAGATACTATGGGCAAACAGATTTACTGATTAACCCGTACAGCCCCAGCGACGCGTCTGACGCGTCGGCGATGTATGTAACGCACAGCCCCAGAGACGCGTCTGACGCGTCACCCTAGTTGCGCCGACCGTAACCTCAGGTGTAGCCACTCAAGAGGGCTCAGATTTGTATGGGAACTGTGTACGTATCCCACGCAACCGTGCCGATGGTTGAAAACTCTCAAAGTCCACGTGCGTGCGCGTGAGCGCGCTTTAACCTGTTTTTTTGGGGTAATAGCCTTCAATTTTTTACTCTTGTAAAATACGTTTTCGGGGGCTCTGTAGGACCATTCTTTAAGCTTTTTGAGCGGTTATTCGTGGTTTTTCCTTCATTCCTAATCCATTCGCTATTGTTTCTGGAATAAAACCATTCTTTGAAAACCGGCCGGGTTCTGGTGAACAAACATTACAAAACTAGCCGGGGCTCCACGGGTTAAGGAAAACAATAAAAGTGAAGTCGGGAAAAGAAAAAAGAAAAAACCCAAGAGAAGGAAATGCGAAGTAAAGAAGATAGATGGGAAGGAGGCAAGGGGGGAGCTGAAAATAGACGCCAGACAGAAAGCGGGGGAATTGGCAAGGACAAATATGAGAGAAAAGATAGGGCATTTTATTTTATCTATTTTTTTTTTTTTTGCAACAGACCGAAGGATCAATGATAAGCCATATGCAAATCTAAGAAACAATAGATTTAGGTTTCTCAGATGTTTAAGTAAATCAGCGAATATAGAAATACTGAAACATTTAGTTCAAATTTACATAGATAATACAATCTCTCTCTCTCTTTCTCCTTATTTCTTCATTAATTTTAAAAAGGGGAGGCTGAACCTTTGACCCCCAAGTCAGCCTGTATCAGAGATTGTTATTCTGGCATTATACCATTTTATTACCAATGGAAATACTAAGACGCGCTGAACAAATTGAGCTCTCTATGTGCGAGCGCAGAATTTCATTGCATTATTTGTAAAATCATCTAGTCACTGAATATTGTTCAAAGTTCCCGCAATTTTTGCATGGCGTATCCTACAAGCATCCCCTACAACGTAGCGTTTTCGTTTACCCATATTGAATAATAGAAGGTGCTGAAAAAATATATTATATCATTATTTTTGGGGTACAGCTGGTTTTGACACCGAAATGGTCAAAACTCGGATTTTTTCGGCAAAACGGCCATTATCTAAACGTACAGGCGTTCCTATATACCCCTATTTATAGTGTTTAGAAGTGGAATGTATTTGAGCAATACAAACAAATATAGATGCACTCGTAAGTGCCAATATATGATCGCTGGCCACAGAAATTCTTAGATTTTCAGCAGTGTGTTGAGGAAAGATGGGACTATGGATGAAGAGGTGCGGGAGAGGGTACAACAGGGGAAGAGGGTTGTAGGAACGCTAAAAGCAGTAACAAGAAATAGGGTGGTCAGTATGGAAGTGAAGAAGTCCTTGCATGACAGTGTGGTAATCCCGACACTGACTTACGGAAGCGAAGCATGGACGTTGGTTGAGAGACTCGGACCAAGAGTGAGAGCAGTGGAAATGAATTACTTAAGGAGTGCGTGCGGAGTTACATGGAGGGATAGACAGACTAATGAGGAAGTAAGAAGGAGGTGTGGTGTGGAGGTAGATGTGCTGGAAAGTGTGAAAAGGAACAACTTGAGATGGTTCGGCCATATGGAACGTATGGAAAGCGAGAGAATGACTAGAGGGTGTACGAGAGCGAGGTGGAGGGACAGAGGGGGAGAGGTAGACCGAATATGAGGTGGAAGGATGGAGTGAGGAACTACATGAACGAAGGCGGTGCTGGTTGGGGGGAGGGGCGTCGACTGACTGGGGACAGAGGTGCATGGGGGCGGTTCGTTCGTGGCCACCCCTTCGGGGATCACGGCGTCAGGCAATAGATAGATAGATAGAAAAACCATTTGGGGGGAGATATATTAGTTAGGCCTCCTTACAGAACGTTTTCTATGACGGCGCGCTCATAGAGGTTGGAGTTTTATGACAAACTAAACTAAAATTTCGTCAGGAGCAAGCTTGAGTAAATAATTTCACACCAATTTTTACCAAAATCCATGATATTGGGGTCCCCAGATGGGGGTGCTAAGGATGTCATATGGGTGTTTATGCCCTCATATGATCATTTCTATTGCTTACAGAAGCCCTTTAGACAAAAGACACAAACAATTTTTTCTGGTGGCTGAAGGCAAACATTTTCGTTTTTTGGGGCCGTGGGCGAACGCCCGCCCCGGGGGGGTTATGGATGTGATATATTTTTTTGTTCCCTCCCATGCTATTTTCCTATGTTGAAAGAAGCATTATAGAACAAGAACAACAAAATTTGAAATTTTGATTTCTGGGCTCAGCTGAGGTTCAGCCTACCCTAAAATTCCAAACAGGGCTGAACGGAAGAGATGGAGGGTGAAGGTTGGGAAGGGGGAGGGGGCGTGGTGGGAGGGGGAGAGGAAGAGGGGGGCATAGGGAGAAAGATTAATTGAAGAGCAGGACATTTGGAATTATGAGATTCTCTGTCGTCCGGAACCCGAGTCCTTTTCTGTCTCTTTCTCTTTCACTGTGTATAGCTATCGTCACGTGTCTTGCACCTTCTGTCTATTTATCTGCGTAACACAGTCCATGAATCTATCAATATATATATATATCCGTCTATCTGTCTATTGAAAGCATGATGGGAAATGACATAGATGCCATTAAGTCACGAATACTGTATGTTCATAATAATGAACCCACCTTGCGGTAGGATGAAATGTTATCAACTGTATATATTATGTTCTATTCCTCCCTCTCCACCCTCCTCTCTCTTACTTATGCCTAATATCCTAATCTCTTCTAAAGATGTACTTTCTACCCTCTCTGGGCTTAATACTAATAAGGCGTACGGTCTGGACGGTGTTCCTCCTGTTGTTCTCAAAAACTGTGCTTCCGTGCTGACTCCCTGCCTAGGCAAACTCTTTCGTCTCTGTCTATCCTCTAACGTCTTCCCTTCATGCTGGAAATTTGCTCACATTCAACCTGTCCCAAAGAAGGGTGACCGCTCTCAACCCTCCAACTATCGTCCAATTGCTCTCATCTCTTGTCTTTCTAACGTATTTGAAACTATTCTTGCTTCCAAATTTCTTAAGCATTTCTCTTCTCATAATCTGCTCTCAGATCGCCAGTATGGCTTCCTTAAGGGTCGCTCTACTGGTGATCTTCTTTCATATCTTACTAACTCTTGGTCATCCTCCTTTGGGACTTCGGTGAGACTTTTTCTATTGCACTAGACATATCGAAAGCCTTCGATAGAGTCTGGCACAAATCTTTAATTTCTAAACTACCCTCCTTCGGTTTCTATCCCTCCATCTGTGCCTTTGTCTCTAATTCCCTTTCCGGCCGTTCCATAGCCGCGGTTGTGGACGGCCATTGTTCACTTCCTCACCCTATAAACTCCGGTGTTCCTCAGGGCTCTGTCCTATCTCCTATTCTCTTTCTAATTTTTATAAATGATCTACTCAACTGTACCTCAATCCCCATCCATTCATACGCAGACGACTCAACCTTACAATACTCCATTAGTTGTTTAGAACGCCCCAGCCAGCAATCCCTCAACGACAATCATCATCATGAAGCCATAGAACTCTTAAATTCTGATCTAAATACTATCTCCAATTGGGGCAGAGAAAACCTTGTTACCTTTAATGCTTCGAAAACCCAATTTCTCCATCTATCTACCCGTCAGGATCTCCCAGCGGACTATCCCTTATTCTTCGACAATACAAAAATCAATCCTTCATCTTCTCTCAATATTCTTGGTGTCTTTTTCTTCGGCTCTCAGTTGGAAGGACCATATTACCAGTCTTGCTAAGGCAGCCTCCCAGAAACTGGGTGTGCTCAACCGCCTTAGGGGGTTCTTTTCCCCTGCACAGCTTCTTGCTCTGTACAGGGGCATAGTGCGTCCTTGTATTGAGTATTGTTCACATGTGTGTTGAGGTTCCTCTCACACCGCTCTCCTAGACAAAGTTGAAAGGAAGGCCTTTCGTATCATTAACTCCCGTCCACTCACTAACTCTCTGCAATCTCTCTCTGTCCGCCGCAATGTTGCATCTCTCTCGCTATTCTATCGCTACTATAATAATCAGTGTTCCTCAGAGCTTTCCCAGTGTATACCACCTCCTTTACGTAGGGCACGTGGTACCCGTCTTGCAACTCTCCAACCCAAGAGTGAAACGTTACTCTCAAACTTTCTTCTACTAAACAGCTGAGCTCTGGAACTCTCTCCCAGAATCAGTCTTTCCCTCTTCCTATGACTTAACTTGCTTCAAACTCTGTGTGTCCAGGCATTTTGGCTCGAACATCCCTTGATTTTCGCCCTGTCACTCTTTCAACTATGGGTGAGGCACTCGTTATAGGCAGTTCTGCCTTTTGCCTCCCTTAATCACATAGAACAAAAAATGTAGATCGTTACCATGTAACCTTTTATGGAATAAAGAA
Source organism: Paralithodes platypus (assembly GCA_032716605.1). Classification (NCBI taxonomy): domain Eukaryota; kingdom Metazoa; phylum Arthropoda; class Malacostraca; order Decapoda; family Lithodidae; genus Paralithodes; species Paralithodes platypus. The sequence goes on along the minus strand of CM064497.1, from coordinate 64,202,480 downwards.
TTAACTAACTAACTAACTATTTCCCTATCTATCTATCTATTTATCTATATAATATATGTGTATAACTGTTTATGTCTGTCTGTATGAATGCTTATCTATCTATCAATCTATCTATCTATCTGTCTATCTCTATATTTATTACTATATATCGATTGAACTATCTACCCCCCCCTCTCTTTCTATCTCTCTCTCTCTCTCTCTCTCTCTCTCTCTCTCTCTCTCTCTCTCTCTCTCTCTCTCTCTCTCTCTCTCTCTCTATCATTCAATCTCACTAAATTTCCTGTCGCTAATGAGTTCACAGCACCAGAAATTAATCTTCAATTACCTTCTTCTTTGATATGTTTCTTTAATTTGGGATCTATATTATTTTTGAGTTTCTCAAATTTGAAACTATATTACAAGGTTTATTAGGATTCTTTATTATATCCCTTCATGTTTCATCTTACTTGGTGGGAAGAGTAAATTATTGTTTAGAACTACCGTAAATAATCCCATGAATATTTGTGGTTAGTGTTGATTACCAGTGCATTACCTTTACGTTCTGTTCTCCTTTTTTGTTTTTGTATGTTAGGCAAAGTAGTGTGACCTTAGTTTTAATAGTTTATTATATTACACTACCGGTATGTGTATAATTAGTAGTTACACTTTCTGGGTATTCAATACAGTTCAACGTTAAAAAGTGTATGGGTAATTTCATGTGTGTTTGCGTTTTGACAATTAGCAATAAATCCACTTAAATATGAATATAAGAACATAATAAAATAAATAATCTTCAAAAGATACCAAATTTACCCTGCAATATCATATTCCACATTATCAATTTCGCTTTTTCCCTCCATTTCAGCACCCCATTTCCCATAAAACTCACTTTACTACTGATCCCATAATGTTGCGTTATGTAACCTTACGTCCGTATTACCGTTCAGGTTACATGTGTTTTTATCCTTCGTTTCATCACTCCTATTCACAGACGATGCCCATGCCTAATCTATAACCGTAGTCTTAGCTAAGCTAAGCTAAACTAGACTTTCGTGGGCTAATCTCAATATTACTAAATATATGTATAACGTAATGTTAATAAAGCATACGCTTAGCCTAACCAACGGTAACCTATCCTCACCTAAACACTTTATAGGCAGGTCATTAGAGCATAAATCCAAAGATTTAATCCTCACGCATTACATTTCATTAGTCCGTCCTCTTCTGGAATATTGCGTTCAATCCTGGTGCCCATACTACCAACAGATACTGACAAACTTGAATGAGTTCCAAGTAGAGTTACCAAAGTATACCTAATTTAAAAACAAGCCATACGAGGAGTGTCTTAAAGAATTATATATATATTTCCTTTAACCCAGCGCAGATTAAGAGGCAACCTTGAAAATCATCAAAGGTATCGATAACATCAATTGTAATAAACACTTTACGATCGACCTATCAATTTACACCCGGGGAAATGGTTGCAAAATCTTTGGTAAATCTGTTATCTCGCATGATTCTAAGAATGTATTCTTCAATCGAGCTGTGAACTTTTGGAATGGGCTTCCTCGAGATGTAATAGACTGCCGCACCGTTGATTCCATTAAACATCGCTAGACAAACACCTTGCATTAAACTCGCGACTGACTGCATTTGTGAATTAATAGCTTTATGCTATTTTGTTTCTCAGATACATCTAGCATCACTACATGCATAGGCCTACACAAATAATTAAATGTTACTCACTTTTCCTCAGATACATGAAGGATCATTTATAGCTGTGTTATGTTATTAACCCAAATTGTCCCTACTAACAGTGTTTAACCCTACCAGGGACATTACCCCTAGCTCAGTACTTTCCTTTTCAATTGTCCTTTACCCACTCTAAACCACTGTAGGGTACGTTTAGCAGCAGTGACTTCGAGGGTAAGCAACCTCGAGGGGTCGCTAGACCTAGTGTTACTTGACTTTCTTTGTACTTCTTTCTAGCCTAACTTTCTATAGTGTATGCCTTCCTTTAACATAACCCAACTGACTATAAAATGTGTCGGAAATAATGTCTCTATTGTATGCAAAATCAATACTAATTGGTAAAGGAATCTAGCCGATTGAATTAGTAACGAATTCACTTAGGCAAACTAATTTTACAGCGAATTAACCAGTTGACGAATTAACCTATTTGACGAATTGATCAATGTTTGTCAATACCTTCTCCCCTAATTTTCTCCCCTCACTGTCCCTCCCTTCTAGTTACATGGACCAATCTAAATGGACCAATGTAAGTAGCGGGGTACCCCAGGGATCGGTACTAGGACCAATTCTCTTTCTAATTTACATCAACGACATAGATGAGGGTCTCACCTGTACAATCTCAAAATTTGCTGACGATACAAAAATTGCAAATAGCGTACTCTCAAAAGAACAAGTTGACGATATGCAACACAATCTAGATAAATTGTCATGTTGGGCCCAAATTTGGCAATTGAGTTTCAATGCGGATAAATGTAAAGTACTACATATCGGATACCTAAATGAGAAAGCAAACTATTCGATGAATGGCACTCAGCTTAAGAATGTAAACAGAGAAACCGATCTGGGAATTACAATATCGAGTAACCTAAAACCGAGTCAACAATGTTCAGAAGTTGTTAAGAAGGCAAACAAAATAAAATGGCTTTATAGGCAGGTCATTTGAGCATAAATCCAAAGAAGTTATCCTAACCCTTTACAATTCCTTAGTCTGCCCTCTTCTGGAATACTGCGTTCAATCCTGGTGCCCTTATTACCAAAAAGATATAAACAAGCTAGAACGAGTTCAACGTAGAGTTACCAAAATGATACCTAGCCTAAAGAACAAACCATACGAAGAGCGTCTTAGAGAATTAAATCTATTTCCTTTAACCCAGCGCAGATTAAGAGGTGACTTAATTCAAGTGTTCAAAATCATCAAAGGCATCAACAATATGAACTGTAGTAAATACTTCACTATCAACCAATCTAATTACATGCGGGGAAACGGTTGCAAAATTATTGGTAAATCTTTTAACTCACACGAATCTAAGAATTTCTTCTTCAATCGAGTTGTCAACTTGAGGAATGGGCTTCCCCAAAACGTTATAGACTGCATCACCGTTGATTCATTTAAACTCCGCGTAGACAAATATCTCGCATCAAACTCGCGACTGACTGCGTTTATAAATTAATAACTTTATTTTATCCCCCCCTCAGTTACTAAACCATCTGTCCCCTACTAACTTCCTAATCCTGCCACGGACATTAGTTCCAGGGCAGTAATTCCCTTTCCAATGTTCCCTTACCCACTCTAAGCACTGTTTGGACACTTGATCCTCAGTGTTTTGGAGGACAAGCAACCTAGAAGGGTTACTAGATCTGTTGTTGCTTGATTTCCTTTGTACTCCTTTGTACATCGCTTCCTGCCTCACATCACGTCAGTTCCTTATTCTCGCCTTGCCAGTTTCTCCCTGCAAAATCACATTCTGAATAGCACCATATAATATATTGAATTCAAGTACTAATAGGTAGGATGACTTATTTTATTAGAAAACAGATCTTGAGTAATTTATTGAACAATTGGTTTGTTTGTTTGTATGTGTACCTGGTTTAAATTTTATCTTTAGCTTTTTAAGATGTAAATGTTTTACGAAAATATACTAAACAGTACCATTTATAGTTTAATATATACAGTATAATTATATAGAAATATATATATATATATATATATATATATATATATATATATATATATATATATATATATATATATATATATATATACCGGTATATACTGTATATATATATATAATCTTTACTTAAATGGAATAAATACTTCTAATTCTGATTCCCACTTCTCGGTCTCGTTACGTCAGCTACTCCTTCTCCTCCATGTCGTCTTACTAGTTTCTGCCTCTCTTCCCTCTTGTTAAATCAATTTCTAGCTGTATATCCTCTCCTCTCCTCCCATCTTTCCCTTCTATCCAGCCAAGTTGCACAAACATCCCCCTTCTAACCCAACAATATATATATATTATAAAAAGAAAAACAAAATATATACTGTATACCGGTATATATATATATATATATATATTGTGATGCTCACCGCTTCCCCCAGAACCGCATGGCTTACTCGCTAGGACTCGCCAGTGCAGAGAATATAGCTACAGTCTACCTATCATTGTGTACTTCCCTTCTCGAGAAAGCTTGTGTTGCAGACAGTTCAGAACTGTTCTTTATTTTCGCCTGTCACAATTCTTTCTATTTTATTTAGTCAATTGAAAGTATTGTGTTAAGTAGTTGAATGATGGGAAGGCGAGCGGGAGAGGGAGAGAGAGAGAGACAAGGTGGTGTGACTTGGTGGTGAGTGCGGCGCGTGGCTGGCCCCCTTACATAGGCCTCGAGGGATTCGTTGCCTCCTGCCTAACACTGCCTACTACGCGGCTGCTTACTGGGCGACTGTCGCGCGCCCTCGTGCCATTCTTGCGAACTGGGACTCCAGCCAGGAGGTCCATGGGAATATCCTTGTCAGATCCTTCCCAGACAGCATACTCTAAGCATCTCCCTTGAACTGTCCCACACTCTTGTCTTAGAATCTTTCTCTCCTACTGCCTCTATCATTTCCACTACTTCCTCACCTTTTATTAATATCAATTCCCCTCAGGTTCTCTGCATCCACACCTTGAATTGGTGGCCAGACTGTAGTATATGCTGGATCTCACATTTCTTATGTACTAGATTAAGGTTGAAGATAGTCATTGTCTTTTTGGGAGATTGTATTGCTCAGACTGTCTCCATCAATCACTAATGTTTCTACAGGGTTAAATAATGCTAGACTAGGGATCAGGTACCTTGCTGTTGGTGTTTTCAATGTATGTAGGCTACTTTTGAGCTACACGACACTACGGATTCTGTGGGTTACCTGGATGGATCTTTTGTCTGTGTACCTTGGAGTTTAGACTGTGCAGTGTGTGAGGGCTGCTTGCCTAATCCACCCAACACTGTTCTAACTCTATTTGCTTTAACTTTTGAGGGTCGCCAGGAGGATACTCGATACTTGTGATCGAGAATCCTCAAGAGAGCACCCCTTCATATTAACGTAATCAGGCCGCACAGACCCAAGGTCCACACTCGGCTAGGAGCTGCCTTGCTCCACCAGAATTCTGTACCTTTGCGCATCCCAGCTAGACTTTATTAACCCGGGTAGACATTAGCTGGATTAGATCATAATACTCTTTTATGCATACCCATTATTTTTACACAAGCATTTTGAGGTCTAGGTTGCTGTAGAGAGACACAACCAGCGGTTTTGTTAATAGGAATACTACTTTTTCGTGGCGAGCATTATTACAGTTGCACCGCTTATAATATTCTTGTGTCCAATAACATTATATGTCCAGCCTTTTTGTGTATTTAGCCTACACGTGCATTGTCCTGCCTCCTGCTATTTTGTGGTTCCATTTCCGATACGTTCTTCTTAGTAGCATCCGACATTATTCAGAAGATTCCTTGTTCGGTGCTTGAGGACTTTACAACACTTTCTTTCATAAAGGAATGACAGATATTATTGATTAAAGTAACGTTAAGTAAACCACCTTCTTGTTTGCATTAGATCACTCTTGTGATTTAATTAAGTTAACTATCTTTTCCTTGTGTACCATAACTAAGCAACCATATGTTATAGGTAATAGGCTGTTTCAGAGAACATCAGCCTATAGTAGAAGCACATAGATACTGAGAGTTAAGATACCCCGCTATCGCAGATATAACTCTGGAGGGTATATGTGTTCTTTGTTCGACGGGATTATATATCAGGGGTTGGATCTAGCGTTTCCGTTGTTGCATTTATGCCAGTCTAGTCCAATGTATAAGAGCCACTGATATATACGAGACCCGATCGCAACAATATACTGTATATACAGTATATATATATATATACTGTATACAGTATATATTTACATACCCCCAGCCCGACTCGAAATTCAGGTGTATTTGTGAAAAATACATGTTAGTCACCGCTATCCCCTTCCAAAGTTATTAACATACTACTCTCTCTTTTTTTTTTCTCTCTCTCTCTCTCTCTGTATATATATATATATATATATATATATATATATATATATATATATATATATATATATATATATAAGTGTGTGCCAAGAAGTATTTTATTCCGTTTATATATCTGATTGATTTAATTAGTATTGCCTGGTCTATTGTCTTGGAGAAGGACAATAATGCACGTTTGGTTAAATGATATTCGAGTAAAGGTTGTGTCCTATATACTCCCGCGTTCATACATAACAACAATTCTATGCATCAGTAATATTATTCATATCTTCATTATCATTATTTGTATTTGTTTGTTATTATTATTATTATTATTATTATTATTATTATTAGTTGTAGTACTACTACCAGTACTACTACTACTACTACTACTATTTTCAATAAGTATGGAATAAATTTGTATCACTTCGAGATGGATGTTATAAAATCAAGAATTTCTTGGGTTCAAAACCATGAAATCAGAACTGGAGTACAGGTATCGGAAATTTTGTAGAATATAGGGTCAATATTATAGACTCTTGGTACTGATTTGATATTTCTATTGTTTGCAATGAACACTGATTTCATATAATTTTTAAGGCATGTGTATTATTTATTTAATACGAAATCAAGTTTGATTGAGTTAATGATTGATTGACTACAGCACATACACAGGCAAACACATTCTCTCTCTCTCTCTCTCTCACTCTCTCTCATTTAGCTCAGTATGGGGATGAAGGAAGGTAAACCCTGGAATTGGTGTTGAGGGGAGCGATAAAGTTGTAAGTGGTTATGTTTTCGGGTAGATCCTAAAGTTGTTTGTGAGAGATTTGACTCTGAGATAAGTGTATGGAGTGGAGCGAGAGTCTTAAGTGTGAATGAATAATTAATTGAGCATAAGGTTTCAACAAATGCTTAGATGGTGATGGGCTGGTCTATCAGAGTGAGAACTGAGCAATCTCTGCCATACCCATAGCTTACTCTGACTGTTCCTTTTACTTATATATTTTCTAGATCTCAAGTGACGGCGTCTCTAACGTGGATTGACCTCCCAATCTACCAAGATTGGAAGCCAAAGCGTCACATTTTCCCTTGCCCCTCAACTTTCTCTTCATAATTGCTGAGGGACACAGGGCGCTGGGTGGGGATTTGGTTTCCCGGGCATTTCCGCACCCTCCTCAGCTCCCCGCCATGGAGTGGCTTCGGTCACCCAGGCTTTATTGTGGTTGGCGGGGAGGGTTCTGTGGGGGCGCTCGGTTCTGGCCTTGGCATTGCTCGGGGCCTTGGGGCTGTTCGGCCAGGCAGCTTGGGGAACAACAACAACAACAACAACAACAACAACAACAAATGCTTAGATATATAATATGTAAATAAAATTAGAGCACCCAATATTGTAGGTCATAATTCTACCATACTATTTAGTTCATTAGCTAATACAATTTACAAATTGTGTGCATTTACTACAAATTAAATACCGTATATAAATATATATATATATATATTTGCACATATATATTTGTTTTATTTGTATTGACTGATAAACCAATCCTTTCGTATGTATTGGTCAATGTATATTTTCATATTTTATTCAGCCCAAAATTCTACATTATATCTTAACCTGTACAACACTTATAATATTCAGGTACCTACTGCTGCTACTGTATATATTCTACATTATATCTTAACCTGTACAACACTTATAATATTCAGGTACCAACTGCTGCTACTGTATATATTCTATATTATATCTTAACCTGTACAACACTTATAATATTCAGGTACCTACTGCTGCTACTGTATATATTCTACATTATATTATCTTAACCTGTACAACACTTATAATATTCAGGTACCTACTGCTTCTACTGTATATATTCTTCGCAAGGGGATGAAAATAATCCCCATTTCGTGAGAAGTGGCAACAAATTTTTGGAGTAAGAGAGAGAGAGAAAGGGGTGTGTGTGTGGGGGGAGGGGGGGGGGGGGATTAGACGAACAAGAAGAAATAGGGTACGCTTCACTCTTTTGAAATTAATATATTATACCGGTAATACAATTATAAACACATGAAATATCAGATCATATATCATCACTACCCTGTTTAATAATTATGTAAAGGAATATCAGATCATATATCATCACTACCCTGTTTAATATGTAAAGGAATATCAGATCATATATCATCACTACCCTGTTTAATATGTAAAGGAATATCAGATCATATATCATCACTACCCTGTTTAATATGTAAAGGAATATCAGATCATATATCATCACTACCCGGTTTAATATGTAAAGGAATATCAGATCATATATCATCACTACCCTGTTTAATATGTAAAGGAATATCAGATCATATATCATCACTACCCTATTTAATATGTAAAGGAATATCAGATCATATATCATCACTACCCTGTTTAATATGTAAAGGAATATCAGATCATATATCATCACTACCCTGTTTAATATGTAAAGGAATATCAGATCATATATCATCACTACCCTGTTTAATATGTAAAGGAATATCTCGCTTGCACCATTCGTATACTAATATATGTAATGTTAACATTTCATTTATATACTTAATACTAACTGTTGTTATTGTTGTCATCTACTTAATACTCGGTCAATATTTATATAGTTATTTTATTTTTCATTCGGTAATCATATTTACATAGGCTAAACCACCGCCAAGAATGTGTCTTCTTAGTTATATTTGACATCAATATATTTTCATCTTTATCATTATTTTTCATTTGTAATATATAAAGTTTCCTAATTGAAAAAGCTATTTAAAATCACATATGATCAATTATTCTTGTAAGGACGTACATGAAGTTTGATGAAGAATATGTGACTTATGTAAATACTATGTACGGTTATCAAGAGTTCTAGCTACTATTATTCTTCACTATTATTATATATTGTTATTTTAAGTCAATCACATCAAATTATCCATGTGACTAAAGGATATCTTCCCATACACGTAAACAAATCATCTAGTATTAGGACAAGTGTTAATCCTTTTGACTACTAGACAGATTATCTAGTCAAAGGAATATAGTTTAATTGTACCTAGAATGAATGGAAAAAGGTACAATTTGAACTTAAAGGGGTTAAGTGAATTTTGCTCCTGATACCACTACTCCCAATGTCCAGCTCTGGAAAGGAACAGGTACATTACCTCTACGGTCACAGGCTGCCGCATTTCACTTAAGGGGAGACTGGCCGTTTGTTTGGTATATTAATTAATTGTATTCGTATATTTTTTTAGTTTCCTCCGTAGACCTCCATCAAGCTTAGAAAAACACCCCCCTAGACCCACCTTCAAGATAAATTTGTAAATTTTTCGGTAGAAAAATGTCCCGGCCGCAGGCCAGTTCCTCTTAAAATTGCAGGCTCGCTATCGCTCGCCAAGAAATAATCGCCACTTAAACGGCACAAAGTTCTTAAAATTGAAAACGAAATTTGGCAACAGTTGTTAAAATCGCCAAACTAATTGGCCGAACGTCTTATAATCTCAAAAGTAGTGGGGCTAAACATTAGGGAGAAAGGGGACCAGAAAAACGGTCTGCCTCCCCTTAATGTCGCAGTGTGGCGTAGACCTCACCCAGGGTTTCGTGAAGTTAATGGTTGGTTTGAAACAGGAAAAAGTAGGAGAATGGAGAAGAAAACGTTCCATTTTTTTTTTTTTTTTTTTTTAATAAATGGTTTTATTGGAATACAATAATTATTAACATCATATTGCACATGAAATAATGATATTATATAGTATAAATTACTTCCATTTAATATCAAAGCGCACAAAAAAGCTTCCATTTATCAAACAACTATTTCACTGTTTTCATTAAGCAGTCTTTATGTAATAGACACATAATATTGCCTTAATATAAAATGCACAGCATACAAGTAGGTAAAATCCTGTCTGCAAAACTTAATATACAGTCGAAGGTATTCATTACTGCATTATAATCTTCCCTAGGGATGTTTATCTTTCTCACTGGGTACTAATAGTGTCAATATTATGTTTTCCATTATATATGTAATTAGTATTTTCCTTTAGTATTTTCGTTTAATAGTTCCATTTCACATTAACCATAATATCGTATTTGTAATAATGAAGCAACGAGTATTCCATTATGTTAGTTCATTATAACTACCCTTTTGTGAAAACAATATTTATCAACTAGATAACCATTTCTCTAATCCCCATCAATCACTACTTGCTCTCTGTCCCATCCCTTTCCGGGTAACTCCTTGCCTTCTCATCACCCTAATTTCCTGTTGACTCTCTTTCTCTCTCTCTCTCTCTCTCTGTCTCTCTCTCTCTCTCTCTATATATATATATATATATATATATATATATTATATATATTATATATATATATATATATATATATATATATATTAGAGATGAGCAAATGCGAATACGAATTTTTATTGTAAAATTCGCGAATGCGAATGCAATTTGCGAATATTTCATTCCTTATTCCATCCTTCAATAAAATGGTCAATATCTGGCACTAAATACGAAATCAGTGAGGAAATATGATGGAATATTCTTGATTGACATGTTATTACTTTGGATATGTCTGAAATGGCAATATTGTGACGGTTCAACTGTCCAGGTCCAGCACACATTCGTTTACCGGGCAGTGATGCCATGTTAGATATTGTTCCTTTAAATCTAACATATCTAAACAGCAACCTAGCGGAAGATATTTTACTTTTGTTTTCTATTAACCAAAATTCGTATCAACCACTAATCATATTTACAAATGTGAAATGTATTATATAACGTTAATAATACTGTAATTGTCCCTGTTGGGCTTTCAAATCCAAAGTAATGGGATATATGGAATATATCCAATTTAAGGGTTTGGAGAGATCAGATACATTAATTTAGCAGGAGTGTAAAATTGACAACACAGTCGCTTAATCATCTCCAATTCACTGCATCAGTAGGGTTTCACACTCAATCGCAGTGACCGTGCCCCTGGCTTCCTCAGCACTTGGATTAATCTTTGGCTAAACAAAATGGGTGATAAAGACAAGGTGAACTCTTCAGAGAGTATCAGTAGTGATGACAGTACACGGTCATAGCAGGGAGGGTGATATTACTCAAGAGACAGTATAACTGATAAACACTTGAACATTAGGAAATCTAGATATTTAATATATGGCAAGTTATGTATTCAATGTATTTGGTACGTTTTCGAATAATTTAGTACTTTTCACTGGTTCGATCTGGTACTATTAAATAAGGTCAGGTGGCAACACTGTTCAGTCCTCCTTCATTCCACTCTAGCAGCCACAACGCATATTATTTACACTATGATTTATTCGTTTGTGTTAACTTTAAAATTAAATAATTTATATACTACATTTATTTTCCATTGGTTTCGTGAACATATTAGGATATCTACAGATAGCTATGAATGGATATGCGGATGCGAATACGAATAAGAATATTGAAACACATAGTGAAAATTTGGTCCATCTCTAATTATATATATATTATACTGTATAATTATATACGGTATATATATATACCGTATATATATATATATATATATATATATATATATATATATATATATATATATACTGTACAGTATATGTATATACTGTATATGTATATCAGAGTTGGGTCAATTAACCAAACCGATTAACTAGTTAAGTTAAGTTAACAATTTCATCAACTAAGTTAAGTTAAATTAACATATTTAGGAAAATTATCTAGTTAAGTTAAGTTAATTTTCAAACTTTACGGTTAAGTCAATCAATTCACTTTTACTATTTTTGTGCATTTAACATCTGTTTTATATATTTTACTGGGAAGATTGTAGGTACCATTCGAGCAGGGCAGAACCCAGGGAAGGCCACAGAGGCATAATATTATGATAAGAAGTTGCTGGAATTCCTGTTTCAATTGCCTGACTTCTCCCACTGTTTCTACTTGTGCCTCACCTACAAAGTAATCCAGCTTATTCTCGCAATCACTTCCTCATATTAATTACACTACACTTAACAAACACACCACACTTCTTTCCAACATACCTATATTACCTCTATCTACCTTGATTGTGATTCTCTATCGCTCTTGAAATCTTTGGTGGCGGGAGGGGGGGGGGGGGGGGGGTTGTTGCAGGCAGTTTTGCCTTTTATCTTCTTCATGCACATATGAACAAACAAATATCAAGATTACGTTATTTTATGGGGATTTGCCTCTTGTATGAAGACGACAGTCTAATAAAGATAAATGTTCTCCATATTAACCTCTTCATGAAAATGACGTCCTTATACATATATTCTGGACAAAATTAGGCTGCGTTATTATGCTTAGGAATGACGGCTTTTGCAAAAAGGTTTTAGGTATAGTAAATCATATTATTATACATTGCATTCTTCTGTTCAGTCAGACTATTAATTACGCTCCGGAAAAGCCTCTCACAGTCAAGAAGTTAACCCCTTTAGTTTAGTTTTATATTATACAGTATATTGATAAATTGAAAAACATATTACTCGACCTAGGAAGGAATTGGTGCACTGTAGTTAAAAATTAAGTCTGCATTGTTATTCAATGCAATATTTATATTTATGATATTCCAGGCACTCTTAGTCGATTTCTTCAGTTTATGTGGGACCGTCCGTAGTAAGCAGGTAAAAGACAATAGTTATCAACACAATATTTATTTATGTACAGCAAATATATTTTTCAAGCCCACTAACAACTAAAATACCGGTACAAGATAGATTGAGGTACCCCCAAGACTATATTATTTACAATGGTCATAGTAATCAAACATACTCATTCAATTTGCAGAAGATTAGAGTTTCACACTTAGCCTGTTACGGTCAGGTCGAAATATCTTGCCAGTAACTGAAAATAGTCGCTCCACTGATGTGGATAATGTTGGCATACCGGTACTTAATTAATACATGGCAACTGAAGCAAGAAGTTTGAACTGGGTAGCCATGTTTTTGCAGTACATTCCTTGTTGACCTGAGTTAATCCAGGAGAAAATTTCGGTGAAGATCAAAAGGAGTTTTAATGACTTGACACAAGGTAGACAACTACACCCCAATTTTCTCCAGTTATAGATAACATCTCTCGTCGAATTACTCTCCGGGGAAAAAAAAAAAAAAAAAAAAAAATCCTCAACCAATAACCCCGCTTTATGATACTGTGAAAGATATTTGGTGCGGTTGATTGTTCAATATCTAAAGATTGCGTCAATAATATTATGTTAATAATATATGCAGTATATTAATACGTTTCATGTAATATCTTTAACAGCTTAGGTCTGCATAATATGGGATATCATATATTATATTAAGTTAGACTAGATTAGGATAGGTTAGGTTCATATATGTTAGTGTATATTAATATGATTAAAATAATAGGTTAGGTTTAAATAGGTTAGATCATGTTGGTTAATATTAAAGAAAAACACTAAAGCATGATACTGGCAAGGTTAAGTAAGCACAATATTTCTCAAGAACGAATGATGCCATTGATTTTGTCTGCAATTCATTTGTGTGTGCGTGTGTGGGTGTGGGTGAGCATTTTGCATATAATTAGTACTAGTTGAATTAGGGTGGGTGGGTGAGATAAGGTACGTGAGGGCCTGACAGTTTATGTGTGCAAAAGAGAATGTGTGGGTGTGTGTGTGTGTGGGTGTGTGTCTGTGTGTACGTATGTGTACTAACTCCACCTCTAAATTTAGACTGGTGCAAAACCAAAAATGTTCATTCACGTCCTCCCATATCCGTTCTATTCCTCGTTAAAACATTATCAATCAAGCCCCCCCCCCCTCTCTCTCTCTCACTCTCACTCTCTCTCTCTCTCTCTCTCTCTCTCTCTCTCTCTCATATGAAAAATAAAAAAATAAATAAAAAAGAAAAAAAAAATGTATGTAAGTGTATGTGTGTGCACTGTACAGTATGTGTATATATACTGTGTATATATGTATGTATGTATGTGTATGTGTGTATATGTGTGTACCGGTGTATATATGTATGTATATGTATATATATATATATATATATATGCATATATACATATATAGTTTGTAAGGCCAGACTGCCTAGTAAGGACCTTGAGGTCCTTGTGGTCTGTGTATCTATGTAGCTCTATGTAGCTCTCTCTGTCTCTCTCTCTCTCTCTCTCTCTCTCTCTCTCTCTCTCTCTCTCATACACTATCTCTATCTCTCTCACTCGCTTACAACCCAATTATCAATTTATTGCAGCTGTTAGATATAGAGTAGTTGACCTATAGCTACATAATTATTGTATTTGTGGCAATATACATTAATTTATTCTATGTGATAATCTTTAACTTAATCGATTATTACTGTCAATAATTGCATGATACCTGTACTGTATACTACGATGCAACATACGAGTGCATAGTTTATATACATGAACATTTGATTCAATCTTAAGTCATTTTTGCTATCTAGCTACAGTATAGTGTATTGATCCTTTTGAAAACTGTATCAACTGTATTTGCATTTTAAAAACAAGCATAGACTATAAAATACTTCTTTGTATAGTTATATGAATAATATGGGTTGGGTATAAATGGGATCTGCCTTGTGTACGTGACAGAGTGTGTGTGTGTGTGAGTATTGTTCGTGTGTGTGTGCATGTATCTTATGTGTGTGTACGTATTGTTTGTGTGTGTGATTGTGTGTGTGTGTGTGAAAGAGAGAGAGAGTGAGAGAGTGTGTGTATGTGTGGTCGGCCTTATGCAGATTTCCGATGTCCTACGTTCTTATAAAATATATTTGATTTTACTCATTGTCGATCAGCATCTTTCGCTAGCTCTCTCTCTCTCTCTCTCACTCTCTGTCTCTCTTTCTCTCTCTCTCTAAATTTAGCTGGTCTAAAGAGAATAATACCCACCCACTATTGACCTACATCAATTAAAATGTCATTACTGACTGGTGAGCGTGGGAGAGACACAGGTCACTACATATAGACCGTACCAGAGACAGACTACGGAGTCACCACGTGGTTTGAAATGCGATTTTCATTTCTAGGACAAAGGATAATTAATTGATATTTAATCGAAAATTAATCGAATTGATCAATTAATTTGGAGAAATGTCGATTAAGTTAAGCTAAGTTTACCATATTTTCAAAATTAACTAGTTAAGTTAAAGTTAATTAACTTAATTCGGTTAATCGGTAAAAAGTTAAGTTAATAAACTTAGTTGACCCAACTCGGATATATATAAAAAGGAAAAGAATTGACAGGGCGCCAGGCAACATCTTTATTTTTCAAATTTTCGGCTAACCTTAAGCCATCATCAGGAACAACATTCCCTAAAAATAAGTAATATACTATTAGAACAACGCAATTTGTAAAAAAATAGAGTAATGATTATCGAATCTATAAAAGGTTAAACTTACTAAATATAAACAATCCTATATTAATGTCTCACTATATATAAAATTAAAATTCATACACTAACCATGTAAAACCAGTGAAGATACCGAAAAGCAAAATAAAGACCATCACAATTGAACCATAACACATATTTTAACCTTTGAATACAACCATTGTTTCCATAAATTCAAAACAAAGTCACAACACAGGCTAATACCATACAACGGATCAAGAAACGATCTCCCAATTTATCTAACACCATTGATTTATCAGTAAGGAAACTATATAATAATATTTCGATAACTAGCAATTAACTTACATAACCCCTGACCAAAAATCCAAACACAAATAATACTCTTAGTCAAAAACATGAAAACACTAATAAACTAAGCCTAAATCAATCTTATATATCATAGCAATACGAGACTGAAATTCAACCCAATCTAGAGATTTAACACAAAAAACACATCACTCCCAACGACAAAAGCAAAAATATTTATGTTTAAACCCATCATTATACTTGACTTACCCAGAAAAGAGTTCTCATCAGCACCAGGAACAAGAGAGAACTGAGGAACCTGAACCGAGAAGCGGCTAAAATAAACTCCCATGAAACAATTTCCCAAACAAATGAACCACTAACCATGTTGAACAAACCCTTGAAATTTGACCAAACATATATCTATGAACCACTATTTGCAAGATTGATTTCAGGATTCAGTTTACTAATTAACAACTTCTCACCAATCAATGCATCAGACTGGCTACCCAACCTAGAGACTATCTCAAAATCACCCACACTAAAGAGATGATCCTCTTCACGCGAATGATTTCGAATAGCCGAAAACGCCATAGCCTGTAAAAACTTTCCCGATCGGTAGCTCCTACCCAGGTGTTCAAATATCCTAATTTTGAAGGAACGACTAGTGCATCCCAAATACCAAATATCCCAAATATATATATATATATATAATATATATATATATATATATATATATATATATTTATATACACACAGTATATATATATATATATATATATATATATATATATATATATATAAAGAGAGAGAGAGAGAGAGAGAGAGCTTTAGCTTTGCCTTCCTCCCACTCTCACTCCCTCTCTTTCTCGCTCTCTTCTTTGCTAATGCCTATCCCCGTATTCCCAATTCCTCCCGTTGTCCTCCCAACTGACATCACCGGGAGAATGGGAAGTTGAATCTCTGTTATTGGCAACCATAATGGTAGCGGTGGAGAAGGATAGGGATAGGAGAGATAGAGAGAGAGAGAGAGTGTGTGTGTGTGTGTGTGTGTGTGTAGAAGTATATACAGTATAACTGTGAGCGGAGGAGGTTAAACAGGAGAGGGTTAAGTGTATGACAAATTGATAGGCAGGTGGAGTTGGAATAGGATAGCAACGACAACAAAATAGAGGAATATGAGTATACAAGAATAAAGCAGATGGTAAACAGGGAAATGAAAGGGTAGAGAGAAGGGTAAATATTAAGAGATAAGGACTGAACGAACATGGGACAATTTTACCTGAGCTAAAAACAGAAAGCAGAGAGAAATGTGTTAACACATACAAAAGCATAGGGGAAGACAAGAGGGGAGGTTGGAAGTTTCGGAAGATAAGACAAAAATACTGACAGGAGATACTGACAAAAGTAGAATACAACAATCTGGAACGGGATAGAAGGTGTATCAAAGCAACAGGAGTAAAGCTAGAACACATAATATAGACGTATCGGACATTCCGGAAGGGGAATCAATAATACGGAATCGAAGTTAATGAACACGTAAGGTAGAGGGGGTGAGAGGGGAGGGACGCGATCAAAGCAACTACATGATCAGGTTGTGGAAGACGGACGAATGGAACGAAAACAAATATGCATTACAAGCAGGTGAGATATTCATTAATATAATGTAATAGTCTAGTATATGTAGAACAATAATAAAGGGCTGGAAGACGAAGAGCAAGATGGAGTCGAAATAGGAGAGAAGCATAGGAAATTGGTGGATAACAAAGGTAATACCATGACAGGGTATAGGACAATGCGAATTAAGGAAAGGGAGATATATTAGGGGAACAGTCATTACATAAACGAGACAGACAACATAAGTACGAGAGCATAAGGACATAGGAAGGCAGTGGAAGCAAACGGAAAGGTGAATTAGTAGGATTTGAGAAGCAGGAAGAAAGGAAAGAATTGCAATGTCCAGGTTATCACAAATGACTTTCACTTGGTTTAACTCATTAAGTTTCTAAAAAAACAACCAACCAACTGTGAGAGGCTAACCCCGCTACATTGGATGCTTAAACTCGTTAGAAGCACAAACCTGTACACCACCGCAGTAGCAACGGAAGTAGGACAAAACGGCCACATTTCGAAACGGCCATAACCAAGAGCCCTACAAATCAAAGTAGCCAGCTGCACAATCCAATACTGCCTAGTGGAAAGGATTGTAAGTTAGGCTCGGTTTGTTTTGTTTATCTTAGTTTATGGAATTGTAAATATTGTCAAATTACCTGAGGACAGTACAAATTGTAGTTATTGTTTCCACATAGCGATTTTGATTAGTTATTTTGCCTTTATATTGTCTTTGTCCCAGTGTTGGTTTGTTTAGTTTGCAAGTTTTACTTTTGTATTTGTTTATGGCCGTGTTTATGTATGTTACATATTGTGCGAATATATGAAAAAAAGCATGATACAAACTCAGCAATGAGTTCACATTTGTATGTAACTATGTATGTATATATATAGTTAGGCACATACCCCATTGCTGTGGGTGGTCAACACGAGACATAGCCCGAATAGAAACAACATATAAAGTTCCTATTCTCAGGGTCCGGGACCACTTTCGCGTTCCCTTACCCGTTTCTCTGTCTTTTCATAAATATATATAGATTACATTGCACAGAACTGATACAACCATGTATTTAACCCTTAAAGAGCGGCGCCCGGCCGGGCGCCAATTTGCAGCAAGTTAGAAGCATTATTATGGCTTTTAAAGGGTTAAAATCGAGTGCAAATGGCTGGGAGCGCAGCGGGCCACACGTCCGACTCCCAGGACCTACCGCCGCCCACTGACTCACCCTCCCTGTGTTCTCGAGAGGCCGGCAGTGTAGCCAGTAGTGAGCGTAGCTGTGAAAAATATACCGCTATACACTAAACTCCCATGTTACTGGTACCACTGTATGAGAACCACAAGTGTTACGTAGCTCGGAAGATACATTAAGGGGACATGGGCAGGTTTTCTGAACCACTTTCTCCCTCGTGTTTAGCCCCATTAGTTTTCAGATTTTAAGATGTCTGCCCCATTAGTTAGTCGATTTTAAGACCTTTCGCCCAATTTCGTCGTCAATATTTAGACCTTTCGTGCAATTTAGGTACCGATTTTTTCCCTGGCAAATGATAGTGAGCCTTTAATGTTGAAAGAACCGGTCTTCGGCCAGGATATTTTTCTACCGAAAAATTTACAAATTAATCTAGAAGGGGGATCTAATAGATGTTTTTTTTTAGTTTTATAGAGGTCTTGGGAGGAAACTAGAAAAATAATGAATACATGCAAAAAATCGCCCAACAAGTGAACCATCCCCCCTTAAAACGAACGAAAGCAACACATAATATATTGTACTGAATATAACAGTGAAACTTCAAAAACACAAATAATACGGTTTTACACAAATAGTAAAACATAAACGAGAATCAAGAAGAGATATAGAATAATAACAGAAGAAACCTTGACACAAATGGAAAGCAACAAGAGAGATGGAACTGGCTGGATGAGGGTAAAAATGGCTTAGATGAGAACCTGGAGTGAAGCTGGGAAGAAAAGAAAGGATAATGAGAGGCTGTGTGTTGCGAGCTTTAGAGAGAGAGAGAGAGTGTGAGTGAGTTTTGAGGGGAGCAGGCGAGGGAATGCGAGACTGAGAATGAATAAGATAGAGAGAGAGTGGGAGTGAAAAAAAAAAATCTATGTGAATGTGAGAGACAGAAGGCATAACTGCCAGCAGCGAGTGCCTCACCCAGAGTTGAAAGAGTGACAGGGCCGAAATCAAGGGACTTTCGAGGTAAAATGCCTGGACACACGGAGTTTGAAGCAATTCAAGTCATAGGAAGAGGGGAATACTGATTCTAGGAGAGAGTTCCAGAGCTCAGCAGTTGAACAGAAGAAAGCTGAGAAAAGCGTTTCATTCTTGGGCTGGAGAGTGGCACAGAGTAGGGGTGGGATTGTATTGCAAGGCGGATACTACTTACCCTATGTAGAGAAGATGTTATACACTGGGAAAGCTCCGAGGAACACTGATTATTGTAGTAGCGATAGAATAACGAGAGATATGCAACATTGCGGCGAAGAGAGAGAGATTACAGAGAGTTGGTGAGTGGACAGGAGTTAATGATACGAAAGGCTTTCCTTTCTACTTTGTCTGGGAATGGCGGGTGCCCAACTCCGAAAGGAGTTGAAGTAGGGGAGCTATCCCCCCACCAGGGCCTTTCCTAGCTGATGCTGAGAGGATTGGGTTCTAGTCATGTGGTGATGGGCTGGTCTATCAGAGTGAGAGCTGAGCGATCTCTGCCATACCCATAGCTTACTCTGACTGTTCCTTTTACTTTTATATCTTCTAGATCTCAAGTGACAGCGTCTTTTCCGTGGATCGACCTCCGTACTGCCAACCTAAAAGTTGGCAGATGTGGAGCCAAAGCGTCACATTTTTCCCTTGCCCCTCAACTTTCCCTTCATAATTGCTGAGGGGCACAGGGCCTTGGGTGGGGCTTTGGTTTCTCGGGCGTTTCCGCGCCCTCCTCAGCTCCCTGCCTTAGAGTGGCTTCGGTCACCTGGGTTTTGTTAGTGGTAAGCAGGGAGGGTTTTGTGGGGGCGCTCTATGGCCTTGGCCTTGCTCGGGACCTTGGGGCTGTTCGGCCAGGCAGCCTGGGGAACAACAACAACAACAACAACTTTGTCTGGGAGTGCGGTATTAGAGGATCCTCCTCACACATGTAAACAATACTCAATACAAGGACGCACTGTGCCCCTGTACAGAGCAAGAAGCTGCGCAGAGGTAAAGAACCCCTTGTGGCGGTTGAGCACACCCATCTTCTAGGAGGCTGCCTTAGCAAGACTGGTAATATGGTCCTTTTAAGTGAGAGCAGAAGACAAAGAGAGACCGAGAATATTGAGAGAAGATGAAGGATTGATTTTTGTATTGTTGAAGAATAATGGATATTCTTCTGGAGGTTCCTGACGGGTAGTAAGATGGATAAGTTGGGTCTTGGCAGCATGTAATGCAACAAGGTTTTCTGTACACCAATTGGAAATAGTAGCTAGATCAGAAGATAAGCGTTTAATTATGGATTCATTACGTTTGTTTTTGAGGGACTGCTGGCTGGGGCATTCTGGAAAACTAATTAAATAGTGTAAGGTAGAGTAGTCTGCATATGAATGGATGGGACTGGATGTACAGTTGAGAAGATCATTTATGAAAATTAGAAAGAGAATAGGAGATAGGACAGAACCCTGAGGAACACCTGAGTTGATAGGATGAGGAAGTGAGCGATGGCCGTCGACAATCGCACCTATGGAACGGCCGGAAAGGAAATTAGAGACAAAGGCACAGATGGAGGGATAGAAAGTGAAGGAGGGTAGTTTGGAAATTAAAGATTTGTGCCAGACTCTATCGAAGGCCTTCGTTATGTCTAGTGCCACAGAAAAAGTCTCACCGAAGTCGCGAAAGTTGGATGAACAAGAGTTAGTAAGATATGAAAGAAGATCACCAGTAGAGCGACCCTTCAGGAAGCCATACTGGCGATCTGAGAGCAGATTATGAGAAGAGAAATGCTTAAAAAATTTGGAAGCAAGAATAGTTTAAATTTGTTTAGAGATACAAGAGATGAGAGCAATTGGACGATAATTGGAGGGTTGAGAGTGGTCACCCTTCTTTGGGACAGGTTGAATGAGAGCAAACTTCCAGCAAGAAGGGAAGACGTTAGAGGAGAGACAGAGACGAAAGAGTTTGCCTAGGCAGGGGGTCAGCGCGGAAGCACAGTTTTTGAGTACAACAGGAGGAACACCGTCCGAACTGTACGCCTTCTTATTATTAAGCCCAGAGAGGGTAGAAAATACATCTTTTGAAGAGATTGGGATATTAGGCATAAGTAGGAGAGAGGGGGGTGGAGAGGGAGGAATAGCACCTGAATCATCCAAGGCAGAGATTTTAGCAAAAGTTTGAGCGAAGAGTTCAGCTTTGTCAGAGGAAGAAGTGATGGTTGTGCCATCAGAGTGGAAAAGGGGAGGGAAAGACGAGGAAGAAAAATTGTTGGAGAGGTTTTTGGCTAGATGCCAGAAAGCTTGGGAAGAGCTAGAGTTGGATAGTTCAGTGCATTAATTATTGATGAAAGAGTGCTTGGCAATTCGAAGAACAGATTTGGCTTGATTCCGGGCAGAAACATAGGAAGAATGAGATTCTTGAGTTTTAAGGCGTCGGTACTGTTTGAATGTTTCCTCCTTGTTATGGAAAGCAGTAGAACAAGCGTGAGTAAAAAAAAAAAAATTGCATTAGACTGAGAGAAAGAAAAAGGAATGTACGCTTCCATGCCCGAGAGGATTACCTCGGTAATGCGTTCAGCACTCTCCGAGGGTCCTCAGCCACGAAAGCTGAAGTCATTCCATGGGAAATCAAAGAAGTACTGCTGGAGAGCCTCCCAGTCGGCAGCGCCAAAGTGCCACAAGCGCTGCTGGCTGGGAGGATCGGGTGGCCGTACTGAAGAGATAGGACAGGTGAAGGAGATATGTTTATGGTCGGAGGAGCCCAAAGGTGAAAACAGATTGACAGTATAAGAAGAAGAGTCGGAAGTCAGAAATAAGTCAAGAATGTTTGGCTGATCTCCGAAGCGATCCGGGATACAGGTGGGTTGCTGGACCAGCTGCTCTAGGTTATTTATGATAGAAAAGACGTAGGCTTGTTCAACAGGTAGGTCAGTATAGTGTGAGAGGAGAGCCATTGGCGGTGGTGAACGTTGAAGTCTCCTAAGATGGAGATTTCAGAGAAGGGAGAGATGGATAGAATGTGTTCCACTTTAGAGCTTAGATAGTCAAAGAATTTGGGAAAGTCGATAGAGTTAGGGGAAAGATAGACAGCACAGAAATATTTAGTATGAGAATGACAGGATAGTTTGAGCCATAAAGTTGAGAATTCAGAGGAGTCGAAATCGGGAACACGAGAGCAAATAAGTTTGTTGTGCACGTATGCACAGTGAGAGTGAGATTGAGTTAGTGTTTGTGTGAGTGTGAGAATGATAGAGAGATTTATAAAGATATACTGGTCACACAAGTCTTTCGATCCGTGCAATGTGGCCAAGTCTTAATCCTAGTAGATATAGCAACGCTGAGAGGAAGGGAAAGGAGAAGGAACACATAGGTAAGATGAAGGTTCTCTCCCCACCCTTGGCTCCCTCCGGCAAATTGCTGTACTTAAAAATAGTTAGAATTGATAAACTTTGCAGGGCTTTGAAATCTCCTAAAGGGATTTACTGAATAGTTTGAAATAGAAAGGTAATGTCTCTCATACCTTCATCTAATTTTTCCTTCTGCTCTTTTCAGCTGAACTTGTCATTTATATTTGTCTCTGCTAGGTTCTCTTACCAGTAATTAATATTTTCTCAAAACAAGCTTCTTTATGGTGTTAGTCTAGTCATATTTTACAAGTGTCTATTGAGCCACTGTCTATTTTTTCTGTAGGGACCTTTTTTCACTCATTACTTATGCTGTGGGTGAAGACAGTTTTCGTTTTACCTAGGTTAACTTTCCTGCCTATTAGTTTTAGTTTGTTCCTTCGTATGGAACTCTCTTTGGCAATCTTAAATAGAGTATTGGCATTTATGTCACTAACTAATTTTAGAATCTTAAACATCTATCAGCCCCTTTCTTCGCCGTTTCTTTAGTGAAAATAGATAGAGTTATCTTAATCTCTCACTGCATGGTATATATTTAAGGGATGAGAATAATTATTTTGCTCTATGCTGAACGGATTCGAGTTGTTCTGTGTCTTTTATTAAGTAGGGAGAATAGAAATGCACAATATACTCCTGATTTGGTTTTACAATACTTTTATATAATGCTATACCTATGACTTTACTATGATAGTGAACAATTCTTCTAATGACAAAGAGAGAGAGAGAGAGAGAGAGAGAGAGAGAGAGAGAGAGAGAGAGAGAGAGAGAGAGAGAGAGAGAGAGAGAGAGAGAGAGAGAGAGAAGGGGGTGGTGGAGTGAGGCGAGAAGGAGAGAGAGAGAGGGTGGGAAGGTTGAAGTTGGGAATTCGAGAGAGAGAGAGAGAGAGAGAGAGAGAGATACATATATATATATATATATATATATATATATATATATATATATATATATATATATATATTATTGGAAACAGTTAAAAGGAAAGTATCTGGAGCTAATGTTGACATGCACATAGAGTAGGCACACACACACACACACACACACACACACACACACACACGCAAACACACACACACACACACATGGACACTCAAACACACTCTACCATGCATACATACACAGGTGAATATAAAGAGAGACTGTGACCGACTTAAAATCGAATGGTGGTGAAATGGAAATGGAAAGTCAAAAGGAATATAATCTGTACATTAAAGGGGATAAATAAGAATGTTTTATAAATATTGAAAATCATTGGAAAAGTAAAATAATATTGCAAGGAATCAATTATGGTTAAAAGGAAAATCTGAACACAAAAGCTCACAGACGATTGGGACACAGAGGCAAGAGGGCACTAGATATTAAAATCGAAATATCTAGCAATATGAACAATATTTAAGGTGAGAAAAAGGAAAAACCTGAGAAACTGAGAATAGTAATGAGATGAGAACAATATTCCAAAATAGTCGAAACTCAAAAGGCAGAGGTCTATTGACTTCCAAATGGATAGCCGAGGTACAGATAAAAAAGGTAAAAGGCAAGATTCACAAATATAGAACAAAAAACAATGCAATTAAAAATACCAAATAATGAAATATGCAATAATACCAGGTAGCCAGAAAGCAAGTAAAGAGAGAGAGAGAGAGTATGTGTGTGTGTGTGTGTGTGTGTGTGTGTGTGTGTGTGTGTGTGTGTGTGTGTGTGTGTGTGTGTAAGAGAGTGACAAACACAAAGAGCTGGAGAGAGAAGGGTGGGTTCGAATGTGGGTGACAGAGGTGGAGTGTGTGAATGGTAGTGTGTTTGAGTGCATTTGAGCGCGTGTGTGTGCTTGATTGTTTTTGTGTGTGTCTTCCGGCGCTTGGGTTCACCTTGGCAAGTATGTTCACGCTTCACTGTACTCCAAGGCTCTGACTGTATGTGGCTCTTTCTTAGTGTGTGTGTGTGTTTCTCTCTCTCTCTCTCTCTCTCTCTCTCTCTGTTTGTGTCTGCGTGCATGTGTGTGTGTTGCTGGGTGTCTGTTTGTGTCTTTGTGTGTGTGTGTGCCGGTGTGTGTGTGTGTGTGTTGCTGGGTGTGTGTGTGTGTGCCGTTGTGTGTGTGTGTATGTGTGTTGAAGCGTGTATATATGTGTGTGTTGCTGGGTGTCTGTGTGTGTGTGTGTGTGTTGACGTGTGGTTGTGTATGCCGCGCGTTTGGGTACATAATTCGTGTGCTGAAGGAAGGATTTAATTTAAACTCTTTCAGCATGTGATTTTGCATTTCTTCATTTTATTCTGGGTATCATTAAGCGATATCATTCAGTATAAGAAATATTTTTGGGGGTCAAGGAATAACATGTGATTTTTTAATGAATCGTTGTGTCCCAGGCATTACCTTATGTTACTTCCAAAGCTGAATAACGTCGTCTTTGGTTAGCTGGAATACAATGCAATTAGTGTTCTCTCAGTTTGAAAGGTATAATATGTTATGCATAACTACAATGGATAACATAGTATTCGGACAAACAAACTAACACAGAATATGGATATACAAAATAACATAGCTCAGAATAACATAATATGACATCCTAGCATATCACAACACCACATGGCATAGCATACAAAACACAATATACAATAATATATAATACCTTGACAAAACACAACTTTTCATAATAACAGGTGAACATTTCATTCACCAATGTAGAACATTCAAAATAATTATCAACTCTGCAAAGCAGAGTGGTATCGCGCACACAGATCCCACCCGTATATGCCCCTTTCCCACTGGTGAGACAAGCCACGATTTTCGTCGCCCACACCAATAAATTGGCACATTCGTGACATGTCTCAACACCTCTCATGAACAATCGTTTGACTCTCAAGGCCTCTCAAGTCCTCGCAAGGGCCTTCGCAAATATTCGCACAGTTCAAAATTTTGGAGGAGGACTCACGAGGATTGGTTACCCTCGCAAGCATCGTCGAGCATCGCCGAAGGGATCTGCGAGGGTATCTGCGATCATCTGCGACATCGGCGAGACATCGCGGAGGGGTTTCGCATAAAAAAAACTTTGCAACGCTGCATGGATGCTCACCGATGCTCTCAGATGTTCCAAGAACATCGACGATGCCAAAGAGCACCTTCGGCGAGGTGGGAGAGAAAAAAAAAAAAAAGAGGAGGGAGAGAAAGAGAAAACAGCGAGGTGGGCTCAACGTTTAGTTACGGCTTAGCCTAATTGAGCCCACCTCGCTGTTTTCTCTTTCTCTCCCTCCTCGTTTTTTTTTTCTTTCTCTCCCTCTCTCTTTGCCTATAATCCGTTCGGCCACGTTCAGCCTACTGTTTTAAGACTTTACCCCCATCCAGGTTTCAATATTTTCCTGGTGAGCGGTAGCGAGCCAACATATATATATTTTTGTTTTTGGGTCGTTTTTCTGGTCCCCTTTCTTCCTCATGGTTAACCCCATTAGTTTTCATATTTGGGGGATGGTGGGGGGAAGGTAGAAGGGTAATTGACTCGTGTTACAAACATGAAGCCGATTGGTGAGGTAGTTTCGCCACCACGGATTTTTCCTTTTTTTCCTTTTCTTCGTACGGATACCCTGGAAGTGGCTGGTGGAAGGGAGGTGGGGGTGTGGTGGGGGGACGACAGAAGGGTAGGGGACTTGTCACACAAATATGGAACCATATTGGTTCAGTCGTTTCGCCGGCACATATTTTCTTTTTGTTTCTTTGTGAGGCGACCGATATTCAGCGAGTGGGTCGGGGGAGGGGGTTGTGTTGGTGGTGGCAAGAAGCCAGAAGGGTAAGGTACATGTGGTAGAAATATGAAAGCCATAGGTGCAGTCGTTTCGCTGCTACGTTTTTTTTTCGGCGAGTCCGTATATATACGGACCTGGCACTGGGCGTGACAAGACCCTAGTCCATATATATACGGACCTGGCACTCTGGGGGTTTTAAGACGTTTACCCCCATCCAGGTTTCAATACGCCGAACCATCGTAAACCCCCACCCAGGTTTCAATACGCCGAACCATCGCTTGATTCGCCGAAGACGTCGCAGAACATACGGCGAGTTTTCTTTCATCCTTGCATGATTTCGCAAGATATTTTTGAAAATGTGACATGCCTCGCCGAGGTCATCGGCGAAGCATCGCTCACTTCGCCGATAACGTCACAGAAGGTCGGCGATTGCGTCGCCGACATCGGCGACATCTTCGCTGAGTATAATTTGTCATCTGTTTGTAACGGTCAAAATCGTGAACGTCGCACGTATTCTTGCGAATTTGACAAAACTAAGTCATCGGCGACGAAAATCGTGACTTGTCTCACCAGTGGGAAAGGGGCAATACTGTGCACCACCAGCCAGCCTGTCTGTCGTCGTCGTCCTCGTCCGTATGTCTGTCTGTCCTAGACCGTTTGATGGATTTTCACCAAATTTCACAGGTATACTCATTTGGTCAATGCGAAGGTCAGTCAAAAACAAATATTCCATTTAACTTAAAGGTTAAGGTCAAAGGTCAAGGTTAAAAATAAGGTAAATATTTCATATTTTCTAGTTCTTACTCAAATGTCTTCATTTACACTATACAAGTTACTGATAACCTACTGTATATATCATATTGACCAAATTTTAGGTAAATATTCTCAAGGGTAAAGGTAAAAGGTCAAAATAAGTTTTTCACTAGTATTTCTTATACTAACTGTTAGATTCTCACTAGGCTTACCATGTATATTCGGAATACCTAGGCCAAGGTCATACAAGAAACTATACAATTCCATAATAAAGGTCAAGGTCAAATAAAAGGTCAATATGCTATTTTCTTTACTTTTCATGTAAACTTCACAACATTTGGTGAGATAATTGCACTTTAAATGAAAAGGAAAATAATACACTTGGACACACATATCATAAAGGTCAAAGGTCACAGTCAACTATTCTCTTATTAATATATATGAAACTAACTGATGGGTTTTAATGAAATTAGGCATGCTTATTTGATTATCCGGGGCAATGGCAATACAGAAAAAAACACTCATACATAAAGGTCCAGGTCACAGGTCAAGGTCAAAGGTCAACTTTTACTATTTATTTTACTTTTTACTCAAATGTCTTCATTTTCACTATACAAGTTACTGGTAACCTTAATATCGTATTGACCAAATGTGTATGTAAAGATTCTTAAGGGTAAGGTCAAAGGTCAAGGTCAAAAGTCAAAATAAGTTTTTCACTAGTATTTCTTATACTAACTGTTAGATTCTCACTAGGCTTATCATGTATATTCGGAATACCTTGGCCAAGGTCATACAAGAAACTATACAATTCCATAATAAAGGTCAAAGTCACAGGTCAAGGTCAAATAAAAGGTCAATATGCTACTTTCTTTACTTTTCTTGCAAACTTCACAACATTTGGTGAGATAGTTGCACTTTAATGAAAACGAGATAATACATTGGGACACATATCATCAAGGTCAAGATAAAGGTCAAGGTCAACTATTCTAATAATATATATGAAACTAACTGATGGGTTTTAATGAAATTAGGCATGCTTATTTGATTTTCTGGGGCAATGTCAATACAATAAAAAAACACTCTTACATAAGGTCCAGGTCACAGGTCAAGGTCAAAGGTCAACTTTTACTAATTTTTTTTACTTTATACTCAAATGTCTTAATTTTCACTATACAAGTTACTGGTACCCTTGATATCGTATTGCCCACATTGTTTATACATATTCTAAAGGGTAAGGTCAAAGATCAAGGTCACGGTCAAAATAGATTTTCTACTAGTATTTCTTATACTAACTGTTAGATTTTCACTAGGCTTACCATGTTTATTCGGAATACCTATGCCAAGGTCATGCAAGAAACTATACAATTCCATATGAAAGGTCAAGGTCACAGGTCCCGGTAAAATAAAAGGTCAATATGCTATTTTCTTTACTTTCCATGCAAACTTCACAAAATTTGGTGAGATAGTTGCACTTTAACCCTTAATTAGCGGCGAGCAACATAAGTCGAGTTAAAAAAAGCTGGACTATGTGGCGGCGCTCGACATAGGTCGAGTGGCAATTTCAGCACGTAATGTGGCTGAGAGAGAGAGACAAGTGGTGGCAGGAGACTAGCGAGCATATGACTGCTCCAGACCACCGCGGCGAACCTACTGACACAAATCTCAGCTCCCTCCTCCCTCTCTCACTCGCTACATACTCAATTATGTACCGAAAGTACCGAATTACCTGCTTTTTGCACTCGCGTTGCACGGTTATTGCAAGAAAACTATCCATCATACAAGGATCGTTATGGTGTCATTCGAAAGCTCTGTTTATGCCCTTTCAGGGATAGGTACTTGTTTTACGTTCTGGGTCTTATTTAGGCATGAAAATGATCACGTAAACAGCCCTATTTTGGCTAAAAACACCCCGCTGTGCGGTACATATAAATAAACCGCATAGGCCGCTCGTAAGGTGTTAAGTGAAAAGTAAAATAATAAATGTCGAGACATATAAAGGTCAAGATAATGGTCATAGGTCAAGGTCAACTATTCTATTGATATATTATGAAACTATCTAATGGGTTTTCATGAAATTACGCATGCTTATTTGATTTTCATGGGAAATGTCAATGCAAACAAAAACTTACTCTTACATAAAGGTCAAGGTCACAGGTTCAAGGTCAAAGGTCAAAGGTCAACTTTTATTATTTATTAAGAAAGATTACTCAAATTTTGGAAAACTGGCTGTGTTATAGCTTATTACTAAAATATTATATATGTATAAAATTTCACATACATATTGTAATAGCTAAGGTCAGAAGTCAAGGTCAAAACACAAGTATTTGTCATTTTCCCTAAACTCCTCCTAGAGTGTTATTTAATGAATTGTCACCATGTTATACAGGCAAATTCAGTTGGTCAATGCGACGACCATCCAAATATATGTATTTTATTTTATGTCAAAGGTCAAGGTCACAGTAGGCCTATATGATCACTATTTGTAATAAATATTCAAAATGCTACACACCAGTGTTGTGCTGACCTTATTATAGATAAATATTTTAATAGTTAAGATTCAATGTGATCATAAATGTAATCATATATATACATATATACTCTCAGGCGGACATGAACCACCAACAGTCAGGACGAGTGTCTATGCTTTAATCCACTACACACAAGTATCCTCTATCACGCCGTAGTATAGTGGATTAAAGTATAGGCACTTGTTTTGACTGTCGGTGGGTCAAGTCCGGCTGTGAGTATAAAAACATTTACTATATAATATACAGTATATATATAAATTGCATATAAACCGATTTCACCTAAGAAATTCAATACTACTTGCAGAATTCTAGGTCGCAGAGGTGCGTATGCATTTATTTTTTATTTTATTTTATTTTTTTGGTAATGCGAAAACTGCACACCTACTTTATGTATATTATATTTGACGTTTTAGATATTCTAGAATCTAGAATATCACCAGTTATAATACATATATAAAATTACTTGTTAATGTGTTTATGTAGCGACTTGGAATTATTTTGTGTATATATTATTTTATAATTATGATTATTTGGCTATATTATATTTTATCTACTTCTCTGTATCAGCTAGTATATTGAATGTTCACATACGTTTGTACTTTAAACAAATACTGGTACGCATCCTGCATGTTTTGTTTTTATATTTATGCATACAGTGTGTGTTTGATTGTTTGTGTGTGTGTGTGTATGGGTGTGTGTAGCAGTGGCTGTGTATATTTACAAAGCCAAGCATAATAAATAAATTGAATGCGCTAGCACGCTAGCACGGGCTCTGTGTGATTTTTGTTTACGGGCTTTAAAAATAATTTCCCTTGCGATTCACATATTTCGTTTATTTGTTTCGCTTGTCAGACCACTCCTTCCCTCTCCTCTCCCTCTCTTCTGATACCCTATATCTTACCTCTCCTTTTTCCTTTTCCCTCTCACTTCCCTTTCATCTCCCATATCTTGTCTCTCCCCTCCCACTACTTCTTTCTCCCTTCCTCCATTCCTTCACTTTCCCTTCCTCCAGTCCGTTCCCTCCCACTCCATCCTTCTTCTCTCCCTTTCTTGTCTTGACCTTTCCCTTCCCAATACATCCCCCTCTCCTCCCTCTCGTATTTTACCTGTTCATCTTTCCCTTCCCTATCCTCACACTCACTCTGGTACGTATATAGCAGTAGATCCGATAACCTCCGCACGTTCTCTCTTTTCCACAGGTCTATGGAGTTGATATACTCGATTTTATATTGCATTAATCCACTTTTATTTGTCCAACCCTTCTTTCAACAAGCAGCCTAGCAGGAGTCTGTACATCTGTGTTTTCTTTTGTTTACTCTACAATCTCTTGTTATTTTTGCCTTTCCCAGTCGAGTCTTTTCATTGCATATTTGTTTTTCTCTCTCCTCACCACCCATTATCTTGTGTTGCCCCTTCGCTCAACATTCACACATTCATTACCCTTCTCCACAACCGTACACATCTCTCCTTCCCATCCCTCTCCTTCCACCAGCACTTCTCTCCTCATATCCTATTGCCTGTTCTTAGTTCACTCTAATTATTTATTCCTCTTTTCCCAGCTTTCCATCTCTTGTTCCCTCTACTCACAAGGACTCCCCTTCCTTGTATCTTTCGTGTTCTCTCCCTCTCCTTAACATTCTTCCTCTCCTTCGCTTCTAATCAAATGCTACCTTCCTTCTTCCACCAGCCTCCAACTAACACTCATGAGATCCACACCATTCTCTCTACGGGGTATGAAAAAGAGGGCAAATGTTAAACAACGGGATAAGCATTGGTTTACTTCACTTTTCTCAGAGCTTGTGAAGACCATCAATATACCATAGGAACTGGTGATTAATTTACAATTACGTTTTTATATTTGCATTTTAGCAGACGGTGGGCTTCTGTAATATTTATAGTTATTATTTCAAATATTATTGTAAATACCCGTTACGTGTTACCAAGTTGCATGGTAAATAATATATACTTCTGTATTTATTTTGGTATTAAGTCTAGGGATTGGAGGCTAGAACAAGCATTCTTACGTCACTCGTATTTTGTTTGGCACATGGTTTAGTAAACATGCGAGATGTTTATCGAATATATTTTATTACCAACATTCTTTTCCGGCTACATATCTGGGATTAAACATTTATTGCAACGGAAACGAAACTGAAGGTAGATATTTTGGTAGATGAATTCCTAAACAACCTTAACACCTTAAGAGCGGGTGGTGGAGTATATTTCACTGTGCCGCCCAGCGTTTTGTTTTTACCATAAATGGGGTTGTTTCCGTGCTCTTTTTCATGCATAAACAAGACCCAGAGCATAATACAAGTATGTATCCCTGAAAGGGCGTAAATTGAGCTTTCCAATGACACCCGAACCATCCTCTACGATCACTGGTTGTCTTGCAACGATCGATCGTGCAACCGAAGGGCAAAATCGCTATAATACTGTAATTTCTTTATAAAATTACGTATGTAGCGAGGGAGTGAGGGTGGATGTAAGTGGAGTACATCTCAGTCGGTCCACGGCGGCCGTGGCGAGTGGTCATGAGGTAACCCAGGCTCCTCCCGTCGCTCGTCTCTCTCTCAGAGCCAATATTGCGCCAAAATTGCACACAGGCTTAAGTCGGGCCCCGCCACATAGTCCAAATTTTTCGATACGGACTTAAGTCGGGCCCCGATAGACAAGGGTTAAGTTAGAAATGAAAACACGAAAGTTGCCGATAAAAGGTGGAAACAACATCCCTCATGTGATACCAGCTTGGGTCTACCTACAAGTCATGTGGAAATCAGAATTAGTGTTGCTGCTTAAGTTGTATTGTACCTCACACAATGTTCCCCACTCTTTTACCTCCATCTCTTTAAAACGTGCCTCTCTCTCCCTCTCTCTTGCATCCATCACTCCTCTTTAAGCTTCCACTTTTTTCCTATTGTTTCTTTCTTTTCTTCTCGCTTTCGCCCACTTGCAACAAACATTTTTCTCGTCCTCTCTATCATTCTGAGCTTATCCTACAAATTATAGGTTTTGTTTCAGACCATCATATATCGCACTAACGTACTCACTCAGGTTATCCTTACTGCTGCTAGACGCCTTTCTTCAAAGTTATGGGGGTCCTCTGAAAATTAAAGGTATATTTTTTTCCCAAGTGGATTTTTCCTCCTAAGCAAAAAGTTGCAATCGGACAGAAAGGGTGAAGGTGGTGCTACGAGCAGTTTTATCGCAGTATATTCTGTAAAGCCGGAGTCACGCGAGCCATTTTTCTAGCAATGTTTTTTTTTTCTTTTTTCTATGTGATTGAGGGAGGCAAAAGGCAGAACTGCCTATAGCAAGTGCCTCCCCCA
Source organism: Paralithodes platypus (assembly GCA_032716605.1). NCBI lineage: Eukaryota > Metazoa > Arthropoda > Malacostraca > Decapoda > Lithodidae > Paralithodes > Paralithodes platypus. Next base: position 64,169,249 of record CM064497.1, on the reverse strand, counting down.
TAGTTGAAAGAGTGACAGGGCCAAAATCAAGGGACGTTCGAGCCAAAATGCCTGGACACACGGAGTTTGAAGCAATTTAAGCCATAGGAAGAGGGAAAGACTGATTCTGGGAGATAGTTCCAGAGCTCAACTGTTGAGTAGAAGAAAGACTGAGCGTAACGTTTCACTCTCGGGTTGGAGAGTTGCACAGAGTAGGGGTGGGTTTGAGTTGCAAGACGGGTACCACGTGCCCTATGTAAAGGAAGTGGTATACACTGGGAAAGCTCTGAGGAACACTGATTATTATAGTAGCGATAGAATAGCGAGAGAGATGCAACATTGCGGCGGAGAGAGAGAGATTGCAGAGAGTTGGTGAGTGGATGGGAGTTAATGATACGAAAGGCCTTCCTTTCAACTTTGTCTAGGAGAGCGGTGTGAGAGGAACCTCCCCACGCATGTGAACAATACTCAATACAAGGACGCCCTATGCCCCTGTACAGAGCAAGAAGCTGTGCAGGGGAAAAGAACCCCCTAAGGCGGTTGAGCACACCCAGCTTCTGGGAGGCTGCCTTAGCAAGACTGGTAATATGGTCCTTCCAACTGAGAGCAGAAGAAAAAGAGACACCAAGAATATTGAGAGAAGATGAAGGATTGATTTTTGTATTGTTGAAGAATAAGGGATAGTCCGCTGGGAGTTCCTTACGGGTAGATAGATGGAGAAACTGGGTTTTGGAAGTATTAAAAGTAACAAGGTTTTCTCTGCCCCAATTGGAGATAGAATTTAGATCAGAATTTAACCCTTATTTAGCGGCGAGCAACATAAGTCGAGTTAAATAAAGCTGGACTATGTGGCGGCGCTCGACATAACTCGAGTGGCAATTTCAGCACGTAATGTGGCTGAGAGAGAGAGACAAGTGGTGGCAGGAGACTAGCGAGCGTATGACTGCTCCAGACCACCGCGGCGAACCTACTGACACAAATCTCAGCTCCCTCCTCCCTCTCTCACTCGCTACATACTCAATTATGTACTGAAAGTACCGAATTACCTGCTTTTTGCACTCGCGTTGCACGGTTATTGCAAGAAAACTATCCATCATACAAGGATCGTTATGGTGTCATTCGAAAGCTCTGTTTATGCCCTTTCAGGGATAGGTACTTGTTTTACGTTCTGGGTCTTATTTAGGCATGAAAATGATCACGTAAACAGCCCTATTTTGGCTAAAAACACCCCGCTGTGCGGTACACATATATAAACCGCATAGGCCGCTCGTAAGGTGTTAAGAGTTCTATGGCTTCATTACGTTTGTCGTTGAGGGCTTGCTGGCTGGGGTGTTCTGAAAAACTAATGGAGTGTAAGGTTGAGTCGTCTATGTATGAATGGTTGGGAATTGAGGTACAGTTGAGGAGATCATTTATAAAAATTAGAAAGAAAATAGGAGATAGGACAGAGCCCTGAGGAACACCGGAGGTTATAGGGTGAGGAAGAGAACAATTGCCATCCACAACCGCGGCTATGGAACGGCCGGAAAGGAAATTAGAGACAAAGCACAGATGGAGGGACAGAAACCGAAGGAGGGTAGTTTAAAATTTAAAGATTTGTGCCAGACTCTATCGAAGGCTTTCGATATGTCTAGTGCTATAGAAAATGTCTCACCGAAGTCCCGAAAGGAGGATGACCAAGAGTTAGTAAGATATGAAAGAAGATCACCAGTAGAGCGACCCATAAGGAAGCCATACTGGCAATCTGAGAGCAGATTATAAGAAGAGAAATGCTTAAGAAATTTGGAAGCAAGAATAGTTTCAAAAACTTTAGAAAGACATGAGATGAGAGCAATTGGAAGATAGTTGGAGGGTTGAGAGCGGTCACCCTTCTTTGGGACAGGTTGAATGTGAGCAAACTTCCAGCATGAAGGGAAAACGTTAGAGGAGAGACAGAGACGAAAGAGTTTGCCTAGGCAGGGAGTCAGCACGGAAGCACAGTTTTTGAGAACAACAGGGAAACACCGTCCGGGCCGTACGCCTTCTTAGTATTAAGCCCAGAGAGGGTAGAAGGTACATCTTTAGAAGAGATTAGGTTATTAGGCATAAGTAAGAGAGAGGAGGGTGGAGAGGAAGGAATAGCACCGGAATCATCCAAGGTGGCGTTTCTAGCAAAAGTTTGAGCGAAGAGTTTAGCTTTGTCAGAGGAAGAAGTGATGGTTGTGCCATCAGAATGGGAAAGGGGAGGGAAAGACGAGGAAGAGAAGTTGTTGGAGAGGTTTTTGGCTAGATGCCAAAAAGCTTGGGAAGAGCTAGAGTTGGATAGTTCTGTGCATTTATTATTGATGAAAGAGTGTTTGGCAAGTCGAAGAACAGATTTGGCTTGATTCCTGGCAGAAACATAGGAAGAATGAGAGTCTTGAGATTTAAGGCGTCGGTACTGTTTGAATGCTTCCTCCTTTTTGCAGACAGCAGTAGAACAGGCGTGAGTAAACCAAGATTTTTTAGCATTAGTCTGAGAGAAAGAGAATGGAATGTATGCTTCCATGCCCGATAGGATTACCTCGGTAATGCGTTCAGCACTCTCCGAGGGTCCCCGGCCACGGAAGCAGAAATCATTCCATGGGAAATCAAAGAAATACTGCCGGAGAGCCTCCCAGTCGGCCGCGCCAAAATGCCACAAGCGCCGCCGGCTAGGAGGATCGGGTGGCCGTACTGGAAAGATAGGACAGTTGACAGAGATAAGTTTATGGTCGGAGGAGCCCAAAGGAGAGAAAAGATCGACAGTATAAGAAGAAGGGTTAGAAGTAAGAAGTTTTTTTTTTTTTTTTTTTTTTTTTTTTTTTTTTTTCTATATTCCAGCTTACTTCCTCTCGGGCATAGGCTGAGAGCCTTAACATTCACCGCTTTACAATGAACAGTGAAGCCCGTGAGGTCTTGTTCCAGTCTAGGGAGTGAGACATGTGAAGCACGTAGAGTACAACGAGCACCTGCCATCTTGCCTTCACATAAGGCACGGTGCTCACTCATGGCCCGAAACGACCCCATCTCTGAAGCCACCTCGTTCCCGTGCTTCACTGTCTCATCCCCTACACTCGGACTCTCACACTTACACACACACAGGCAATTATCGTCTGGAAGCTTAAAAAAATACACTTTATCCAAATTCAGCCGTCTAACATAATCTACCTTCAGTCTAGTTACCGATACCAGTGAGAAGATGTCCCGAAATATTACGAGAAAAAATTTGCTCATTGAAAATTTACGCAAAAGTGCTCGTGTGACAGCGGCTTAAGTCATGGAATACAAGTCACGAATATGCAGTAACAGAAATGTATTGTCCGAATATATTTAACTCTTTCATTAAGGGCTTGGAATCTAGTAGTCTATAATCTTGAAATCAGTCAGGCAACCAGTCTGTCAGTCAGTCAGGCAACCAATATGTCAGTCAGTCATTCAGTCAGCCAGTTTAATATAGTCAGTAGCAAAATTCAAATTGCAAAAAGGAAGGACCAGAAGTCAATAACGGAAAGAATACAGGAATAAAATAAGTTCGCACGAGAAAAAGACGCACACCAAAAGCAGAATTAGCCTTTCTCAGCAACTACTCGTCCATCAGCGCCCGAAATCACGGGATTCATCCCACATGTTGCAAGCTTTCAATAACAAACATCCATAACACGGATAAAGAATGCAAAACACAAAAAACAAAAACACACACACGCAAATACAACACAGTTACACGGTAATTCATAGCCGAATACCGGACTCTGCTGCTTAAAATACCTGTGAGAAATCAGTTGTTCTCTCGGTATCCTGTTCCACTTAGCTCACTGTATCCTTTTCAGTCAATCGAACTCCCAATCTGATATTTTATTGAATCTCCATTCTGGACATCACATCACTTCGCAGTCTCCTAATACCCAATGTCTCTGTTCACCTAACAGGAAAAAGGAACCTGGAAGTAACAGACGTTTGTGACGTTCAATCTTGGGTAATTATATACTGTGGTTTATATACAGTGTTCAAAGTCCTTATGAAATCCTCTCGATAATCGAGCGTTTAATATTAAAGAATTTACATATATATATATATACCGGTATATATATAATGTTTTATATATATGTTGAATGCCAATACTATTGTTATGCCGACCATACTATCGTCACTTTCTGATTTTCTGTCACTTAATCCAACTCTCTCTACACTGCTTTTCCCTTTACTTCAATTCCCACTCAGGTCATTCCTTTCCTGGCCTCTCTCTTCCTTCCGCCCCCCCCCCCCTCTCTCTCTCTCTCTCTCTCTCTTACTACGGCATAAAGCAATGGATAAATAAATAACATGATTTGCTTTTCAATTCCTTCGTTAATAAACTGCATTTGCTTAAATTGCCAAGCAAGTAATCAAACACTTAATACACCCCTGCATGGGCGTAATTGCATGCAAGCGCGCACACACACACAGCCCGTAGCCTAGTGGTAGAGCTCTCGTCTCACACACGAGGGGCCGGGGGTTCAATCCCCGTCCGGGCGGAGACAAATTGGGCTTGTCTCCTTTCATGTGTTAGCCTCAGTTCACCTAGCTGTAAATAGGTACCTGGAATAAGTGGACGACGTTGTGACGTCCCATCTGGGGTTGGCAAAATTGGTACAAGGCGAGATGAGTATCATATGGTTCACCTAAGCTGATGGCTACCTAATCCTTCGGGCGAGACGGTACCGTCTATAGTGAGAATGGTACCATACAGATCCACCCTAAGCCTTCGTTTCCGATGTCGCCAATTGGCTAAAAATACAGACTACACACACATCCACAGCCATTCCAACGATACATATAACACCTACACATATAGGAGGCGGGAAATAACGAGCATTCTCACTCCCGCAATACAACTCGAGTAAGTACAACTAGAGTAAGTACACACACACAAACATGGACCTTAGTGACACCTATTTTACCAAAGCTCACCAATTTCCACTCACAAACAGATCAGCCGAATTTTACGCTATAACCTTTTTTGTTCTTACCCATGCAACACCTTATAATCTCAGGTAATATCCAATGCATAAATATCACTACATATACAAATACTCTAGCTTAGTGTAAGTCCCTCCCTTATTTAGAGCCAATTGAACCACACTTCAACCAAACTTATCCTGATCATTATCTTAACATAGGCTATCACAATATAAAGTCGCTTATATGATCAATATACAAGACAAAACTAAGAAAAACAATACAACACATACAGCTCAACACATCATGATATAATTAAGCGTATTATAGCACCACATAGCATAGGATAATCAAATATACGATAACATTATACAGTCCAATAATTATACAGTGTGAAAGTTAAATGACTGCAGTGCGGACAGACCAAGAACCCGTCACTATTCTTCTGTACTTTATACCCATTCCAAAAATACCCTATCAAACACATATTCAACTCTGGCAGATCCCCGGGAGTACAATGGGTTGGTCATTGCAGTTACTCAGCATCACGGCGAATATAAATACCAGTCAAAGAGGATCACTTTATTGACAACATATCCCTATAGCTTTTCCGTGGTACTAGAAAGATGAAATAACACAAGTGTATGCTTTGGAAACATTTTGACTGCTCTGGTCTGAGAACTTTTGTAATAGAATCTTCAATAGGTATCATATATAGTAAAAGACGTGCGATTTAGTCGTTGATATCTGTGCAAAATTGTCCAAAATGTAACCTGAGTGAGGTTGTTGATCACATGTCGACGGAAAAAGCGAACCTGAATATCCATTTGACCATGTACTGGTTTTACCTCCTTGTGTTTTATTGTATATTGGTGACCTGAAGAAACTATAGGTAAAGCATTGTTAATAATAATCTCCTTTCCAAAAAATGATGTTTGTGTTATGCGACACTATAATTGTTTAGTGCGCTTGACATTGGTTCGTTTATTTCCAATATAGGAAAACTTAGAACTCTGAGTAATCAACGGGAACACAGCTGACCTTGATGTATATAACTCTTAAATCAATCAATCTCCACCAATGTCACAAAATACACAATTGCGGTTCACAAGTTTATTTTCATCTATAGCTAGGGTACAAACTGGAGTCTGAGTCTTACTTGTATAGAAATAAGCTCAGGGACAAATATGGAATAAAGAAAACTATTCCTAAGGCATAGAGGAACCAGAATAAAAGTTACTCTCAAGTATAAATAAACACAGAGAGGTTAGTATCAAAACAATAACTGATATCCTGAGGTAAAGTAACGCGAGCTAAAGCGTGAACGAGGTAGGTAAATAGTACTGAGGTCACATGTATTCAGTTAGGGCAAGATATATAATTTAAAATATCAGCTGAAGTACAAATAACTTGAAAGCTAGTTCAATGTATAGAAGATATAAATCTCTATTAGCCTATACAGTTACAAATATAAATATTAGTTCGGGGAACTGAGAATAATTAATATTAGCCCGTGTGAGAGGCTGAGGTAACGTCGAATAAATTTTAACGCGACGTGATATAAATATAATATAATAATTAATTCAAATAATGCTTAAGCTGAGTTTGAAGTCAGGAAGCATGAATATAAATAGGTCTGACTAAGAGACAACATAAATTAACACTTCCTGTGAACACTTATACACAACTACATACCCAACTAATGATACTTAAACATAGAATATGATCTGCTAGGCGTTCACATGTAGTGTTCGGGTAGTATTTCCGAACGATTATATCTATAAACATTAAATGTAATATAGGAATATATATTACAAAGCATATAGATACATCAATCCCAAGACATAATTTGTATGTTCTCTCGATATGAACAACGGCTGCTACAAGGCGAGAATAATTAATCTCGGCGGTTTACATTTAGTATGGAACACATAACACATCGTATTTCAACTTCGCAATAATCAACAAACTCATTAGATCGAACAAGAAGCAATTAATATGGGTTGGAGTATAGGAGGAAACAGCCGTGAGAGATCTGGTCACACATAGCGACTAGGTGAGGTGTCCGTCAGCCTGATTGCACCATGGGAGAGACGAAACCTTCACATGGTATAGCAAGGGAACTTTCTTCCTAGGTCACTAACACAACTCTCTCGTTCCTCCAACACCACTCGCAGCTTATAGATACTTTTTAAGGGGACTTAGGCTAGCCCCTACGTAGGTATTCTCCGAGTTGACTGGGTCACTTGTAATCAAGGTACAGACGGATCTGTACCAGACAGTGAATCAACTTTGCCTAACTTTATCCTGTTTTTGGTCAGGTAGTATTACACATTTCAGATAGTGACAAGGCTGATGGGTTTCGGAACAGTAGAGGCATGAGAATTATAGTTTTTGAATGATTGCTCTTTTATACAAAGTCTTAAAAATATAATACCTACATGGTTACATGGGGAATGGTATCCTTTATGTATTGATTTTAAAAGTAGGCGTTAGGAGGCTTGTATAGGTACATGATAAATTATTCACAGTTTTCACAGGTTCTTGGTCTGGGGAGGCTTCTATGTTCTGGTTGTTAAATGGAATCTTCTGTTTACAGTTTTTGCCTCTCTTCGTAGCAGTAAGGGTAGTTATTTCCGTTTGGGTAACTAGACGGAAATGGAGGCGGCTGGTGTGTTAATTCCATACAGTATGCTTCGTCGTAATTAAGATCCGGTTCTTGTTGTGGATTCTGACCCTTTGAGGAGAGCGGCCATTTTTTATATATCCCCTGAGGATCCTTAATGAGGGGGCCGGACCGTGGTAAGATAGTATCCTAAAGATTCGGATGACCCTCGTTTTCTAATTGTGGGTGGTAGGGATGACTGATGCAGGTGATTTCTGGTTTGGATGGTATACTTATCCTTTGTTTGTTTCTTGTGGGTTATGGAAGCAATCTTGCAGGTTGAGGTTGGGGACTCTTCTGTTGATGGGAATGGGTTATGGAAGGTGTTTGGCTCCTCTTCTTTTTGCCCGGTCATCTCAGTTTGTATCCACCACCACACTCACCAACGAAATATAGAAGTTGGCAGATTGGGAGCCAAAGCGTCACATTTTTCCCTTACCCCTCAACTTTCCCTTCATAATTGCTGAGGGGCACAGGGCCTTGGGTGGGGCTTTGGTTTCCCGGGCGTTTCCGCACGCTCCTCAGCTCCCTGCCTTGGAGTGGCTTCGGTCACCCGGGCTTTGTTAGTGGTAAGCAGGGAGGATTTTGTGGGGGCGCTCATTTATGGCCTTGGCCTTGCTCGAGACCTTGGGGCTGTTCGGCCAGACAGCCTGGGGAACAACAACAACAACAACAACGAAATATTGCCCATGTGTATTTTAATATAGCCTGCCTTGTTTCCCCTTCAGCACCACCCTTGTGTAATAATCATCAAACACACCTACACCTCATGACCCCTTCATTATTGCTCGTCTTTCTCATTTAATCGCGGTTCTGATTCCTCATTAGCAATTTTAATCAGAAGACTATATCAAGAGTAGATGTCAATAGAAGGTTTGATCTAGGTTACGAACCAGCTTACAATTTGATTCAACGTACTATTTGGTTCACTTAGCTAATTCAATCAAATTGATATTTACTTCAGGTTTTCCTTAGGTGTATTATACAGTATAGTCTTGCAATGTCCCCTTTAACAGCACCCTACTATAATTATCATCAAACACACCAATAACACCTCATCTCCCTTTTATTATTGTTCGTCTTTCTAATTAAATTTTGCTCGTGACCCTTCCTGATCATTAGCCTTTGTTATTAGAAGACTATATTAAGATTTAATACCGATGCAAGGCTCTATTTAATACCGATGCAAGGCTCTATTTAATACCGATGCAAGGCTCTATTTAATACCGATGCAAGGCTCTATTTAATACCGATGCAAGGCTCTATTTAATACCGATGCAAGGCTCTATTTACCTTGCGATTCTATTCAGTGTGCGATTTCGTTAACCTAGATAATCTATTCGGATTAATATTTACTTCAGGCTTACTCCAAATTCCTTTGTTCTATGTGTATGGAGGAGACAAAAGGCAGGTTGCTTGTAGCGAGTGTCTCCCTCAGAGTCAAAAGAGTAACAGAGCCAAATTCAAAGGACGTTGGAGTCAAAATGCCTGGACACACGAAGTTTAAAGTAGTCAAAGTCATAAGATGAAAGAAAGATTGATTGAGGGAGAGAGTTCCAGAGTTTTCTTGTTGAGTAGAAGAAAGACTGAGAACATTTGTCAATTCTTAGGTTGGAGAGCTGGACAGAATAGGAGTGAGACAGTGTTGAAAGGCGGGTGCCTCCCACTCGCCGCAAGGGAGGTGGTATACATGGAGATAGCTCTGAAGAACACTGGTTGTTGTAATAGCGATAGAAGAGTGAAAGAGATGAAACATTGCGGTGTGTACAAAGAGATTGTAGGGAACTAGAAAGAGGAGGCAAGTTAATGAGGAGAAATGCTTTTGATTCTACTCGTTCGAGAAGTGAGGTAAGGGTGGAGATACAATAGACGAGAGCAATTGGACTATAGTTGGAGGGCTGAGAGTGGTCACCCTTCTTTGGGACAGGTTGAATGAGAGTAAACTTCCAGCAAGAAGGGAAGACGTTAGAGGATAGACAGAGCCGAAAGAGTTTGCCTAGGCAGGGAGTCAGCACAGAAGAACAGTTTTTGAGTACAACAGGAGGAACACCATCCGGTCCGTATGCCTTCTTAGTACTAAGTCCAGAGAGGGCCGAGAGTCCATCTTTAGAAGAGATTATGATATTAGGCATAAGTAAGCGAGAGGGGGGTAGAGAGGGAGGAATAGTACCAGAATCATCCAAGGAGGAGTTTTTACCGAAATTTTGAGCGAAGAGTTCAGCTTTGTCAGAGGAAGAGGTGATGGTGGTACCGTCAGAGTGGAAGAGGGGAGAAAAAGATAAGGAAGTGAAATTGTTGGAGAGGTTTTTGGCTAGACGCCAAAACCTTGGGAAGAGCTAGAGTTGAAAAGTTCAGAGCAAGTGTATTACTGTATGCCTTATTGTCTCTCTATTGAACACCATACTAGTATAATTATCATCAAAAGCACCAACAGCACCAATTGACCATTTCTTAACTATTGCCTTAACATTTGCCCTTTTCCTTAGATGACAATTACCATTTTCCTTAATTTATGATATAATTCGAAGAGAATGCTCAGTCTACGATGAACTACTATCGATTAAAAGGTTATAGGTTGTGTTGGGATGGGACACAACTTTATCTGGTGACCGTACAGCAATCAGAATATCATTAGTTTCCTCATCAAACACCCTCTCAACATTCAGTCTTGGCTAATTAAACCAGTATGCAAAGGTTCAGCGTAATTGCGCGCCTGCATTATGCAGTTATTACGTAATTATTCTTGGTTTCATCTTGCAGTCCCTAACTCGTTCACTATGCAATCACGCCTTTCTTTATCTAGTTTCGCATTTTATATGACTATTGTGTTTTGCTTAGGTCTGACTCAAAGAATCAAGTGGCTAACAACTATCTTCTGTAACTCTTCTTAACCCTTTATTTCTTAGTTTTTTCTCTAGACCTCCATCAAGCTTAGATTAACACCCCCTAGACCCCCCTTCAAGATAAATTTGTACATTTATCGGTAGAAAAAATTCCCGGCCGAAGGCCGGTTTCACTTAGAATTTCAGGCTCGTTTTCGCTCGCCTGGAAATAATCGACACCTAAATGGCACGAAAGGTCTCAAACTTTAAAACAAAATGGGCGAAAGGTGTTAAAATTGCCAAACCAGATGGGGCTTAACACGAGGGAGAAAGGGGACCAGAAAAACGGCCCAATCTCCCCTTAACCTCAACAGTCCATCAGCCTCACCTAAATTTAAAAATGTGTAGTGTTAGAATAAAATGAAGCACATGCACCATCATAATGGATGGTTTAATATGTGTATGACAAGTATTGTACACTGCTGTTTGTAATGTATGAACAAACTGTATTCACCAAAGTGATAGGAATTATATATTTATACCCCACTCACAGTTATAAACGTACATATATAACAAACATATCTACTGTGGTGTATAGCAGGGAATTCTGCTCTAATTAATTTTCTTGCAATATAAACATTTGTTTTTCTATGTGACCGGAGATAAAATGGGAAGACTGCCTTTAGTGTCTATGGAAATTGGAAGAATGAAAGAAAGGATTATGTAAGGTACGCTCGAGTCAAAATAGTGTGACTTTATAAGAGAGGTATGATTTAATAACATTTATGCTTCCTGGTCTCCAAATGAATACCACCCTCTTCAACACTATTCATCTGTATACATAATTATGTGCATACTTGGAAGTCGCATTCATATCCATTATTCATATTCACACCAGCCAATTTTAAACTCATAAGGACGCATCACTTAAGGGGAGATTTCCACTTGAGATTGTTTTTTTCTGAACCCCTTTCTCCCTCATGTTTAGCCCCATTAGTTTTGAGATGCTAAGACGTTCGCCTTTTTAGTTTGGCAATGTTAAGAACTTTCACCCCATATTTGTCAATTTTAAGACCTTTGGTGCCATTTAGGTGTCGACTTTTTCCTGTCAAGCGATAGCGAGACTGTAATTTAAGAGGATACATTTTTCTACCGAGAAATGTACACATTTATCTTGAAAGGGTGTCTAGGAGGTGTAATTTTAAGCTTGATGGAGGTCTAGGGAACAAATTGAAATCCTCTCCTTAATCGTCAAACTCACGGCTCCTCAATACGCCCCACCGGCAGCTCATCAGGCAAGTTTCACCACGCCTCTCTCACCATTTAAGTTTCATTCCTCTTAGTTGACAATCGAGGAGTTTCATTAGCACCCATTATAACCAATCATCACCGACACTTATCACATCCACTCATGTATCTCTACCATCACTATCACTCACCACTATCATCTACTCACCACCACCCATCACATATACTATCACCCATCACAACCTATCACCACTACTCATCATTATCAACTACCACCCATCACCACCACTCACTCACCACCACGACCATCCATCACCACGACTATCTCTAATCAACACCATCCCTTCCACTCAACAGCACAACTATACCATCCACACCGACGACCACATGTCATCACATCAACAGCTACCACCCATCACCACCACTCCCTCAACATCATGACCATCCATCAACACCATCACTTCCACTCATCACCATTACTACCCATCCACACAGACGATCAAATGTTATATTTTGGATTTTGTTGTAGCCGTATTTGGGGTCTCCTTTACATTATTTTTAACAATTGAACTGCAATATACTATCATTAACATATATTTTGATTAAACTCTGTACTCATTTTTACTATCATCGTTAAACAATGACTGTAATAGTGTTGGCGCCTACTTCATTTTTGGCAATTTTGCGGTCCTGGATTGATGGTAGATTACATTATGTGGCTGGGCTTTTATGAATGTTTAAAGGGAGGCACTTGGTTGTTCGAGTCCTCCTCCTCCCTCATGTTTAGCCCTATTAGTTACGAGATTTCAAGTCATTCGCCCTATTAGTTTGGCGATTTTCAGACCTGTTGCCCCATTTCTTTGACAATAATAAGACCTTTCGTGCCATTTAGGAGTCGATTTTTTTCCTGGCGAGCGATAACGAGCCTGTATTTGGAGAGGAATCGGATTTCGGCCGGGACATTCTTCTACCGAAAAATGTACACATGAACACTGAAGGGGGTCTTGTGGGTGTTTTTTTTAAGCTTGATAGAGGTTTAGAGAACAAACTAAACCCCCTCCTTAAACCATTGAGCCGAACCAGTAAATTATGTTGCACAATACCGTCTGAGCTCCCTTAACTCACAATCTGGCAAGCCAAAAGTGCCGGGAAAAATACCCAAAAATATTGATAGTTCGGCTCAAATATCTCCATTTTCATTCACTCAACTTGCCCCCTTTCCACTCATTCATAGTTTATACCCAGCACTTGCTCTCAGTGTACTGCTATTTCTATATTTCAACTCAATAAATCTCACATATGTTCGTGTACCACTTGCCTTCGTGTTTTATTACCACGTTTTGGCCTACCCTTCATGCCTCATCTTTAATGCACATTGAGAGTTCACTTTTTAAACCATATTCAAAAGTTGGCCCTCTTCATTTGTTTTCCAATATACCAATTCCCCAGTTTATTCATCACCAATAACAAGTTATTCATTACTCACCATCACCAGTGCTACCACAGCCCATTATTCTTGACAAATGGAAATACTTGTAGAAATCAGATGCCGGTTATTTCTTTGAATCCAACAGACCACAAAGCAATTATATATATTTTGCTTTAGGGGGGATGGTTAATGTTTTGGTTGTTATTGTTCACTTATTCATTATTCTTCTAGTGTCGTGCCTAGACCTACATCAAACTTTAAACAAAACATTCATTAGATCCCTCCTTTAGATAAATGTGTTCATTTTTCTGCAGAAACATGTACCGGCCGAAGGCCGGCTCTTCTAAAATGACAGGCTCTCTATCGTTCGTCAGGAAAACAGTCGACACCTAAATAGTACGAAAGGGCTTAAAATCCACAAACTAAAGGGGCAAACATCTTAAAATCTGAAAATTAATGGGGCTAAACATAGGGGAGAAGGGAGTCCAGAAAAATGGCCATCTCCTCTCGTAGCCAAAGTTGCCACTACTAGCCTCTGATAACGAGATGCAGTTTGTCTTAATTGCAATACATCCGTGTGATGGTAGCTAAACAAAACAAAACATAAAGTAAAATCATAATCTTGATCCAAATAAAGGGATAAACAGCACGTCATAATTCACTGTGGGTATATAACGTGTGTACTGGGCAGGGTGACTGGTGAGCGAGATAGGTTGAGTGCTCAGAGCCCTTCGGCCATGCTTCCCCTACACTCGACTCCCAGCCATCCCAGTAGTTTGCCGACCCCGGGTACGCTTCCACAGTTGGGTGGTGACTGGCAGGGTGGGTTGCCCCTGGGGGGACCACCGGTAATTTCAAACATTGTAGCACCTTCACCTCCTCAAGGGTTAACTCCAGAATTATTGCTTCAGCTCGAATTAGCTAAGATCGAAGAGAGAAAGGCTATCAGGGTATCTGAGCTTCAGATTCAACAGCAACGAAGGGCAGGTGAGCAGCAAATAGAGCTAGCAAAAATCCAAGCTGAGTCGACTAGGTACTGTGCCGACAGGGACGTAGAGAAGTCGCGAGTAGAGACAACGGGACAGCGACATGGGGCTGGTAACCGTGCTCCTGATCAATCTCTCTCGCACTTATTGAAACTGGTTCTGGTGTTTGATGAGAGTGGGGTAACAGAATTTTTTGCACGCTTTGAGAAGAAGTGCCAGGAACACCAGTGGCCAGAGAATAAATGGGCAGCACTTGTATCCTCTAGATTAATAGGCAAGGGTCTTAAAGCCTACTATGCGTTACCTGTGAAGTCATGTATTGTGTATGAGGATCTCAAGGAGGCTGTCCTGAGGGCTTACGAACTGCAACCAGAAACGTACCGTTTGAAGTTCCGGGGTGTAACTAAGGGAAGAGATAGCACCTTTTTGGAACACGCCCGGGACTTGTCCGATGCTATGGGGAACTGGCTCCGATCTGAGAAGGTAACAACGTTTGATGGAGTTAAGCAGTTGATGATGTTGGAACAGTTCTTTAAGAGCACGGGCGGTGATCTAACTTTGAACTTAAAGGAGAAAAACCCAAGAACTCTGGTCGAAGCAGCAGAAATGCCTGATCGACGGCTGTCGTTGATTCGGGGTTGCGGGTCCTCACAGAAGTACGATGCAAGTGCTAGGGACCGTTATCCTCCCCCTCCCCGTAGCAATGACACATTTAAATAAAAGAGCAATGAAACTAAAACTGTATCCAAACCTAACCCCACGCCGTATGAGAAAAGTCAGGGTCTTTTTACATCACAGTATAAGCCGAAACCGAAGTTTATGTGTTTTAAGTGCCACCAGGAGGGTCATAAGTCATATGAATGCCCTAGTCGACCTCCTCCGGCAGCTGTGTCTTTAGCTCATGGCATTGGAGTGTTCAAGAGGACATCGGAGTTTGTTAGAGGCAATTCTTCCGAGGTAAATACACTGCCAGTGCAGAAGGATCCGGAAGGCTTATTCCCTGTCCGTGATGCCTTTAGTGACCACAGGGGACTCGGTTGTGTGGAGTAGGGGGGTAGAAGACACGAGGTGAGAATTTTGCGTGACACTGGGGCATCGCAAACATTGTTGAGGAATTTCACTGGCAAACCTGTAAATACGGCGCGGGTGGTTGTAGTTCAGGGGGTTAATGCAACAAGGTCATACCCGCTTGTAAGAATGAAGATGGAAGTTGATGGTGTGACTCGTGACCTGGATGTAGGAATTGTGGAGAAGTTGCCTGTTGGGGGCGTCGACCTCCTTCTCGGCAACGACTTTGCGGGGCCTACTTCTGAGGCTCCACCCTTGGTCGTTGCCGAGAAGCTGGCCGACGTGAGTAGGGACGTAGAGTAGGGCCGACGTGAGCAGGAGTGGTTTGAGAAGTGTCCGGTGCAACCTATGGCGTGTGTTGCCACCAGATCTCTTGCATCCAGGGAGTCACATTCTGGTCAACAGTCTTTAGACAAGCGGAGGAAAGGTACCGAGAAGGGGTTGAAAGTTGATGCGGTTGAGAGTTTAGTATCAACGGACATTCTCGGGGACTCATTATTAGGACCAATTTTCGAGTCTGGAGAAGACCCATTAACTGTTAGTAAGAAGGCAGAGGATGGGCTTAAAAAGACGAAGAGACAGCAACGATACACAGAGAGAGAGCAACGGGAGGCTAAATTCAATGTAGGAGGGGGGCATGAGTTGTTTCGCAAATACTTAGATAGGCTTGCTCCTTCAGACATTTGTAAATTGCAATTAGAAGACCCGGAGGTTCTTGAATGTGGTACCGGTGCTGTCGAGTTGAAGGAGGTCAGTAATGCACAGTCGGCAGATTTTTCCAAGTATCCCCTGACCATCATGGAGGTAGCAACAAGGTACCCTGACGCATACCCTATGAGAAATGGGTCAGCGAAGACGGTGGTCCGAAACTTGCTAGAGTATTTTTCCCGGTATGGTTACCCGCAGGGGATTCAGTTGGACCAAGGATCCAACTTCACTTCTAGCCTCTTTGTTCGAGCAATGCCGCAGCATGGGATTGTTACGGTTGTGTCATCTCCGTATCATCCGGAGAGCCAGGGTGTGTTAGAGCGGTGGCACTCAGCCTTGGAATCTGTGCTTCGTTATTGTTGCTTTGAGAGTGGGAAAGGTTGGGATCTTGGCTTGCCATATGTTTTGTTTGCTGCACGGGAGGTACCTGGGGAAAGGTTGCGATTCAGCCCTAATGAGCTCGTCTTTGGACACCGTGTCAGAGGGCCTCTCCATATGGTTAAAGAAATATGGGAGGGTGCAGATAAACCTTGTTCTATGCTCAAGTATGTCCCCGACAGTCGAGAATGGATGTTGCGCAGTCTGGAGTTGGCTGGCCGTAATTTGACTAGCTCTCAGGCCCTCATGAAGGACAGGTACGACCTCAAGGTTAAACTCAGGGAGTTTCACGTGGGTCAGGAGGTGTTGATTCTACTGCCCCTTGTAGGTCATCCCTTATCCGCGAAGTACTCTGGTCATTATAGGGTGGTTGAGAGGCTATCGGACCTGGATTGCTTGGTGGCCGCTCCAGACAGACGTAAGCGCAATCAGTTATGTCACGTTAATCTCATGAAGGAGTATGTGAGGCACCCCCCTGAGCCTCTCACTGTGCCTGTGATGACGTTTAGCAGTCAAGGTGGAGAAGGAGAACGGGACAGTCAAGCTCAGGTGGAGGATAACTGGAAGGATAAGAAAGTCAAATGGGCGCCTGAGTGTGAGAAGGCGTTTAGAGTAGTAAAACACCTGTTGTGCACTCACCCGATCCTCAGGGCCCCTGACTTTAGCCTACCTTTCCAACTAGCAACGGATGCTAGTGGTGTGGGGGCTGGTGCAGTCCTTGTGAAAAAGGACGATGATGGGCTGGAGCATCCTGTTAGTTTCTGCTCGGAGAAATTCAATTCGGCCCAGGGGAGCTGCTCTGTTGTCGAGGAGGAGCTGCTGGCGGTTGTGCTGCTGGGGCATTTCGGGGTCTATGTTCCAGCCTATGGTCCGGACATTGTAGTTTACCCAGATCATCACCCTCTCAAGTTCTTGAACCAGTTTCACAATCGGAATATGAGGCTGACCAGGTAGTCACTAAGGTTATTGGTATATAACCTGGACATACGCCATATTGCCGGTTGTGACAACGTGGTTGCAGATTGTCTTTCAAGGGTATATGATCCTGGGTAGATTGACACACGGGTAGCCTCCTGCTTTAGTTTGAATAGTATTTTGCGCTTGGTGCTTGTTGGCTCGCGGTTGTAGCCCAGCGTATTGGGTCGTAAAGCAGGAGTTGAGCGTTTGGTATAGAAGAAAAAACTAGGCTTGCCCCTATAGTGCAGCCGAAATAAACAAATTAAAAACAAATTTCAAATAAAAACTCTTACTTTGATAGTTGAATTTTTTCAGTATGTTATAGCAGTAATTCTGAGTTGCACTCCTCTCAGAATGCTGGGCTAGAGAAGCTCGCTCTTGAGGAGCATAACTACATATGATTTAACCTATTGTGTTGGGGAGGGTTATCATTTTGTAAAATGTTTTGTTGAAGAACTGTGCCAGATATTTTACTGCCGCTGGGTGATGGGAAGTAGAGATATAGCATGGGTTCTAACAATCAGATTTTTGTGAGCCTTGGGCCTCTGAGAAAAATCTTGGGGGGGGGGTGTGATGTTAACCACTCCGTTAGAACCGCATGGCTTGTCCTACAGTGACTCGCTAGTGCTAGTATATATATACAGCCCTCTCGCCACTCTCTCCCTCAGATCTGGTTTCTAGAATGCATCCCTCTTATCCCTTTGATATCTGTCCCCCTTACTGCACCTGAGAACCTTTTCCTCTGCCTATCTCTCTCATTTTCCATACCTTTCACCACCTTTTATTAATATTATACCCCCTCTGGTTAACTTTGCATAATCAGCTTCATGCTGGCCAGTTGTATTGTGCGTTAAGGTCTTATATAACCCATGTATGTTAGTTGTTAAGATAAGTTGATCACGAAGCATTGGTTGGCATTCATATTGTTCAGTACCGCTTCCTATAATTATTAGTGTTCTGCTGGATTAGAAAATGCTAGACTAGGAATCTGATACTATAAGGTATTGTTTCCGATGGGTGTTGGCTTTAGTTAAAAGCTGCACGACATACCTTAGAACTGGAGTTGATTGGGTAAATTGTAGTCTGTGTGCCATTGAGAATAGAGCATGCACGAATGAGGGCTTTTTGCCTATACCATTCTGCACTGTTCTAAGCTCGTTGTTTGTCTTTGAGGTACGCCAGGAGAACGCTTAATACTTCGGTATTAAGGTTTCTCAAGAGAGCTACCTTTCATTATCACGTAATATTTGACGCACAGACTTGAGATTTGCACTAGGCTATGCGGCATGCCATGCGCACCAGTATCTCGTATCATTGACTCTAGCTAGACTTTATCAGTCACAGTAGACATTAAGTATATTAAACCAATTACTCTTTTTATGCATACCCGTTTATGATTACACAAGCATTTCGAAGCCTAGTTTGATGTATTGAGACACAAACGACTTAGGCTCTTTTTGTTGATAGGAATACTGCATTGTCGTGGCGATTATAATTATTGTTGTGGCGTTTAGGATATTCTTGGCTCCGACTGCATTATATCCTGCCTTTTTGTGTGCATAGCCTGCACGAGCATTGTTCCGCTGCCTGCCTTTTTGGGTTCCATTTCCGATTCGAGCATCTTGATAGCATCTAACATTTAAAGAAGATTCCTTGTTGGTGTTGAAGGACTTTAGTGCACTTTCTTTCATGCAGGAGTGCCTGACATTTATTGATTAAAGTAACGTAAGCTGTAACTTCTCTTACCACCTTACTTTGCATACCATAACCAAGCACCTTCGGTTATAGGTAGTAATAGGCTGTTTTCACATAACATTAAGCCTAGAGTCGACGCACATTTATTGAGAGTTTAATAACCTATTATTGCATATAGAACTCTGAAGAGTATTTGTGTTCTTTGTTCACTGGGAATATACATCAGAGGTTGGATCTAGCGCTTTCCGTTGTAGCATTTATGCCATTAATAGTCCAATGAATAAGAGCCCTGATATATTTAAACCTCAGTCGTAACAATATATATATATATATATATATATATATGTGTGTGTGTAAAATCTGTCGGCTGGCTATGCGAATGAGTTGACCTTTAATACACCAAATTTTATATATATTCAACGCAGAGTAAATATTTTAAGACAGCTGGACATGAATATGCTGTATAACTATTTACTCATCACTGGTGAATGCCCAAGCCAACAAAAATACTCAGTGTGTACAAACTTAATATAATGTATAAATGTGTGGTCTTGGCCATTCTCTACACGCTTCACTAGTCAAAACAGCACGTACACCTCCGCTTCTCACACCTCCCTAACCAAGACGACATTTATATGCAGTGAAAGCCCTTAGTCCATCTGTTATTTATCCAAAACACAATATAATCCAATCGGCTATATATATATATATATATATATATATATATATATATATATATATATATATATATATGATAATTATACTCACAATCACTATATAACAAATATAAAAACTGAGGGACTCATTGTACACTATTTATTCCTTGCAATTCAGAAACCAAGAACACGCATTGACACGGCAAACTCCCTTTAATATCAGACCCTCACGACCCACTAGCCAAAACAACGTATTTCCACGTTGCAATAACCCCTTTTATGTTCGTTCCAAATAGCTTCCTTCCAATAAGATGAAATTATTATATACAGTATATATATATATATATATATATATATATATATATATATATATATATATATATATTTATATATACTGTATATACCTCACAAATATACGTGAGCTAATAAATGGAGGTTCGAACCCGGCTGAGGGGTATCTAAATATAAATATACAGTATATATATATATATATATATATATATATAGTGTATTCTTCTCTATAATATAATTCGCTACTCACGGTTCACTACCATAAGTGACAATATACCCTATTACAAGTAACTGTGACCGAAATCTTGAACATAAACCTATATAACTAAAAAAGTCTAGAGTATTTGAGCTAATATTTCTACCAATTGGGAAGGATGAGTAAGCTCATTTGCTCTGGCCATTTTTGAGTTACAGAGTTTTGGGTTAACGATTTCTGGACTACTTATTTAGAACAGGATATAGCCATATAACTCAAAAGCACAGTGAAGCCCTAAGAAAGGGAAAATATGAAGACATTAATAAGACATAGGGGAAAAAGCAGAAGATGCAATAATTGCTCAACTCATAACACTAGCCATATAACTCACAAACACAGTGGAATCCCAAGTAGAAGAAGAAGAAGAAGAAAAAGAAGAAGATGAATAAGAAGAAGTAGACATATATGAAGATGAAGAATCGAAGATGATGATACAAGATGATGATTTTGATGATGAAATATTATAGTCGCTCCACACATAACGCTAGCCGTATAATTCACAAGCACAGTAAAACTCCATGAAGAAGAACAAGAACAAGACAAAGAAGTGGAAGAACAAGAAGATGACGATGATGATAAAGAAAGATAATTATGTTGATGACGATGATGAAGGAAGAAGAAATAATAATAATTAGATCCACACAATGAACACTAGCCATATAACTCACAAGCAAACTAAAACCCAAATAAGAAGAAGAAGAAAAAGATGAGGAATTAGATGAAGAAGAATATGAAGAAGAAGATAGAAGACAGAGACGACCACTCCACACATGTCACTAGCCAAGACAACACATAGACACACATGAACAATTCCCCTTTACATCTCTTCCTCACGAGTCATGGCCACACACCACACACACAATGCTTGTCTCTCTCTCTCGCTCTCTCTCTGTTATTACCACATATCATACTTGTTATTTGCACTCTCTCTATACAACTTAATTAATGACGTTATTTTGTCGGTGCTAGAAGTATTCTAATAATTTGTTATCGCTTGAGGGTGTTCATCATTTTGAGGGTGAGACATTTAATTTTGTTATGTGGGGGGAGACACTTTTCATAGGCAACTTTGCCTTTTTTCTTCTTCGTGTACATGATAAAGTTCTGTTGAAATGATTACGTACTTTTTAAACATATTGGTATATATACTATATATATATATATATATATATATATATATATATATATATATATATATACCGGTATATATATATATATAATATATATATATATATATATATAATATATATATATATATATATATATATACTGTATATATAATCTTTTCACCTTTTGTGCCACCACCTGCTCCCCTTCTCTCTCTCTCTCTCTCTCTCTCCGCTTGCCTTACTTGGATACAAACACTAGAGAGGGTAATCTATATCCACCCTCCATAACCTGCCTGTGTAGGAGCCTGTTGGAGCTGCACAAAGGGCCGCTTCTCACAAGACATCATATCCCCGACTATTGGCTATCTCGCTCATACCTATCTTTTTATCTTTTTGAGTCATAGTTTGCTTCTTGTTCTTAACCATTTGATGCTTGACAGTTTATTCTGGCTGTATTTAGACGATTTTATACAGCTTAGGAAGGATCTGTGGGAAACAATAGGGTAGCCTAAAGACTATCTCGATTAACCCTCTGACTTCCATACGCCTTTCTTGATCTGAATAACATCGTCTAATAATAGCCAACGATCAGAACAATGCACGTAATCGGATCTTGAAAGGGTTAACTATTGTATCTTTATAAGGTGTCCTTATTACATTCCAATCATCTATATACAGTATATAATATAGTGCGTAAACCAAAATGTCTTTATTGTTTTCCTTTTATTTATTTTTCGTTTTTGTTTTTATTTATGTCAAGCTGAAAATTCCCTTTTAACGATTTACTTGGTGTTGAATAGCTTTTAACATGGTCCTTGTCGAGATGCAAAGTTAAAACTCATTACTTGACACTGTGATCCAATGACTTCAAACTCCGTGTGTCCAGGCATTTTGACTCGAACGTCCCATGAATTTGGCCATGCCACTCTTTCAACTCTGGGGGAGGTACTCGCTACAGGCAGTTCTGCCTTTTGTCTCCCTCACTTACATAGGGGAACAAAATACCTTGTTATTTATGCATGCCAACTTTATCCACTATCCACTACTTACTGGGTACTCACACACCTCAAAACAAATTGTTTTTTAACAAACGATTTCCTTGCTATCAAAATGCTCTTAAATCCACTCAATTCATCTTGCTACCCAATGAAAACAAATTACTCGAAATAAACCATAATTTGTTAATCGTCAATACCCTCGTCCTCAATCCCTATAACTCCACCGCCCTTCAATATACTGTACATATTGTAAATTACTAATATTACTCATTTCCCCTTTACCTATCACAAGTCATATCTCTAATACTCATCTCACCAGCAATCTGTACACTAATCTCACCATATTTATATATATTTGTTTTGTTTTCTCCTTATATATCTATCATTTCAATATTAACTTACCAGTCACGCTATCATCTCCCTAGGATTAATAATTAATGTGATTAATAATTTCTTCAATATTATTAACGTTTATTTATCCTTGACATATAACTAAGCGTTTTATCTTGCAGATACTTCCAATACTTATATCATCTTTCGTCTCATTTCTGTCAATTTCAAAACCTTTAGGTGTCGATTTGTTCATGGCGAGCAATAGCGAGCCTGTAGCTAAGAAGGAATTGGCCTTCGGCTGGTACAATGTTTCTACCGAAAAATGTACACATATATCGGGAAGGGGGGCTTTTCGGGTATTTGTTTATGCTTGATGGAGGTCTAGGGAGCATAATACAAATCTCCCCTCAATTAACCCAATTCATTTCATCAATAATTTCACAACTCATCTCACCAATCACTTCACTCTATCTACCAATCATCTCACCATCCTTCACCATCTCACCAATCACTTCACTCTATCTACCAATCATCTCACCCTCCTTCACCATCTCACCAACCACTTCACTCTATCTACCAATCATCTCACCAATCACTTCACTCTATCTACCAATCACCTCACCAATCACTTCACTCTACCTAACACTTATCTCACCAATCACTTCACGCTACCTACCAATCATCTCACCAATCACTTCACTCTACCTAACACTTATCTCACCAATCACTTCACTCTATCTACCAATCACCTCACCAATCACTTCACTAAATATGCCAATCATCTCACCAATCACTTCACTTTATCTACCAATCTTCTCACCAATCACTTCACTCTATCTACCAATCACCTCACCAATCACTTCACTCTACCTAACACTTATCTCACCAATCACTTCAGTCTATCTACCAATCATCTCACCAATCACTTCACTCTATCTACCAATCACTTCGCTCTATCTACCAATCATCTCACCAATCACTTCACTCTATCTACCAATCACTTCACACTACCTAACACTTATCTCATCAATCACTTCACGCTACCTACCAATCACTTCACTCTACCTACCAATCACCTCACCCTCCTTCACCTTCTCACCAACCACTTCACTCTATCTATCAATCATCTCAATAATCACTTCACTCTACCTACCAATCACCTCACCCTCCTTCACCATCTCACCAACCACTTCACTCTATCTACCAATCATCTCACCAATCACTTCACTCTATCTACCAATCATCTCACCAATCACTTCACTCTACCTACCAATCATCTCACCATCCCTCACCATCTCACCACTAGTCAGTGCTACACAGGTAATTCAATCTTCTCTTGCTTACATTAACCACTGGCTTGACACTGTGTATTGGAGGTATACAGTGTTCACTCTTCTCTCTCTCTCTCTCTCTGTCTTAGTGTTCAGACATTAACACTGTTCAGTTGAAGAGAGCAGAAGGAAAGAAAGGTGAACGCATGCATGACATTTCTATTACAATATTTAGATTACCTTCTATCTATCTATATATTTAAAACATATATACTATACATACATATTATACATATTATACATGCATACTACATACACATACCCTCGGCGTCTCAACCCTCTTTCATCTATCAAACACCGACTCTATAATTATGTACCCTAGGTCTTGTCTTACCCACTTCACACCACTCCCTCCTGTCTAGTACACACACACACACACACAAGGCTACCTAAGCCTTCGGGCGAGACGGTACCGTCTATAGTGAGAATGGTACCATACAGATCCACCCTAAGCCTTCGTTTCCGATGTCGCCAATTGGCTAAAATACAGACTACACACACATCCACAGCCATTCCAACAGTACATAAAACACTTAACATGCATTTCACGCAAGACATTCCCAGTTAAGGAGGCGCGATAATAATGAGCTTAGCTCGCATTGCGTGGATTCCCCTTGACGAACAAGTAACTGAGTGACACAGCCCGTAGCCTAGTAGGTAGAGCTCTAGTCTCACGCACGAGGGGTCGGGGGTTCAATCCCCGGCCGGGCGGAGACAAATTGGGCTTGTCTCCTTTCATGTGTTAGCCTCAGTTCACCTAGCTGTAAATAGGTACCTGGAATAAGTGGACAACGTTGTGACGTCCCATCTGGGGTTGGCAAAAATGGTACAAGCCGAGATGGGTATCATATGGTTCACCTAAGCTGATGGCTACCTAAGCCTTCGGGCGAGACGGTACCGTCTATAGTGAGAATGGTACCATACAGATCCACCCTAAGCCTTCGTTTCCGATGTTGCCAATTGGCTAAAAATACAGACTACACACACATCCACAGCCATTCCAACGATACATATAACACCTACACATATAGGAGGCAGGAAATAACGAGCATGCTCACTCCCGCAATACAACTAGAGTAAGTACAACTAGAGTAAGTACACACACACACACACACCTTCAGTATCCTACCCCTCTCCCTCTACTCATATCCCTGCTTTTTTCATCTACCTAATAGCGACTCAAATTACCTCTTTCATCCTAGTCACTTCATAGTCTCGTACACAGGCACACTCATACATTCACATACACACACACACACTCACACAAGGTGTGTGTGTGTGTGTGTGTGTGTGTGTGTGTGTGTGTGTGTGTGCCTGTGTTTTAGAAGGAGTTGCACTGCAAAGATGACATAATCTCTGTAAGATGTTTTGGTCCCTAAGGACCAAATGAACGCAAAGGGATATTTATGTAAAGGTTAGCTGTACAAAGTAACAACACGAGAGAGAGAGATATTGCTACATTCAGAGAGGGACAGAAATGGACAGCCAGACAGATAGACAGACAGCTACAGGCAGCAAGAACAGCCTTCAATACCCTCAATTCATGATCACAGCTCGTCGGAAATGAAGGGTGCCCATCCTGCCTGGTGATTGGTCCAAGTTAGCGAGGCGGAGGACCAATAGCAGCCAGGGTTATTGCTCGTCGGGTTATCCTAGGGGCCTGTTCGTTGTCTCGCTAGTGTTATTGAGTTAAGAGTAAGGACGAGTGGGAGAATAGAGGTAGGCAGAGCAGAGGAGGAATAGCGAGTAGTGGTATTCAGAGTAGATGAATAAACATGAGTAGAGGTACGAAGATTAGAAGAGGAAAGACGAATATAGGTAGTTGGAACAGAGAAAACAATATAGGTCTTCGTGTTAGCCTTGTCTAGCTAGTGGTATTGCGTTATGTATGAAGTTGATTAGAAGCGGTAATGATACTCAATAGACGTACTAGGACCAATAGCATTAGGGTTATTATTATTCGTGTTATCCTAGAAACCTGTTCTTTATGTTGCTAGTGCTATTAAACTAATAGTTTGAACCGGTAGTACAGCAAAATATAAAGGTGGGGCAAATAGAGTAGATGTAATTGAAGCTGGATAATGGTAATTGCTCTTCTTGTAATCTCAGAGAGTTCTTAATTAAATTCGCCAAACTAATGGGGCGAGCGTCTTAAAATCTGAAAAGCAATGAGGCTAAGCATGAGGGAGAAAGGGGTCCAGAAAAAAAATCCCTCAAATGGAAATCTCCCCTTAATATTATCCAAGAGGTTGTTCAGTGCATCGCTAGTGTTATTGAGTAAATTAACAGATCAGCCAATGAGATGAGCTTAGGCATGCAGAATATAGCAAGGCGGATAGATAGAGGAGTAGAAAGAGAAACTCGTATATAGCACCAACAAACTTGACAACAATCTTGATCCCTGACCTCTCTGTAACTCTAAAGAGAATAGAGCAAACTGGCTATAAATATCAACATCTATTTCCTGGTGAACTCTTCCCAAATGATAGAAACGTCAGCCCGATTACGTTCATTCATTTCGAGTTATAAGAAGTTAAGGGGTCAAGATTATTGTCAAGCTCGCTGGCGCTACCGATAGTGCACTATATGGTTGTTGTTGTTGTTGTTGTTGTTGTTCCCTAAGCTGCCTGGCCGAACAGCCCCGAATCCCTGAGGAAGGCCATGGCCACGATCGGGCTTTCCCACAGAGCTCTCATTGAGTGTAGATTGTGTTGTTGGCATAAGTGGTTGTGTGAAATGCAGTCTTCTATGATGTGTTTAATGGTATGGGGTGCTGTGTTACATCCCGGGCAGGCGTCGACAACGGAGTCATCCATTCTCTTCTGATAGCTCAGGAGAGCTGGATGGTGTGCGCATCTCAGCCTGGCCAGGTGGACTCTGTCCTCGCGAGGAAGGGAGGATTCGGAAGGATGGATTTCGGGAGGTCGTGCATGCAGCTGCGTGTTGTCTGTGAGTGAGTGGATGGATCGGTGAGAGATATGAGTATGGATGTGCTTCTGGAAGTTGGTTTGGGGTGGGCAGGGAGGGAGAGAGGACAATAATTGTGTGTGATACCGTGTGCTGGGTGTTGTTTTGATATTTCTTGGTGTCTGTGGGTGTGTTGCCATGTAGTTTACTGGGTGGTATTGGTTCGTGGAGGCTGCTGCCAGGAATTGAGTGCCTCTCATGTCCAGATGGTCTTTGACTTTGAGGATTTTGGTTTCTTGATGTAGGTGATCTGTGGGTGCAGTAGCTGTGCAGCCTGTAATTATCTTCAGGGCTTTGTTTTGAATAGTCTGTAAGGTCTTATGATGTGTTTCAGCTAGGTTAGAAGACCAGGCTGGGCTTGCGTATTCCATCACTGATCGTATGTATTGTTTATAATATTATACTGTGGTGGTAGTTTCTTTGTTGTGTCCAAATTTTGTGTGAGCAAGTGCTGAGGGCGTTAAGTCTGGGTGTCAGTTTCTTTTTAATGTTTGTGGTGTGCTATTTGAATGTCATATGAGTATCATATGTTACTCCTAGGATTTTGAGTGTGTGTGTATGTGTTAGGGGTGTGTTGTTTATGGTGAGTTGAGGGATGTATTCGTGTTCTCCTGTCCAGCTTGTGAGCAGGGTTGTGGTGGATTTGGCTGGGGCTAGATTAAGTCTGTTTGTAGTGCACCAGCCATGTAGTGTATTGAGATAGGGTTGAAGGAGATCTGTTGCTCTTTCTGGGTCATGGTGTGTGCATGTGAGTGTTATGTCATCTGCATAGGAGGCTAAGTTTATTTGGGGCGTATTGGGTGTAGTTATATCGTGCATGTAAAGATTGAAGAGTGCGGGCGATAGGACGAATCCTTGTGGAACTCCGTTTGGAAAGTTTCTGATTTTAGATGACTGACCGGCAAAAGATACGTGTGCACATCTGCCTGCTAGGAAGTTGGCCTGCCACCTTTTTGTGTTGTCGTGCATGTTTGTTAGGTTGTGGCGGGGGATGGCATCGAAGGCTTTACTAATGTTGAGTGTGGCTAATAGTGATCTGTGTGGTGATCTAGCTGAGTTGATGCCGTCAAAAGCTCTTTGTGTAAGGTCTGTGAGAAGAGTGTTTGTGGAGTGCAGTGGCCTAAAGCCATGTTGTGTTGGAGCTAGGGGTAGGTCAGGTATAATTAGCTGTAATACTAGGCATTCCATGACTTTTGAGGGGGAGCAAAGGAGTGTGATGGGGCGGTGCGAGGAGGGTAGCGTGGGGTCTTTGTTGGGTTTGGGGAATGTGATGATGATACCATGCTTCCAAATATCTGGTATTGTGTTGTGTGAATAGCTGTAGTTTGATATGTTAGTGAGTGCTTGTATGCCTTGTGGTCCCAGGTGTCTGAGGTGTATGTTGCTTATGTTGTCTAGGCCACAGGCGGGTGAGTGCTTGAGATTGTTGATGATATGCTTTGTCTGGTGATTGGTGAAGGGTGTATAGTCAGGGTCTGTGGGGAATTGTCTCTTACGTCGGATGACACGTCGGTCGTCTTTGTGAGGTTTTAGGTGGCTGACATGTGAGAAGTGATTGATGAGAGTGTTTGCTTGTTGTTTACATGGAGGAGTAGAGTCTGTTGTTGTGATTGCAGCATGTGATTGTGTTGTGTTGCTGTTGGAAAGTGTGATGCTGTTTAGTGTTTTGTAGAGTTTTTTGGGGTTTGTTTTGTGATCAAGTGTTTGTAGGAAGTTATTCCAATTTAGTTTTTGTTGTTCTTGTATTTTGTTGTTAGTGTGTGTGTTGAGTGCTTTTTTTTTTTTTTTTTTTTCTATGTGATTGAGGGAGGCAAAAGGCATAACTGCCTATAGCGAGTGCCTGCCCCATAGTTGAAAGAGTGACAGGGCCAAAATCAAGGGACGTTCGAGCCAAAATGCCTGGACACACGGAGTTTGAAGCAATTTAAGTCATAGGAAGAGGGAAAGACTGATTCTAGGAGAGAGTTCCAGAGCTCAGATGTTGAGTAGAAGAAAGTTTGAGAGTAACGTTTCACTCTTGGGTTGGAGAGTTGCACAGAGTAGGGGTGGGATTGAGTTGCAAGACGGGTACCACGTGCCCTACGTAAAGGAGGTGGTATGCACTGGGATAGCTCTGAGGAACACTGATTATTATAGTAGCGATAGAATAGCGAGAGAGATGCAACATTGCGGCGGAGAGAGAGAGATTGCAGAGAGTTGGTGAGTGGACGGGAGTTAATGATACGAAAGGCCTTCCTTTCAACTTTGTCTAGGAGAGCGGTGTGAGAGGAACCTCCCCACACATGTGAACAATACTCAATACAAGGGCACACTATGCCCCTGTACAGAGCAAGAAGCTGTGCAGGGGAAAAGAACCCCCTAAGGCGGTTGAGCACACCCAGCTTCTGGGAGGCTGCCTTAGCAAGACTGGTAATATGGTCCTTCCAAATGAGAGCAGAAGAAAAAGAGACACCAAGAATATTGAGAGAAGATGAAGGGTTGATTTTTGTATTGTTGAAGAATAAGGGATAGTCCGCTGGGAGATCCTGACGGGTAGATAGATGGAGAAATTGGGTTTTGGAAGCATTAAAGTTAACAAGGTTTTCTCTGCCCCAATTGGAAATAGTATTTAGATCAGAATTTAAGAGTTCTATGGCTTCATTACGTTTGTCGTTGAGGGATTGCTGGCTGGGGTGTTCTGAAAAACTAATGGAGTAGTGTAAGGTTGAGTCGTCTGCGTATGAATGGATGGGAATTAAGGTACAGTTAAGGAGATCATTTATAAAAATTAGAAAGAGAATAGGAGATAGGACAGAGCCCTGAGGAACACCGGAGTTTATAAGGTGAGGAAGTGAACAATGGCCGTCCACAACCGCAGCTATGGAACGGCCGGAAAGGAAATTAGAGACAAAGGCACAGATGGAGGGATAGAAACCGAAGGAGGGTAGTTTAGAAATTAATGATTTATGCCAGACTCTATCGAAGGCTTTCGATATGTCTAGTTCAATAGAAAAAGTCTCACCGAAGTCCCGAAAGGAGGATGACCAAGAGTTAGTAAGATATGAAAGAATATCACCAGTAGAACGACCCTTAAGGAAGCCATACTGGCGATCTGAGAGCAGATTATGAGAAGAGAAATGCTTAAGAAATTTGGAAGCATGAATAGTTTCAAAAACTTTAGAAAGACAAGAGATAAGAGCAATTGGACGATAGTTGGAGGGTTGAGAGCGGTCACCCTTCTTTGGGACAGGTTGAATGTGAGCAAACTTCCAGCATGAAGGGAAGACGTTAGAGGATAGACAGAGACGAAAGAGTTTGCCTAGGCAGGGAGTCAGCACGGAAGCACAGTTTTTGAGAACAACAGGAGGAACACCGTCCGGACCGTACGCCTTATTAGTGTTAAGCCCAGAGAGGGTAGAAAGTACATCTTTAGAAGAGATTAGGATATTAGGCATAAGTAAGAGAGAGGAGGGCGGAGAGGGAGGAATAGCACCGGAATCATCCAAGGTGGAGTTTCTAGCAAAAGTTTGAGCGAAGAGTTTAGCTTTGTCAGAGGAAGAAGTGATGGTTGTGCCATCAGAGTGGGAAAGGGGAGGGAAAGACGAGGAAGAGAAATTGTTGGAGAGGTTTTTGGCTAGATGCCAGAAAGCTTGGGAAGAGCTAGAGTTGGATAGTTCAGTGCATTTATTATTGATGAAAGAGTATTTGGCAAGTCGAAGAACAGATTTGGCTTGATTCCGGGCAGAAACATATGAAGAATGAGAGTCTTGAGTTTTAAGGCGTCGGTACCGTTTGAATGCTTCCTCCTTATTGCGGACAGCAGTAGAACAGGCGTGAGTAAACCAAGATTTTTTAGCATTAGTCTGAGAGAAAGAGAATGAAATGTATGCTTCCATGCCCGATAGGATTACCTCGGTAATGCGTTCAGCACTCTCCGAGGGTCCTCGGCCATGGAAGCAGAAATCATTCCATGGGAAATCAAAGAAGTACTGCCGAAGAGCCTCCCAGTCGGCAACGCCAAAGTGCCACAAGCGCCGCCGGCTAGGAGGATCGGGTGGCTGTACTGGAGAGATAGGACAGGTGACAGAGATAAGTTTATGGTCGGAGGAGCCCACTAAGGAGTGAAAAGATCGACAGTATAAGAAGAGGGGTTAGAAGTTAGAAACAGGTCAAGAATGTTGGGCCGATCTCCGATGCGATCCGGGATACGGGTTGGTTGCTGAACTAACTGCTCTAGGTCATTTAGGATAGAAAAGACGTAGGCTTGTTCACCAGGTGGATCAGTAGTGTGAGAGGAGAGCCATTGGCGGTGGTGAACGTTGAAATCTCCTAAGATGCAGATTTCTGAGAAAGGAGAAATGGATAGAATGTGTTCCACTGTAGAGTTTAGATAGTCAAAGAATTTAGGAAAGTTGGTAGAGTTAGGGGAAAGATAGACAGCACAGAAATATTTAGTAAGAGAATGACAGGAAAGTTTGAGCCATAAAGTTGAGAATTCAGAGGAGTCGAAATCGGGAACACGAGAGCAAGTGAGTTTGTTGTGCCCATATGCACAACATCCGCCTTTGGCTTTGAAACTAGGATAGAGAAAGTAGGAGGATACAGAGAAGGGGTTGCTGGATGTTGCTATAGACACCGGGGTTTCGGTGAGGAAGAGAAGATCAGGTTTGTAGGAGGAGAGATGGTGCTCAACAGAGTGAAAGTTAGAGGAAAGTCCGCGAATGTTGCAGAAATTAATAGAAAGAGTAACAGGCCGAGGTCCAGGTAATTGTGTGGGGTCGTCAGGGGATGGTCGGTCGGGTGAGGGGGCATTTATGGTCCCCCCCCCTGGGGACTCCGAGGCTGGGCTAAAATTCATCATTTTGTGTTTTTTTTAATTTTGGTGTGGAGGAATGAAGTGTGGTGTGCATGTTTAGTGTAGTGAAGTGGATAGGAGGAGGAGGTGTTTGTGAGAGCTAGCTGGATTGCTCTCTGTGTAAATGAGGCACAAAGAAAATCAGTAAGAGAGGCCAAGCAAATGAAACAGGAGTTCCAGCGACTCTTTATCACATGCCTATAACCTCACCTGGGTCTAGCCCTGATCGATTGGTGCCTACAATCTCCCCACCCCAAATTGAATTTGTTGTGTGATGTCTTGTGTGTGGGGTGCTGGGGAGTGTTTCAGTATGTCGCGTTGTCTGATGAGGATTTGAATTTCTGGTATGAAGTTGGGGTTGTGTCTTTTTCTGTTACCTCTTGGAATGTGTTTCTTGTCAGCGTTTTGGATAGTTTTATTGAGTATGTGTACAGCATTGTTGATGTTAGTGATGGGTGTACTGTTTAGAGTTGTGAAGTGTTGTTCTGTCTCATTTGTGAATGCTTCCCAGTTAGCTCTTTTATAATTGGTGTATGTGTGTTTGTGGCTAGCTGGGGTGAGTTTGGTTTTGGTGGTGATAATGATCGGGAGGTGGTCAGACCCTAAGGTTCTGACCACCCTCCAGGATGTTGTGGGGACGAGTTCTGGGGAGCAAAAGGTGATGTCTGGAGATGATGGGTTATAGAGGGCTTGGTGAGGAATATGGGTATGTTGATGGATGTTGTTAAGGATGATGAGGTTATCAGTTTGGTTTTGTAGTACCAGCCCTCTGTCTGTGTCAGAGTTGTCGACAAACCAGGCCGACGTCTTGGCTTTGAAGTCACCACCCAGGATGATGTGTGGGGTGTTTGTGATGTGTTGTAAGTGTGGTCTGTATTCATTTGGTACTGTAGGGGATGTTTGGGGAGGGATGTATGTGTTTATGATGGTTATGTTGGAGTTGTTGCCAGTGCGTATTTTAATTGATTGTATTTCTGTTGTGTTATCATTTGGGGGGAGGAAGGATTTGGTTTGTACACTGGTTACTATGTATGATATTTCTTTGTGTACCAGGGTGATGAGTCCACCGACCCCGCCGACAGCCCGGTCTTGTCTGATGGTGGTGAAATTAGGAAATGTGGGTGTTTTTTGTGTTGTGCGGAGTTTTGTTTCTTGTAAGATGGTTTCTTGTATATGGCTGTTAATTTAAGTACTGTATATAGCTGGGAGGGGATAGGAAAAGTAGGTGGAGTATAACTGAGGAATGCAGGGTAGAGGTGCGAGGAGGAGTAAAGCCGGTATCACACGAGAGCTTTTATAGTCAACATTCGATGATCAAAAAATGTCTGGCAACCTTTCTGGAATATTTTGCAACGGTATCGGAAACTAGACTGATAATAGATGGATTTAGGTGACCAAAATATTATATGGTGTTGACCACGTAAGCTGCCAGACCAGCGTTGAGGATAAATGTTGAGTGAAAAGGCGCTCGTGTGATACCGGCTTAAGTGGTATGTGAAGTAAGTTGAAGTATGCAGGGTGTATAAGTGAAAGGCTCTTAGAGGTAAGGAGAGTAGTGCTGCTGTATGATGATTAGAGAGAAAGGCTCTTAGAGGTAAGGAGAGTAGAGCTGCTGTATGATGATTAGAGAGAAAGGCTCTTAGAGGTAAGGAGAGTAGAGCTGCTGTATGATGATTAGAGAGAAAGGCTCTTAGAGGTAAGGAGAGTAGAGCTGCTGTATGATGATTAGAGAGAAAGGCTCTTAGAGGTAAGGAGAGTAGAGCTGCTGTATGATGATTAGAGAGAAAGGCTCTTAGAGGTAAGGAGAGTAGAGCTGCTGTATGATGATTAGAGAGAAAGGCTCTTAGAGGTAAGGAGAGTAGAGCTGCTGTATGATGATTAGAGAGAAAGGCTCTTAGAGGTAAGGAGAGTAGAGCTGCTGTATGATGATTAGAGAGAAAGGCTCTTAGAGGTAAGGAGAGTAGAGCTGCTGTATGATGATTAGAGAGAAAGGCTCTTAGAGGTAGGAGAGTAGAGCTGCTGTATGATGATTAGAGAGAAAGGCTCTTAGAGGTAAGGAGAGTAGAGCTGCTGTATGATGATTAGAGAGAAAGGTTCTTAGAGGTAAGGAGAGTAGAGCTGCTGTATGATGATTAGAGAGAAAGGCTCTTAGAGGTAGGAGAGTAGAGCTGCTGTATGATGATTAGAGAGAAAGGCTCTTAGAGGTAAGGAGAGTAGAGCTGCTGTATGATGATTAGAGAGAAAGGCTCTTAGAGGTAAGGAGAGTAGAGCTGTTGTATGATGATTAGAGAGAAAGCCCAGCAGAAATAATTGCATTAGAGTTTAGGGGGGTGACCTGCTGTTTTTATCTCCTTGTCTCGCTTTCTCTGGCTTGTATCCATTCGGCTCCATGCAGCTTACTGTTTTAAGACGTTTATCCCCATCCAGGTGTCGATTTCTTCCTTTATCGCGAGCCACCATTATATGGAGAAATCCGGCTTCGCCGGAGAAATTTTTCTATCGAAAAATGTACAAATTTAGCCTGCGGTAAAAAATATTTTGTTTAAATATATTGACTCGCTACCGCTCTCCAGGAAAATATCGACACCTGGATGGGGGTAAACGTCTTGAAACAGTAGGCTGAATGGGGCCAAATGGATACAACCCCGAGAGAGAGACAAACGAGGTGGCCTCACTTAACATACGCAGAACAGAGAGGGGAAGGAAAAGTAGTCATAAGTGAAGTTGAAATATTAACCCCTTCTGTACCGTTGACGTCCTTTATATTATACCCTCGCAATATTTAGATGGTTGTGTGCAGCTTATGAAGGATGTGTGGTAGTAAAACGCGTTGATTAAGATAGTTCGAAGCCTGTTAATTGCTGGACGCCCTTCCTAAATATAATATAATCGTGTACTATATCTATATACTATATATATACTTTATATATACTATATATATACTATATACTATATCTTTTCCAGTTGATGGTAAATTGAATCCTTTATCATCAGATTTCATGATTCTTACTGGACAAATCTGATACTGCTATGCCTGTGCGTCATAATATTGCCACGTTTTCATTATTAGCAACCTATTTCGCCACCAAATCATGATAATAAAGTAGTAATCAGAATGAAGAGATGGCAGTTTAGTATCAGCTGGAAAAGAAAATGGAGTATAGTAGTCAACATAAAATGAAAATGACGGAACTGGTACTGAACGGGTTATAATACAAACATTATTATTATATGATCAAAATGGCGAAATGAGTGAACGATAAAGGGGTGTAACTAAATATGAACCCTGACACCCACAAATAATATATGTATTCTATTGTAGAAATAAACCAAGGCATAGTGTCCTGGAATTAAAGCTGCTCTTCAACTCTGGTGAGAACGCTCGGTAAAAGTGTCTGTATGACCCAAATATTGTCTCTGTGCTGATGAATTCCTAGCGCAACATTTCTACCAGGTTTCAGAATTCCCGTACACTCCGAGTCATTAATCTTGGCCCACTATGAACCAGAGAAAGTCCAGCAAAACTACCTTCCTAA
Organism: Paralithodes platypus; assembly: GCA_032716605.1. Taxonomy (NCBI): domain Eukaryota; kingdom Metazoa; phylum Arthropoda; class Malacostraca; order Decapoda; family Lithodidae; genus Paralithodes; species Paralithodes platypus. The sequence continues at coordinate 64,134,068 of CM064497.1, read as the reverse complement.
ATATACAAATTAGGTAAAGAAATAATGAGAACATTGGATTCAATTTAGAATAGCTTCGAAAACTTAAAGCCACGATTTATGTACTAGTCTGTACGTCCATCAATACAATAAATTCTCATTAACATTGTTTAGACTACCATTAGACGATTGTATTCAGCTAAGGCACCTCATACTCAAGACCTTTACGATTACCTTGAATAATGTCTTTAATATAATGATACCTTGTGCTCTTGTAATCTGGTTAGCACCAAAATCTGTGTACAGTTTAGGATTGTTTAGTGGTTATTGATTTAGGCAGCTTAATATCGAAGCCCACAGAAAAACTCGTGCCAATATTTATTATTCCGTTCAAATCCCACTGAAAGATGAAGAATAGGTCATTAACCTTACTTGCTCCAAGGAGGGTACCTCCCCAGTTTCGCTTTATTATTTAGATATTTTAAGACGTTTCACCCCATTAGTTTGGCGATAATAAGACTTTTCACCTTATGCAGTCGTTGCTGGGTTTGTTTCAGGGCAAGCGATAGCGAGCCGGTAACTTAGGAGAGATCTATTTTTGTTTGGGATATTTTCCATCGAAAAAATTATAAATTTAGCTTGAAAAGGGTCTGGGTGAGCATCATATAGTTTGAGGAAAGTCTGAGAATGCATTGTTTATTAACCTACGGCAAAAACTATAATACATTGCTCGAAAATGGTAAACACAAGCAAAATTTTCAATAACAATTTAAGGGGAGGCAGACCGTTTTTCTGGACCCCCTTCTCCCTAATGCTTAGCCCCGCTAGTTTTGAGATTATAAGAGGTTCGCCGAACGCCCATTAGTTTGGCGATTTTAACACCTTTCGCCCCATTTCGTTGTCAATTTTAAGAGGAACCGGCCTTCGGCCGGGAAATTTTTCTACCGAAAAATGTACAAATTTATCTTGAAGGCGGCTTTAGGTTTCTAAGCTTGATGGAGGTCTAGGAAGGAAACTAAAGAAATATATGAATAAATTAATTAACAGACCAAACAAACAGTCAGTCTGCCCTTAACATAACATCACAATAACCCTTGAAGATTATCATCACCTTGCACCCATTTCTAGAACTATTTTATATAGTCCACGTTCCGTTTCCACCAGTTATTGTGAATCCTCGCTCTATGCACCTGTCTATAGGTATCTAGCTACAATATATATCTAACAATGGATCGTTATATCTATCCAATCAATATGTTTCTATATCTAATAAATAAAATAGTAATATATATATATATATATATATATATATATATATATATATATATATATATATATATATATGTTCTACGTTATTATAATCTATATTGTCTGTCTTATATACAGTATATGAATGTTCATATGCAACGAGAGTTATATACATAACCCCCTTATAAAAATACTTTTGGGGGGTGACCTGTTATGTTTTCTCTCTTTTTCTCTCTTTCTCTGGCTTGTATCCATTTTGCCCCATTCAGCCTACTGTTTTAAGACGTGTATCCCCATCCAGGAGTTGATTTTTTACTGGCGAGCGATAGCGAGCCTGCATTGTGTGAAGAAATCCGGCTTCGCCGTTGACATTTTTCTATCGAAAATTGTACAAATTTAGCCTGCTGTCAAAAACATTATACAATATATGTTGGTTCACTACCGCTCGCCAGGAAAAAATCGATACATAGAAGGGGATAAACATCTTAAAACAGTAGGCTTAATGGGGCCGAATGGATACGACCGAGAGAGAGAGAGGGAGAGCAAGATACAAAACAAAAACTAGGTGGGCCCCTTTAACTAATACCAACAATGAGACAGCAGGTACTCCACACCTGCCACAACACAGTATTCGGCGGCGTTGATTCCCAACATTGCTGTAGCCTAGGGGTCTTGTAGTAACACAAAATGGACAGCTATATCCTTGGATTCCATTTTGGGGCCTTAATAATCAGGCTACTAGGTGACATTATTTTGTTTGTCTATGTTAATACAATATAATTTAGTAATATTGTTTGTAATATACACACACACATATATATATATATATATATATATATATATATATATATATATATATATATATATATATACCGTATATATATATATTTTTTTTTTTTTTACTAAATTCCAACTTCTCCCTCTCGGGCATAGGCTGAGAGCCTTTACACTACACCGCTGAACACGGTGAGGCCCGTGAGGTCTTGTTCCAATCTAGGGAGTGAGACATTCGAAGCACCCCGGCTCGAAGCAACTCCATCTCTGAAGCCGCTTCGCCTCTGCGCTTCACCGTCTCAGCCCCCACACTCGGACCCTCACTCTCAGAACGCCACCTTTTTAGCAAATTAACTCACTAGGCATTGCCCCCCTGAAACATATTTTGACTATGGGAATATTCATACAATGCTATTTAATCAGGGAACAATGAGGGTATTTTTTTGGTATTTCGCTGTGCTGTGGTAATGCACTAAAACTAGGTACAGCACAAATTCCATCCCAATAATATCTTCCCATTGACATTTTGGGATTCGAACCCGGGTCCATTGGATTACCAGTCCAGTGGCAAGACCACTCTGCCACACCTCCCCTGACATATATATATATATATATATATATATATATATATATATTGTCACAATGACCAGGGTCTATAGGGTTTTTATGAGTAGCTAGACTCGACTGGCGCCAGATTTATTAAAGCAGCTGTGCCAAGTCTATCCTTAGAAAGACCTGGTATTGTGAGTTTCTCTCCGATACCCTTCTAATTACTTATGACTAGTTTTGCCGTACCTCTAAGCATTTTTGTCTCAATAAACATTTGTGTAGAATGAGCCTGTGTTATCAGTTTCGTCTAACTAGTTGTTAGTTAAGCGGAAACGTGTAGGTTGCTCGATAGTGTGGCTGGCGAAGGAGGCGTTGACAGCTTCTTGCTTTTGACTCGCGGAGGTAAAGTTTGCTAAGCAACACGAGTTTATTTAATTATGTGATCATTGCAAGTTCAGTTGTGTTTCAATATTTAAGATGAACTTTATTTTATCTGCCACACTGTTTTAGTTAAGTTGTTAACACAGGAATACTTTAGTATAAGTTATTCTTGTGAAGTGTCTTAGTCTTATCATATTGTGTGGTGATATTTTGCAACCCCTTCGTTTGAGACTGGCCTCCGCGGTGCTCTGCAACATCCGGTCCCCTCATTCTCTCGTTGGCGGCCAGACAGTATAGGTGGTGGTAGCTCTCTCTTGTGGCACCTCAGTCGGCCTGTTTATTTGTCCTTGCTTGCATAATAGTAACGTAACGTAATTAACAGAGAATCCTAGACATTAATTAATTTCTTTTCATTATTCTTTTTCTGATCAGCATTTTATATAATTCCCTTTGTTTTATACATTCTGCACCTCCGTGGCTACGTCGGAATTCGTGATAGGGAAGAGCTGGGAGGCTTGTCGGGGTCCTTAATACTAAAGCGGCAGTCACACTATGAAGACTTAAGGTGCGGTCACACTATGAAGACTTAAGGTAATTACCGCGGCGACTCAAGGAGTGCCGATTGTCTTTGCCAATCATCCGTAACTTGACCAAGAGTAAATGTCTGCCTGAGGCAGGCTGGACGGCATCACAGATCACGGCATCATGGATGGGGCTACACGGAGACCTAGCATAGCAGACCGCCGGCGTCATGCGGCGCAACGAGGCAACAGGACGGCAAAAGGAAGGCAACTTGACGGCCATCGTCTTACGCAGGTCCCCTACTCGCGCTGGCGCGTGAGCCCCGCCACGTGGCACGTGTCGGGGCCAACGCTTTGGCGACGCATGGCGCCACACGGCGCTGACCGGTCGGCTACCGGTCCCCCCTCATGCGCATACGGTGGGCACGTGACGGCGCTTGCCTCACGACCGCGGCTAGCTCGGCGACCAATTTTCCATGCCTCTTGCATGTTCAAAGCAAAGGCTCGAACGTCCCTTGATTTTGTAGCCCCATCCATGATGCCTTCCGTCCAGCCTGCCATGGCAGACATTTACTCTTGGTCAAGTTTAAGGATCCAAAGACCATCGGCACTCCTTGAGTCGCCGCGGTAATACCTTAAGTCTTTCATAGTGTGACTGCACCTAAGCACCGTTAATCCCATACAGTCCACACACACACACATCCACATCCCTTCATAATTTCCCGTGTTTGTGCTTAGGACCCGATAGCAACCTTGACAGTTCTGCCCCAGCAATTGTGTGTTCCCTATCTCGGGTTTCGAACTGAGGCAACGGAGTGTTAAATATTAATTAGAAATCCAGCTTCAGTCTGGACCCCCCCCCCCCCCAATGTTAAGTTATGGTGGGAAGTGGACTCGAGTTCATTTTTTCGGGCGGTAACTCACTGGGGGCCCAGGTTGAACCAGGATATATTGGTGTGTTATTAGAGGTAGTCAGGGCAACCTGCTTCTACTAATATCACCCCGAGGTTAGTAGTCATATTAGGACACTGCCTTGTATTGTTAGAACATTATATGTATGCAATATTATTATGTGCAACTCTCTTGGGTTGAGAGTGGATTACCGTTGGCTGGTTTACGCACGGTTTAGTATTGTCGAAGGCGCGCATAGCCTGTTATGCTCCAAGTACACCTGCACTCTTTTTGTTTTCGTTGATGTCTGCTGGTAGCCTATATGTATTTAACTGTTTTGATTATCCAACCCAGCATTGCTAATCCCGGTGTTGGTTTCGAGTTCTCGTAGCTAGTGAGTTACATGAGTATTTCTGTTCTAACTTATTAGTCAGAAATAGGAGCAGGGCCAGTGTGCACCTTAAGCCCTGAGAAGAGCCTGGGAAGCGGTTCAAAGTGCTCTTACCTGTTGCGGTCGTGGTGTTGTTTGGTTAGAGAGACAAGGTGCATTTTGCATTAGTCATTATTTTCGTATAACTGTCTCCTTTAAAGCAACTGAGGTCCAGGATTCGTAAACCAATATAATATATGATTGAGAGAGAGAGAGTAATAGGTTTTTCTTGTAAACAGTATTGCAGAATGATATCATGGGCATGGACGTATTTGAGTGTTAGAGGGGTCATAATGACAACAGTTCTTCCATAATGTCAGTAAGTTTGTCCAGCTCCGTTGCCACTAAATGTCCCCCTTGCAGCGAGCCTTATCGACGCGGGCCTCCCTATTTTTCTTGCCCCGGCGTACGGACGGGCGACATATTTGTACCGCGGGGAGATGGGCTGGTTCGTAGATATGACATCACCCGGGGTCATTCTGATTGAATACGTACACAGATGCACACACAAAGACACAAATACTCACATACCATACACACAAACAACAACCACACACGCACAAAAACCACGTACGTTATAATTTTGTCTCCTGGTAACTTTTATATAAAGACTCAGTACCAAAGGTAGGCTATGTCCTAATACGGTGTTGTAATTATTGTTTTGTACAGGATTATTATAATTGTGCTTTAGTGGATTGTACACCTACAATTGTTTATAATTTTGCAAAATTCAACTGTTGTAGCTTATGTATTGTACTTTATATCCACAAACCCCAACACACACACACACAACACACTACGTACCACACACATACACACATTCTATATATCTAGTATATTATATATATATGATATAATATAGATATATTATGATATATCTAGATAGATACAATTATAATAGACAGTATAACTGTTTATAGAAATCAAAAATAGAAGATCCTCTTATATCTATATTATATAACTCTACATGTAGACATATAGGCTAAGAGCCACTACAACCGTTGGAGTCATAGGTCCTATTCCAAATGGCGAGTGAGACATCGAGACAAAAAATGTTTTGGTTGCAACCCGGTCCTTGTCATGGGTCCGTATCTTCGTATATCTACGACACCTGATGGTCTCCTCGTGGCCGTTGCAACTCTGACTTCTCAAAGCTGACATCGCCCCCCACTGTCTCGCTGCCTCCATCTCACAATCTCGGAAACACCTTTCTCCTCTTAAACTCCTTCTTACTGAGATGTTTACTCACTTGGGATGGCATATGGGAGTATCCATACAATGTTACTGCTATTGGAAACCAAGTGGGGGGTATTTGTGTGGTGTGTCAATGGGCTTTGTGGTGATGCAATGATACTAAGTATAGCAAAAATCCCATCCCATTAATATCTTCCCATTGGACCCAACATCAGGATTTGAACCAGTGAAACCTCAGTTAGAATACCCTCCACCGCTTGTTGCCCTTAGACTAGATTAACAATGTAAGTTTAAATATTAGAATACCCTCCACCGACTTGTGCCCTAGGCTAGATTAATGTATGTTTAAAATATTAGAATTACCCTCCAACCGCTTGTGTGCCCTAGAACTAGATTAAATGTATATGTTAAATATTAGAATACCCTCCACCGCTTGTGCCCTAGACTAGATTAATGTATGTTAAATAATGAGAATACCCTCCACCGCTTGTGGCCCTAGACTAGATTAATGTATGTTAAATATTAGAATACCCTCCACCGCTTGTGCCCTAGACTAGATTAATGTATGTTAAAATTTAGAATAACCCTCCACCCCGCTTGTGCCCTAGACTAGATTAATGTATGTTAAATATTAAGAATAAACCCTCCACGCCCGCTTGTGCCCTAGACTATATTAATGTATGTTAAATATTAGAATACTGATTATTCTTAGTTAAGTTAGGTTATAGTAAATTTAAGATAAGTCAGTTTTTAACTGAACATTAGGCTATGCAATTAGATTAATAAGCTATGCATGTTACTCATAGCTCTAAGCTCCACAATATCGGTGAAACAATATGCACGCAGGACTAAGGTATAATAAATCCCTCCCTTTTCACATTCATAAGCAGGAAATATTATGACTTCCTTGACTTAACGTGCAAGCTTCAAACACCTTTTCCTGACCTTGTTGACGCAAGCCGGTGTGCCACTTTGAGGCGTTGACAGTGTAGGAATTGCACATAATCTTCTTACCAAAATTATACAGCGAGGAAAAATAAATATGTCTTCCCTTCGTCTTCGAGTTGCGTCCTCACGCTTCACTATTTTTATGTGTGGACGTGGGTCGTAGGGTTTGATTATGCAAGTTTGTTTTTCCAATGGTGTGAAAAATTAGTCTGACTTTATGGTTATATAATTATATTGAATTGTTTTTATACATTAACATTGCTTTAAGGGCGTTTTCTACTTCTCCAAAACCCCATTTGCTTCCAGTGGTAATAATTCAATATCCCCCTCCACCCAAACGATATATACTAAAACCTCCTTCGCTCTATCTACACTGTCATTGTTTTTCCCCTTGTATCAACCTGACTGGTTTGTGTTCAAAACGAAAAAAAGCCATATCCCTCCAAAATAGAAAATAATACCAAAACAACAACAGTTGTATTTATTGCGGTACACAATGCACCATGCCATTCAAACTCTTCCTAGAGCTGGTTAAACTCGTGTTTATATTTTAATTCTTTATTTTAATATACTATTATCATTTATATATTATGCCATTATTATTTATTATTATTAATTATTCGTAGTAGTAGTAGTAGTAGTAGTCAATCAATCAATTCAATCAATATTCTTTATGTTCTCAATATACAGATAACCATATATTACATATCACCCCCACATACTAAGTTAATAAAGTACCTGTAGTATGGACATCCAGGGAGCACTGCTACCTTCAATCAAAATAGAAAGAACTAAGACAAATAGTTAAAATATATTCCTTTAAAATGCAGTAGGATTAAAATATTGCCCAAATTTTAAAAGCAACCCAGGTTGCCAGCTTAAACCATATATTAATTATTAGTAGATATTAATAATAAGTAAGAAAGATATATTAAAACACAATATTTAGACAATGTAATTTAAAACAACAAGAATGCACAAGTGGATTATTGGCCTGGTAACGTAAACCAAAATCACAAAGTAATATAGTTATAGCAAGTAATATAGATATGAATGGTTTGTAATAAAACAATTACACCAAGAGTGATGTAAAGATGTTTACACATCTTAAGATACTTTCATCAATCTTACAGAATCAAACTGTATTATGCATAATTGCCCCAAACAAAATTATATATACAAGTAATTGATTAAACTCATGGACATATCGCAAGTAAATTAATAAAACATTACACTAATGTCCATAATATAAACAAGGCCCTTTACGGTCTCCATGCCTTATTATATTATTATAGTATTATTATTATTAGTAGTCGTCTAGTAGGAGTCGTCAGTAGTAGTAGACGTAGTAGTATTGGCATTGTTGTTGGTCGTTGTTGTTGTTGTTTCAATGTTATCGGCTTTAGAATATCTTTTTGTTTTCATAAATTGTAGATATTTTTACAAAGAAACACCATTTGAATTAGCATCGTCCTCTAGTAAACATTGATATACTCTGTAATATGCCTGTCAAACATTTCAAATTAGGTGCCTGACTAAAATGTCGACTTTTAAATATATTATTAGTTCTTTCAGAATAATACAT